>JAQPZY010001506.1:2202500-2570000 GCA_029931535.1 Margaritifera margaritifera | reverse complement strand
ATGAGAACATGAAATTGTAAATAAGTTTTGATGACTTTACGATTATCATTGGTTTTCTTGCAAATCCATATAAATTCCGCTTTTCAGTTTGAAACGCATGTATTTTTTTTAGATCTCAGAGATTACAATATAGCTAATGTTCTAAAATAGCCTGGACCCTACAAGAACCTTAAAATACTTGGGAAGTTCTTACCTCCACTCTATTCGTACTAGCGTCATGTTCATTTTTACTTATCACCTTTCTTATCAGATGAAAAAATTTTGTGGGTTAGAGGATGGGGATTTCTGACATACGGAATAACATGTGTCTTTAAGGGCTTTGAATTGAAATTACGTGCAGATATTTTTTTACACAACATTATAATTCTCATTCTCGCTCTACAATCGGGTTAATCCTCGTATATCAAATAAGGCTTATCTTATGTATAGGGATTAAGCGGACAGTAGTGCAAGAGTATCTAATATGGGATTCAATTTACTGATTCGACTCCTAGGCTTAACATTCTTCGTACTTTTTGGCAATGGTAGTGGCGTGGGTGGGGGATATGTTTAGAGGGGTCGATAATGCGTTGTACTTCTGGTAGATACAGAACCAAAAAGTTAACGATATCAGTATATAAATCACCTATAAAATAAATTACCAATTCTACTAACAATGAGTTTATTATTATTTCATGCATCAGATAGGGTTCCGCATCATAGCTCTAAATATTGTATAGCTCTCTGTTATAGATATGGAAATCCGGTTTTTCAAACCAAAAGTCTAAGTTATCAATTATGTATTAGCGTAGGGCGAATTCCTTGATTACCTACCATTTGACCTAAATGTAATGTAAATTGGGTCCAAAAAATTCACACCGTATATTGATCGCGATATGAATGTCTAACGAGTCAATTTATACCTTAGAAATACGCGTGTCTGTCTGTGTATGAGAGGGTGTGCGCCTGTTTGTTATCTGACTACGCAGTTTGTTTCGTGTGGCACAGGCATAATTCTTTACCATTAAAAAACCATTTAAATTTAACTAATTTCGCTCAGACTATTCTTTAAGAGGCATAACATGGCATAGATTGAACTACACTAAAACATTCTAAATCCGTTTATGTAATATATTGATTAAAATTAAAACCAATTTAATTCTTCTTTTTGTATATATATCTTAAACCATCACATACGTTTGTATACGGACAATCTGTAAGGTCTGAACAAAATGAAAACAGATAGTTTAGACTCTAACAACACGTTTCTCTTGAAAAATTCAATTTTCTTACTTAAGAAATACTAGTATTTGCCGATGAAGAAGTTAAACAAATATTTACTTTTAAGCTGGTGGTGATAATAGTTTTCGATTTATTTCAGAAAATGAATGGGTTGTGGCTAATAATTTTGTTCTCAACATTCGGTACAATACAAAAATTGTGTATGTGTGTCTATTCATGACCGTATAATGGGCAGAAAAAGAAAAAATATCGCTGTAACATCTAAAAGGACATCGTCCCATCTGATAAAACCAAGAAACACAAAGAGTAAGGGCAGTCATCCTTGAAATGGACTGTAATGTTCAAATGTTCTTTTACCTGTTCGCCACCGGTGGCAATATACGTACCTTTGAACAATACCTGTTCAGGTAATAGTAATAATAATAATACACGCGAAATACTAATTACATACCCCGGTTTCTAGGGGGAGTTGCTTTCACTTATTCACGTAGAAACCATATACCCTTACCATAACCCCGGGACTAGAGTTCTAGTACCAGAATGACCTAATTGATAATTTTATCGATTTTAAGCCCGCATTTTAATTTTCGCCATAAAATTTTATTTGCAGAAGAGTGGGCCACTAATTTGATGTAATCAAATATATTTCCTTTAATAAGTCTTAGCGTTTGTCAGGTACAATTTTATTCCATTACATTACTATTTCACTACTCTGATAACGTTGTAAACATACTTACACAAGCAAGTCTTTGCTTGTTATTTACATTGTTGTTTTATCATCGATACATATGTTGATTGTTTAATCATCGATACGTATGTTGATTGTTTTATCATCGATACATATGTTGATTGTTTTATCATCGATACATATTTTGATTGTTTTATCATCGATACATACGTTGATTGTTTTATCATCGATACGTATGTTGATTGTTTTATCATCGATACATACGTTGATTGTTTTATCATCGATACATATGTTGATTGTGTGGACTAGATACTGACCATCTCATGATTATTTAGCACTCTTCTCAGCATTTTCAAATGTTGTATGTTTCCCAAAGGTGTAATTCTGTTTATATTTGTTATGACCTCTGTTCGCTATGTTGAACCGACTCAAATCCGTTCATGTTATTTCAACTAAACTTGGTACAGTTGTAAAGCAAGCTACGTGCGGATGCCTTTTGATACTTAGAACATTCCTCATTTGATATTTTTATGCTACAACGGAAACAAAAAGTGGGGAACAAGTAGTATATAAATTGAGAACACTGAACCATAGGAGTACTAGTATAAATAGAATATAAATTGAGAGTACTGGACCATGTGGGTAGTTTCATAAGTCTTATAAAAATTGAGATTACTGGACCATTGGGTGGTAGCATAAGTAGTATACAAATTGGGAGCACTGGAACATTTTGGTACTAACATAAGTAGTATAAAAATTGAGAGCACTGAATCTTGGGGATACTAACCTAGGTAGTGTTTTACCATGGTTACTAGCATAAGTAGTATATAAATTGGGAATAATGGACCATGGTTACTAGCATTAGTAGTATAAACATTGAGAATACTGAACCATGGGTACTAAAATAAGTGGCATACAAATTGAGAATACTGGACCATGGGATATTAAAATAAGTGGCATAAAAATTGAGAATATTGGACCATGGGGTACTAAAATAAGTGGCATAACAATTGAGAATATTGGACCATGTGGTACTAAAATAAGTGGCATACAAATTGAGAATACTGGACCATGGGGTATTAAAATAAGTGGCATACAAATTGAGAATACTGGATCATGGGGTACTAAAATAAGTGGCATACAAATTGAGAATACTGGACCATGGGGTACTAAAATAAGTGGCATAAAAATTGAGAATACTGGATCATGGGGTACTAAAATAAGTGGCATAACAATTGAGAATATTGGACCATGGGGTACTAAAATAAGTGGCATACAAATTGAGAATACTGGACCATGGGGCACTAAAATAAGTGGCATACAAATTGAGAATACTGGACCATATGGTGGTACGTTTAGTAGGAGTCTTTATATAAGTGGGGGACTTGGGGAAAAATGTAATCTCAAGAAGATTTGTGTAGAATAATCCATTGTGATATATTGCATAATTTTACCCAGCTTCTCACAAAAGGATCTATGTATCTTTTTTATTTGATACTTGGTAGCGTTTCTTGGACCTTATTTCTCTACAGAGAGAGAGAGAGAGAGAGAGAGAGAGAGAGAGAGAGAGAGAGAGAGAGAGAGAGAGAGAGAGAGAGAGAACTGTATTAAGGATACACTTAATGGGAACCGATCAATATACCGAATATAATATGAACTAAATTATTAAACACCGCACCTGATAATATAATTCAGGTTTAATCGCCTACGCTAAGGGTTCCAGCGCAATCATTTGTCTCCCCATCTTTAGCACATTTCGAGATATTATTTTTCACCGACGATGGCCTCGTCGTATACGTTATGCTTTGATACGGGGAGAGAGGAGGGGGGGGGGGGAGGCGAGCAAGCGAAAGACAGAGTTTCGCTAATTCCCTTTGTTTATACAATAATCCGTCACATGATATGTCATCATTATAAACGAAAAGCACTTGGGTAGAAAATAAAGACGCGCTTTATGACAATAGAGTTATGACTGAATATTTCGAAGTCAGTAACTATATTATTTCCAGTATAGGGATTTGTTTCTAATGTGACTAAGTAAATGTTGATCTCATAGAGTGAGTAATCATGGAACTGTATTTGCACCTTAAAATTTTTATTGATTTGATATTAATTTGTATTTGATCCCTATTAAACAAAACTTGTTTAATCTGTTGATAGGACCTCTTGAGACAACGTGAAACGTTATTACTCTATGAAGTCTGTAGTTTCAGTACGTACACACAAACACACAATCTCTCTCTCTCTCTCTCTCTCTCTCTCTCTCTCTCTCTCTCTCTCTCTCTCTCTCTCTCTCTCTCTCTCTCTCTCCTTGGGCATATACATTAGATATTGCTGGACCGCTGGGGCCTATAGCAGCACAGTAGCAAGGCACTGTATTGATACATTTGCGTTCATGTGTTAAATCTCGGCTCTGACATAGACATGGATGAGCTGTCGCCAATTCAAGCTTGGTGGCTTTCTTCGGGTTCTCTGGTTTTCCAAACCAACAACGACTACCATACGAAAACATTTGAGCCGTCGAGAATATTAGATAATAAGTTGTAAGATATACAATTAAAAGAATTTGAATATAACACATTCTCAGTCTTCATTTTTACCTTATGAAAAGCATACATGAAATATTTTCACTTTGGTTTGTACTATACATATTTTAAAACATTACTATCAGCGCATCCCAATAAAAATGAAGAAGAAAAGCCACAATTTTGAGACGTTCCGATTTAATTTAATTGCTGAAAATCAGTGAAAATAATAATAATAATCACAACTGTTCTGTTAGAGCAGTAATTGTGACTTTTACTAATAAAACAAAAGAGGCGTCTTTCTCACATTGATTTTTTTATTTTTGTTCCTAACTACTCGTTTGCCAATTTAAGTGTCTGTAAGTGGAGGTTGTTTAGAGTAATCCGGGTAGCCTGACAGATATATTGATAATATGATTTAACGCTCAACCACCGAAGTTCCATGGCATCCTTAGAGCTCTCTATGGACATTAAATTTTGGAACTGAAGTACCAGGTGAATACATAGATTTTTCCTTACTTTTGTCTTCATTTAGCGAAAACAATCTGCACTTTTAGAAAATTCGACTTCGAAATTGGTAAAAAAAAGCATAGAAATCAAGGTGCATACAACTTATTTTTTCACGTAATTCGTCCCCCAGTTTGCAATATTTTCAATTACCAGAAATAAATAAATTAATATCAGTCCCAGATGCAGAATTTCGAGAAAATAAAAGTAAGTTAAAAAGTGTTATTACAAACATGAATTTAAAAAAAAAAAAAACGCCCACTCTTTGAGTATCCGTCCGTACATCCGCAACACTGACAACAAGGTCCGATAATTCGGAAAATCCGTACTTGTGGTCAGCCTGTAAGTATAGCGTTAAATTCCTCCAAAACTGGGAGACTTTCTGTAGAAAACAAAAGATCAAAAAATGAAACACTAACAGTGCAGGACCTGTACCCCCCCCCCCTCTCTCTCTCTCTCTCTCTCTCTCTCTCTCTCTCTCTCTCTCTCTCTCTCTCTCTCTCTCTCTCTCTCCCGAATATTGCCTAATCGATATGTCAAAAGTGTACAAATCAGCATTGAATATAGCTTATTCACAGCGTGATATACAGATCAGATTAAACTGGAATAGTCTAGGTTCTACTGACCCCTTCCTCTATTTTAAAAGTAAATATATTGATTCTTTTCTTTATCGCGGAAACAGAAACACGAATCCATTTTTTTGTAAACAATTAAATAAAGCACACCTTTTAAAAACTTGATCCCCACCTCCTTCAGAGAAAACAAATCATAGATCTGTGTACGTAATACAAAATTTGAGCATGTTTTCCAACACATGTGTTTACAATAATATCTAAAATTTGGAATCCCTACTTATATAAAATATACAATAGGAAGCAAATCTAATTAAAATCGAGATCTCTGACGTAACAGAAAACTGACGGACACCGATACGAGATCACGTGCTGTTGACTCTTCGATTTTACATTAATGAACGCAAAACGCTTGTTTTGACATGTTACTAAAAATAAGTGGACCGGGAATTCCAAAGATTGGCAGAATATGAGCCTTCATCCGTGCCTGTCAGATCTATTTATTAGTAGCAGATTTCGCTTTTAATCAGACTGAATAGGAGGTTTACATGCACATTGACTCAATAATATCAACGCTATATGTTGCTCATTCGAGAGACGACGACACGAGTGGTTGCGACTGTAACGTCTAGTGTTCATGGCTGACACTACGAAAACTTAGCATTGCTATTGCAACCGATTGCGTAATTAAGTCTTAGAAATGGGATGATACAATGCGGCACTACACGGCTTAGTATGTACTGCTAAAATATGTCTCCAGACTTGAATAAAATATTTGTATTCTGGCACCCAGAGGGAATGTATTTTATAATATCTCTTACCTAAGCTCTGCTGAATTGATTATAACTCGAAAATAAAATAAAACTATACTCTGTTAGCAGACGGTTGATTAATATTGTGCTTCTTTGAGTATTGACCATGTGACGTTTCTGCACCTAAAACAAACCTGACTGGGGATTGTATATGCTTTTGACATAATCATTTGTTTACATACGATAAAGGGACGTGCTAAAACGTTTTTACTTTACATACTGAATGTGTTTGAAGAGGGAAAACATGGGGTTGTGGTTGGGGGCATTGAATAACTAATGATTATGGATCTGTTTTGTAAAAATTTGTTTAGTCTATCTATGTGGTGTATTTTAAAGTTTCAGTTCTAAATGTGAATGCAACGCGTATAAATAAAACTGTTGTTCCCTAAATTTTGCATGCTCCCTCCAAAAGCCTTCCTAAACAGCATTTACGGTTTGAGTCGGTGCAATTTATTGCAAGAAAAAAAGTAAACGAATAGACAGTGTACAAAAACATGTAGTGAAAAAATGAAATCATCAAATGAAATGGTTCCCTTTCATCAAAACGATACAAATATTCTTTGCCTATGCATCTTTTTTTAAGTATCTGAAATAAAGCTGACCATAGCACAACATATACTGATCACAAAAATAGTAAAATTATACTGATTGGAAAAATGAATACATGTCTTACCTATAACTATCCCCTCCCTCCCCTCCCCACCCCCACCCCCCAAAATAATAAAATTAAAGATCTAAATTTTTTACGTTACTAATGAATGGTAGCAATACTGAACATAATATATACATTTTGTTAGAATATGAATTTAATATACAATTTACAAGGAAAATAAAAAATGATTAAAATGTACGCGCGAGTTTTATTGAATTTGACTCGAATTCACTTTTTCTCATTTATTGTAGGATTTTGTCAGAACGTGAATTAGTATACTCAAAATTTAAATTTGTACTTTTTGGGGGAAATCATAAAATCATGTTTGATTTTTGCTAATGAGCATTGTAGAGATTCCCATTCAAGGATTTACTTAGCATATGTACTAATATATAACATATGTACTAATATATAACATATGTACTAATATATGGCACATGTACTAATATATAACATATGTACTAATATATAACATATGTACTAATATATAACATGTACTAATATATAACATATGTACTAATATATAACATGTACTAATATATAACATATGTACTAATATATGGCATATGTACTAATATATGGCATATGTACTAATATATAACATATGTACTAATATATAACATGTACTAATATATAACATATGTACTAATATATGGCATATGTACTAATATATGGCATATGTACTAATATATAACATATGTACTAATATATGGCATATGTACTAATATATGGCATATGTACTAATATATAACATATGTACTAATATATCTGTGCTCTTACGATACATACCATTTAGAAGATTTCCAATTTTCAAAAAGGTCATGTTTAACAGGTAGACAGCAGCGATTTGTCTTATACTACACGATAGCACACCTTTGATCCCGAATTGCGTGATAATTTTTCATCCTTCGTCTGGGTAAAATCATTGATAAGACATGCGGGTTATATTCCATTTGATATTTGCCAAAATACCTAACCCAGAGTATCCTAGTGGCAAAAGGAGTGTAACAAGTTCTTGCATGATACAGTAACTATAAAAAAAAAAAATGTCACGAATTAGACATGCATGTTACGATTTAAATTCCTCTCGCATCATCTTCCTGTAACCTCCAAAATCTTTTCAAAATGCCCCCCCCCCCCCAAAAAAAGAGATTACTTCCTCTGAAAATATTGTTCTTTAGGGAATAAAGTGAACATATGGCATTATGAGGGATGGTAAAAAAATCTGATTGGCAAAAGGTTATGTTCATTTTATTTCGATATATAATATTTAGTATAAAGGACACAATGTCTTTCCCAGTGTACATAATGTGGACATTGAGACGTCCATAACAACAGAGGGAAACTTTTGAGAGTGGAGTAAGGTGTGAATAGCGACAAAGGTTACTAGAAATATTTGAGCTGTATAACTGACAGTTTGGGATTATCATGAAAGGAATGCTTTTCAATACTTTTATTGAAATCCTCTAGGCAGATTAATTGCCTTTCACTGTTATGATCACTATTAACGGAGCCTAACGCCGGGGTATAGATTTCACCTTGTTGTTTGTTTTTTTTTTTTTGTTTGTTTTGTTTTGTTTTGTTTTGTTTTTAGGGTTGTTGTTGGGGTTTTTTTTTTTTGTTGTTGTTGTTGAAAAAACCCCAATATATTTCTCATTAAAAATGAGTGAAAATAATCTAAAGATTGAAAATCAAATTGAAAGCTTTTCGTGGACTCGTAGATATGGAAATTATTCTAAAAATTTCCCATTCATATAACACCGTCGAGAAAAAGTTGTTTATTTATTTATTTATTTATCATCTGACACGAATTCCTAATGAAGATTGTGAAAATGATGGAGCTGTAAAGTAAAGGAATGTTTATTTCGGTGCTTGAGTTGCATACATCTCTACCTACTTCCTTTTTTCAGCGGCAAGCCTATCGACCAATTCTACCGGCTCACTCAGTTAAAGCTCAGTAATGTCAGGTCCAACGATGAACTGTAAGTACAGGAGAATGTGTCAGTCTTTCTGTGTGTCTGTCTCTTGTGTTCATATATGTTCATCAGCTAATCTGAATCTTGGGATGTCTTTATGTGTGTATGTCTTTAGTATACATATATGTTCATCGGCTAATCATGGGATGATATCGACTATAAGACAGCAGGAAAGTAACATAGTAACCTCAAAGCTTATTGATCAAAAACATGGAGACCAAATGATACTACCTGAAGCTTTTTTTGTGTGTTGGTGAGCGCGTGTGTAATTTGCAAAACTCATCCGGCAGCATTCAAGACAGAGACTTCAGCCATTGCGAAATTATTGGTGGTGGTCTTTTTAAATGTACAGAAAAGTCTAGGAATGTTGATCCTTCTTGTGAAGAAGGGTTTAGAAAGGCTGGAATAGTGGGACTGCTGATGAGTGAATGGGTCGATGGGATAAGAATCAACGACTGAGAAAAGTGTGGCAAGTATCCAATTTTGCTAGTGATTCTGGTTTTAACTGCATCATTGATGGGTCAATTATTTCTAAAAAAAACCAAAATGTCCATAATTCCAGAAATGATTTAATCCCTATCATACATTAAAGTTTTTAATTAAAAAACTGAAAATGAGATGTGAGTCTTAAAAATACTAAAGGTTTTTAATAATTATGGAATTGGGAAATTACACTTGGAGGTGGTGCTTGTATGCATATAAGCAAATTAATGATTAATTCACCGTATACGCATACCTATGAAAACAAAAATCAACAAAATCTCTGTTGTTTGGGATATTTTATATATAAAAGTTTTATATAGAATTGTGTGGTTTAGTGTTTAAAAAAATGTGCTCGGGAAACCTTATATGTAAAACTTCTGGATTCTAAAAATAAAAATAAAAATAAATGTATTTAGAAGCTGTGTAGAGTTTAGTAATGTTTAGATGAATTAGGCGTCCCGACCTAACCTTAAAACTACTCGTAAGTGTGTCAAGTCCAACATACCATTCTATGTGATCAATACAGATATGTTTACGTGTCATAATTCCAAATTGTATGCCACAATGCTGTAATAAACAACTTGGATGTGACTCGAAATTTGAATTAAATGATTATTGGGTGTTATATCAGGGTGTTACAACCGTACTATGCGCCATTTTTACCTGACCGACCCTCTTCACATTCTTCATTGCTTGCGAATTTGATAGTTCTTGTTTCGGTAACCATTGCTTTCTATAGGAATGGGTTGTTTGGTTTTGATCAAACCACTAATTTAGGGAGCAGGAGACTGCTCTTTGTCTGGCCTCTACCTTTAGGCTTTGGCCTTTCTGGTTTGAGTGACCCTACCACTTGAACTCGCGCTCGCTTAGCACTCATGAGACACGTTGATGCGCTTTTTCCAGTCTGAGAAAACGAGTCTTTTCCGGCCAAGATTTAGTGACTGACAAAATGTTCCTGTTTTCAAGCAAAATCAGTTTTTGTAAAACACGCAAAACATTTTTTTCTTTTTTTTTTTCTAATTTTTTTTAACAAAAGCTTTAACTTTTTTTTTTAAATCTTTAAAATTCAAGGGTTGGCATACATAAGGAGGGTTCATTGAACCATGTCATTTTCATTTTGACTGTGGCAGTAAACACACCTCTGTATGGACACCTGATTAGTCAGTTACATGTCTGTCTGCTTTGATTAGGCTTCATCTCGCACCTACACTGTCAGACAAACCGGCTTGGAAGCCCTGTTTTTCATTTTACTTTCATAATAAAATAAACTGTTTTTAAGCGTTATCTCTGTGTTGAATGGTAAAATGTCTCAAAAATTACACACCTCTTGTTGATTTCAAGACAATCTCACCTTTCCTCCATCTTGCTGTGTTGCAGAGTCAATAGTATAGTATTCGATTACACTTTAGTCTGGAAATAACACATTTCTTTCATATAAAAGATGGAACAAAGACTACAGAATAAAAAAATGAAAAAAATGAAACGTATCGCACTTGCTAAGACGTCGATGCAAGCAAGTTGGCAAATAACTGATCTCTACCATACAGTAACGGCGCAAAATCAAAATGGGACCGCTTGAAGACCGAGTTCTCAGAACCGACTGTATGTGGTTTACCGGTAAAAGGGTCAGATTACATGCATAGAGTGTGACCTCCACGAACCCGCATTTGAAATCCATCAGAACAATGCAGTAGCGAGTGAATTTGATCGAAGCAGTCTGGAATTACATCGTCGAAACGAACTAAAGCAAGCAAGTCAGCGGCGACGGTCCTCAGGAGTCGTACATTTAACGTTTGATGGAAGCAAGCCACGCAATGTTTAGTCAGAATTGATAGTAAAATACAGTTTCAACATAAATGGACAATAAAACACAGTTATTATGCCCCACCGTAAAACTTAATGTTCGACAGTTCAGCTTATGTTAATGTCCCCAAAGCCTCAAAAAGGCGAGTTTTATTCCTTAGGCCCTAAAATCTGACATCTTAAAATGTTATAGATTCAATAAGGAGCAGTATTCATGGTAATGCATCAAATGCTTTATATCGTGCGTGCATATCGAGTCGATGCAAATAATACAAATGTACTTATGATTAGATATTCACAGGTATATATTGAATTTCTGTCATCGATACTTCCATAAATTTGATGAGACTGCAGATCTCAGTTAGAGAACATATATTACTTTTTATCTTATTAGTTAATCTTTGCTTTTATTAGTCAATTAAGGAAAAATTAATGGTGAAGAAGACATAATTATTCCGTTGTTATTGCGTCATACATCGATGAGTCCATCAAATAGATGTTAAGACAAATGAACACTTCTTCTTCTTCTCCTTCTTCATTATTATTATTATTATTATTATTATTATTATTATTATTTCCAGATTGCCCGAGCCTCAAGCATCGGAGATGGGGTTAGTATTATTTTTACAATACTGAAAATAAACATGCTTACAAAGTCAAAGAATTAATTTTTTTTCTTGTATTTAATGTATAGTATATAGGAAAACATTTGTTCATCTTACCAACTGCTTCTAAGTTATATATATTAGGTCATTAAATGACAGTCAGTAACTCGGTGTTATATCTATTTTGCTGGAATGTCTTGATGTCAACATTATATTTAATAATGGCATTTTTTTTTAAAAAGTTACTGCCATATATTGAGCAAAAAATGGTTAATCTATTAAAGTGACAGCGACATTATTCTAAATACAACTGTTTGTGTACAATATATATCATATTTTGTATTTTATTTATTTATTTATTCTATTTCAGGGCACTGCTCATCAGTAGAACATTCCCAGCTGAACACCCTTACAGTGCTCATATATCTCGTACAGCTATGTTTCCAAAATTCGATAGTCCGGAAGATCCAAAGCGAGGCACTAACGCGCGTGCGATTCAGCCAATCAACCCCGAGATGCCAGCAACAGCATATGATGTCAAGATTGTTCATAAAACAAAAGGTCAGTTGAGAGAACTCATCAAAATGAGTTTACAAATACAGACGGATGAAAAATGTTTTCATGTCTCATGCTAACAGTTTGTATCAATAAAAGAGAATTATTACGCAATCCAAATGACAGTCAAAATATAAAGAAAATTAAAACCCAATCAAATAAAAAGGACGTTAGGAAACAACAACAAAAAATTAATAATCGATTACTTAACGGAACCACGGGTGCTTGTGGACGGTCTGAATTGGCCGTTCGGTATGATTTTCGGTTTAAATGCATTCATTGAGTCAGTGTTGGAGAATATTTAATCAAGACGCGGTACAGCCTACGAAATATCCAGCAAGGAGATCGTAACAAGAGTCTAAAACTTTTGAATTGAAATATATTGGCTGAATGTAGTCATATGACCCTCTTTCTTGTAACCAAAACTTCAAGACTCGTGCTCCTGACCATGGAATTCAGGTATCACGTTTCTAAACAATGATGTAATACAATCTGAAATATAATTTCTTTTTCTTTTCTTTGTGTTATATCAAACACCAAGAAAGCTTAAACATTCAGCAACTTGGCGTGATTTTACAATCGACCCATCACGGAGTCACGGACAGTGGACACATCATCCAATTTTACCAAGCGCACGACTAAAGATATCAAGACAGACGTCATACCTATTGTTGTGCAAGGATGAGCTTTGGCGCTTGTGAGAAGAAATATACTTTAGCCAAAACCACTACCTAGATTCAGCTGAATTCTGAATATGAATCCGTTTTTTTCACCACAACAATAACCACTAATACACCCTTGCAACAATTTAAAGGGGAAACAATTTTCTGGTGACAGCGCCAAAACACACACCAGACTGGTAGAGGTTTGAGATCTGCGTCATCTAGTACCTGTACAATGGACAGAAAAGGGAATGCGACTCCTATGTTGACTGTCGTGTCCACAGGTACCAGAAACATATGAAAGAAGAAAAAAAACGCGCATTTGTTTTCTTGGCAAAACCATCCGCTTTTTATAAGCGTGAACTTTAATAGATTTTAAATTATTGACAATTTACTTCTTTATTAATCTTCAATTTTCGAATCATTTGTCTCATAAGCTGGAGTTACGAAATCTTTGGTATTGAATAGCAATTATGTTTATGCTTTACCCCCAAATTTTGCCATACCTTTTCACTGAACTATGAACATGTGACGATGTTGATGATGATTCATAATTCCAGGATTTGGTGATAGGCGTGAAATTCAAGCACTGCCGAAAGAATCAGAGAAAAGGGCATTAGAATGGATTGGAGAAGACGGATTTAACCAGGTTTGCTATTTTAATTTCTTTGCTTCATATTAAGGTTCTATATTGCTTTAAATATATCTTGGCTCCAGGTTTTCAAAATATTTTGAGCATGCAACTGAAGCTTAAACTCAAACTCCAAATATAGATGTGATACATTCAAAATGTTATAGAATTTTGAGGATTTTCCAGATTTGAGTTCCACAACTTTCAAGTAGTGGAACTCAAATCTGGAAAATCCTCAAAATTCTATAACATTTTTTAAAAAACTTTGAGGTTGAACTTGATTTTCCAGCTCAAAACGGTTTTCGTGTATAGGAAATTAAATACCATTTGCTAATTGTTCCGAAATAAAAGCTAAATTTGGGTGCTCCTTTATCTAGAATGACGAGAAATAATCTGATAAAGACATTTATGTACACAGCACATGACATGAATTAGAAGTAACTCGACTTTTTTATGCCAACATATTTAAACTTAAATAGGTATATATCAAAGAAAATTGAGCCTTTCATGATTGACCTAGACGACGTCACAGCGTTACCGCAGATGATGACACAAGAACTCAATCGGACTACCTCGACTATTTCTGCAATACAAAAATATGCTTCGGATATGTTGGCGCAGTAATTTACAGGGGAAAAAAATCGTAAATTTTGTTCGCCGAAAATTTCTTCGCAAAAAAGAAACAACAATCTATTCAGACCAGCCTCGGCTATTTCTACAATTGGATTGATAATACGATTGATCGAGAAGTTGGGAAGGAAAAAATAGTTCCATGCGTTTGCAACTTCTCGCTCAATCCTTGTTTCATAAATAACCGGGGCAGTCCAAACGGCAGCTAATGGCAGCTATCGGCATACATTCGAGGTATGATCCGTAGGATTAACCTCGAAGTTACGAATGAAAAGATCTGTGAATGATTGTAATGAATTCCGTTCAATAATTTAAAAAAAAGCTGAACACATTTTCAGACATTATTTTTATCAAGTTGTCAAATAATAATGCTTGAGCAATATTTCAATCCATTAGAGAATCGGAATATTTCATTGGTTTTGATAAATTTATGCGATATATTTTGTTCACAGGCTCATATGCATTACATCTTGATAACCGTAACACCTAACAGATGAAGAAAACAATACCAAACGTACCTCAAGAAGCTGAAGAGCTTAATGTCGCACTGAAACAGTAAGAACTGTAAGATGTTATTTTATGTAAATAACACTACCTATTAATTTTGTAGTTGGTTAAGGCCCACAGCGGACGACAGCAGTACTATCCTATCCCTCCGAAAGTGGTTACCCCCAACCTACAGAGCAGATGGCCAGAAATGAGGGTGTCCCTCCGTACCGCTAATACATTACGTAATGTGGAAAGAGACCAATGGCTAACCTCGTATGATCTGAACCACACAGGCATTGGACCGTTCAATCCAAGGAAACTTGACAACCTCGATGATAAAACTCGTACATTGGACGTTTATGGGATCGAGGACGATAATTTGGTATGTTGTTGTTGTTTGTTAACCAACAACAGCAACCACAATAATAATAATAATATAAGCAACAATAATAACGGCAATAATAATAATAATAATAATAATAATAAATATTATTATTATTATTATTATCATTATTGTAAAATCCATGTTTTACTGAACCAGTTCTTTGTATTTTCTTTAAAGTTATTCTGAAGGTTATCTTTCCAAAGATTTTAGAGATTTTTGTTTTGTTTTTGAAACTTGACTGTTTTTACTGCCCAAATGTATAGCAAGTGTTTTTGGTGATATGCTATTAAATCCTAAACATACATAAATAAATACATACATTTTATTTTGTTGGAGGGGGGCGAGGCTTTGTTTGTGACAATAAATTAAACAAAATAATAACATCTTGACCTTTGTGCTCAGAAACTCTAAAATTAAAAAAGTACTGAATCCTTCATTATGTGCACGAGTTGCTTTAAGACTATTTTCGTTTTATTTCAGTATCCTCGCTCTATAAACACCTTTGACCCTCCACGACCATACCAAGGCAGAATCGCAAGAACACTTCTCCCAAAGCCTCCAAACCAACTGCCGCTTCCCGAGGAAAACACAGAATATGAAAGGTGCCCATCTCTACATACATACATACATAAGAGTCTGACAAATTTAAGACTCCGCTGGTAGCCTATGGTGGCCAACTTAATCTCAGTAGCTCGAGTCATCTTTATTTTTCCTTGTTGGTCATGGCTAACTATATCCCCTAATAAAAATATGAAGTAAAAGTCACAACAATATTTACTATCCCATGAGTTTACCTGAATTCCCCAAATTGTGGCCCAGACGTAAAATTTCATAACTCCACTGGAGTCAGGGTATAATATTAGTAAGACATTTTTCAGCAGACATACAAAACTGTTATTTGAACGTGTATGATTATTATTTTAATATATAATGTATATCAAGGGAGGTAAGATTACGTATCAGACAATTTTAAATATTTCCTCTCACTCCGCAACGGATTAAGAATTTAAGCTTGTTTTTACACACCCTCCCCCAAGTAGCGGGGGTATGTAGAAATAGCGATGTTCGTCCGTCCGTAGGCACGGTGGTTTCTGCAACATACCTTTACTTTGATGTGGTCTTTCTTTTTGCTGTTGTTTTTTTTGGGGGGTGGGGTGGGGGGGGGGGACTCCAACCTCATATGTGGCTTACCCATAGATAGAGGCAGAAACCTATCGATTTTTGCACAGTTATGTCCAAGGTAAAGGTCACTGGAGACGAAAATATGACTTTTCTTTCTGCAAGATAAGTCAAGTTTCCTTGTCCCAATTTTCATAAAACTTCATAGGTAGACTACACTTGGGAATGGCTGCTCCCTGTTCATTCTGAGGGCGAGAGGTAAAAGGCGAAGATTACTGGAGCCGACATCGTACTTTTGGGGATTTCAGCTCAAGAATTCACGTTCCGGTGATCTAATTTTCCTTAAACTTATAGGTTGTCTACACCTGGGCGGAGGCATTTCCCTACTGATTCTTGAGCCCAGAGGTCAAAGGTGAAGGACACGAGCTAAAATTGTCATTTCGGGTTTCATATGATAAGTCTATTTTAATCAAGTTTTCTGCACACGTTTTTATCAGTTTCATAGTTGCATTAGATTTGAGAAAGGGCAGCTCGCTGCTGTGTTTGCGATCAATATATCAAAGGTCAAAATCACTGGACGTGAAATTTAAAAATTATGTTAATTCATTACATTTGTAATAGCGACAATCGTAAGGGGCTTCAGCCATTCTTCTGATGGATATTTGTTTAAGTGAATGTTCAGAGAATTTTAAATTTATATTAAGTCTACTCCACTGCTCAGATATTTAGTGCAGTAAAATCTTTGAAAATAAGAACCTGTACCAAAACCGCCAAACTGAAATGGGCTACCACGAATCCTTACAGAGATGTTATAGTTCATAAATTTAAATACCACATTCTTTTAGCACCTGCTTACAGAGTTATCTGAATTTATTACCAGACTGACATTGCTTACATCTACCTGGTTTCTTTGCCAGAAAGAAAACACTGACTGAGATGGAAGAAGATCGACTCTGGAATGGGAAAGAATACTTGAATCTACCACATCCAAGAGAGGACCACGATGGAGAGAGATGGATAGAACTCGAAGACGCAGCCCATCAAATTCCCAACCTTGCCGCTGTCGAGGAAGCAAAAAAGAAAAATTCCCGAGGTGAACCTTTTTATAAATCCGCAGAACCACCGTCCAAAGATGAAGCGGGATATCTAAAAACCACAAAAGAGGAGCGGGACAAGAAGATTCAAGAAATAGAGGCGCAGAATCGCTGGAAGGTCTTGGAGTCCCATAAACCTGGTCAAGCTATCTCGGCTCTCAACCATAAAATGGCTCTCGTCAGTGACGATGAGAAGCCCCCAACCTTCTACGGCCACGAAGGACGGTACAATGAAGAAAGAGCCGGCTTGTATAAGACAAGTTACATCCCCGAACGGTTGGCCTATTCAATGAATGCGCTGGATCTAAGTGGTCCTGAATTAGCGAATACATTCCATTCACACGTAGACGCCTTAAATATGCCGACAAAACTAAGCCAAGACATGAAAGATGCCTTCCGTAAAAGCCGCACGTTGAGTGACATGCCAGCTAATCTATCTGGCGACCGTCGAGAATCGAGAGAACTTATGAATCAGTACATCAGTCTAAAAGAGTCCCAAAAGAAACGACTGCAGCCCACAACTGAAACAGCAAGGACGAAGGTACAAGAGAAAGAGACCATTCTAAAAGACAGCACAACCGGGGATAGTTATAACGTCAAGAAGTTTTTGCAAGAGTATGAACTTGGCAAACACGCTCGTAATGAACCACTTCACGTTATGTCCACGGATAATCAACATCTAAATAACGTGCGAATGACGGCTAGTTCAAAGTCACAAAAGAGTGTTTCATTTTCCGACAATGTCACGGTGGCAACGGCGTACGAAAACGGTCCAATGAGGTATAGCAGCGCTCCAACAAGGGGTTCAACAAGAGAGGAAAGCCCAGAATCACTTGGGATGGCACCAGTAAACACAACCCAATATACAAGCACGCATGCCCTCTACGACAAATGTAGCGAAATCCCTGACCAACCAACGGCTAAACAATATACCATCTATGACATAAATCCAAATGAGGAGGAAGAAGAGGACAAAGAAAATACAACTGAACAACCAACCTTTTCCGTATCGGTTCCGAGGGCCTCAAAATTCCAAAGACCTGCAACATCGTTTGGCGATGGTACGGAATATAGAGATGAATTTGGAAGCAACTCTTCGAATTTCACACCGATGAACTTGACAAATTCTCTGCCTTTTAAAACAGCTTATGAAAGGCAGTTTCCTGTCTATAACCATATTGGCTATAAACATGATCCACGATTTAGCTGGGAACCAGGGAATGGAACACCTAGACCACAAACAACACTATTGGATATTCAGAACAGATTTTCAAGGTCTGCGGTCATTAGAAAATTCCAAACACAATTTCCAGAAAACAACCCAGACTTGAGAGAGAATGTCACAAGTGGAAAGAAACATACCTTCTTTGGTTTAAGTGGCCAGGTATTACATGGATGAACATTGACAATATTTTACTTGAAGATCATCAGTATTATTATGATTTTACAGGCATTGATTATATACAAAGTTTGTAACTCGAATATTGCAGAATATTATAATCAATCAACCATAACCAGTGAATATTCAATCAACCATAAACAATGAAAAGTCAGCATTGCTTATCGCTAGTTGGCGTGAGTGTACTATGAGATTTTGATACTAGTTCCGTTTCAGAAATCTTTGCTTATGAGAAACATTTCTGAAAGAGAGAATTAAAAAAAACAATAGTACACATACACCATCTGAGAAAGTGATACGTCAGCGAGGTCCACTTATATTAGTTTTAAATATTTTCGATAATAGGAATGGAACTTCATGCAAACTTGCTAAACAGTGGAGTTATTGAAGATTTAGAAGCAAAAAGCACTTCCTCCTTAATACTCCATAATGACAAAGCTGTTAACAAAAAGAAGAAATGGCGCAACCTTGTTTGAAACTAAACTCAAGTTTCCCAAGACTTTTACATGCATAGAATATATGAGCATTCTAAAAGAAATTCACATAAAGACATAATAGAATGATTCATTTTATTTTGTCTTTGGTCTTAATATCCGACTGGATATCATTTTCATTTAAATTCTCAGTGAAAATATCAGGATAAATACATTTATTTCTTTTCATGTGCCATCGTGTTTCGCTAGATGGCACAAAGCTACTACTTCTCAATACCATGTATACTCGCGCAGAAGTTAGATCCAACTGCAAACAGCACAGACCCCGATTTTCCTTTACAAAATGCAGACAGATCTCGCTCTACGTTGTTTGTAAGGACTAATCAGTAGAACAAACAACACAGACCATAATCCACCTGCTGATTAGGGTCTAGTTTTGTAGTTATAAATATCTTACAAGCGAGTATAGACGGTAAATAACGCTTTATGTATTGAACCCATAACTGTGATGATTTATCAAAAGTCAAAAGTTTCAGCTAGTCAATGAAGCATATTTAATAGTTAGTCTAATATCAGTTTAATATCAGGTAAGGGTGGCTTTAACACGAACATATTTTTGTAGCACTTGTTTATATTCATCATAGGAAAAAATGTAGCGGTCTTTAAGAGCTATGTTATCTTGCAAGTAAGAAAATCAACCCCAAACCAACCGAAACAATTTATATCCCAAGCTGTATTAGCTCACAGTCATTTACACATGCTCCCTAGGCTATAAATATATCCCGTTTGCAGAATTGCAAAAATTGTTTGCACATTTTAAAAGAAAAGAAAATTTTAAAGGTGCAAAATTCTGAACTGCAAGCTGATGTCAAACACAGTATGACTTGTAATACCATGACATCATACACAAACACACACACACGTGTAGTTTATATCAGTTGGACAATTTATGTATTCATTTAATTACCAATCAGTATTATAAATGTGTGAAATCGTTGTTATTATGATATTTTGCTCTTTTATTGTCAGTTTTACATTATTTCTTAATGAAATGTTTTTGTACCTGTGAGGGGTGTAGCGAAATCCTTTTATATTTTGCATTTTTTAAATGGGCTTTAGTATTTATTTAGTAACGAATCATACAGTTGTTTCCTTATACAGTACCAAAACATACCCCAAAGAGCAACAAACAAAACAAACAAAAACCTCCCGCCATCCAACCAATCAAAAAAACAAAAAAAAAAACAAAAAAAAAACAAACAAGGAAAGGTGCAGATGGCTGAAAGAAGAGATCTATACATGGAGACTAAAACATTCTGTGATGTTCAAATAACATTTTTTGGCAACACAGTTTTCTGGAAGTATTGAATAAAAAGAAAATATTAGATCTATATATACAGGAAACCTACTTTTATTTGCAGCTACTCAAATTCGCGGTTTAGAGCCGTCACGCTATTTTGCTGATCTGCTAGAAAGAGAAATGAGTGGCTATTTAATCTAGCATATATATATATTCCTTCTTGAATTCCGCGAAAATATAACAGCACGTGATGAAAATAGGTTTACGGTATCCTGGAAAAGGTTAATGGAAAAACAGTATGTGCATTCAGATACATAAAAACGTGTCTGAAGTGAGGTCTAATTTTTTTCTTTTTCAGAACTACTCAATCACAAGATTAGTTTAAGGTTTCTGTTTTTTAAACCAGAATTTAAAGTAATTACTAACTTGAATTTCAAGGCCTAACGAGGCTCATTTCAAAATGTAGTGATTTAATTTTGTGGATCCATCACTGTTTGTCATTCAAATTTCCTTGAATTGGTCTATTTGCAGCTGCTTTAACAGATGTATGTTTAAAGTATTGGTTGTTCACTTCCATGGAAAGATATCTACGCCTCGCTAAGCCAAAAACAGTTTCTACATTTTTTCATGGTTGTTGTGATCTGCAATTTGTTGTACCCTCCAGCACATAAATGTAAGCAATAGCAAAGCAAAATTTCTGACTTCAGAAGTATTTTTGAAAACAATTTTAAAATAAGTTTTCTTACCTTAAAAACTTACCATTAATGTCTAGTCGCTTTTCTGCAATGTTTGCTACATCTTTTTGCAAAATATAACTGCAATGTTTGCTGATTTAGATTTAAGTTTGAAAGAATCTTCACATTTGGGAAATGCATTGAACATCAAGTGTTAATTATAGATGATTAATCTGAAATGAAATTGTCAGAGTTACGATTGGGTACGATTATGATTTTGTACCTCTGAAAACTTGCTTCATAATTACAATTCTTGCTTTGTATATGCATCTTGTAACCGAAATATGCGTGCGATTTTACATTTGTATGTGGAGTTTTTTTATCGATATATGTTTCAAGACGCTGATTTATGCACTGCAGAAATAAAAGTTGTTTTCTAATATTCCTTTCTCTTTTTCCAGTTTTATTTCACCCACTAGAACTGTAATAAATGTATTTTGAGTGTTGTAGTATATTGGATAATTTCCATGTGGCTTTACATTAGAAATTATTGTTCCTTTATATGAATTTAAAATAGTGACTCATTGAAATCCAAAGAATATAACTTTATAATGATAATTAATCATGCTCATCAGATGAATACAAAGAAAAAGGTTGGTCATGGAATTTCTCAAAATCATAAAATAGAGAAAATTTAGAACCTTAGAGAGTTTTTCCCCATTAAAATAAACAAAATTCTAAAAAATTATGTTTCCTTGGATGATAAAAAAGTACAAGAAATCCTAACTGACTTGCTAGAATACAATCAGTGACCTATTGTAATCTAGCGCTTTTGAAAAAATAATCACCACCGACTTGTCTGCTGACTTGACTGATGGCAATACACTTAGATGATGTAGCTAATGCCCTTTAACCATCATCTGGTCACATGAAATATGTCTTAAATTGTCCATCGTACATTCATGAATAAATGATTCCAAGCTCTAAAAAGAATGTGTTGTTCAATCAATTTTATATCAGAGTTGTCAAAGTGACAACCAAGCTTGCCTGTGTGCCATAGTGTTTGATGTTGCAGTGTAAAGGCAGGGATCATTTGATACAACCCATACATCTATGCATAGGTCACTTTGACCTATTTTTCTTTGGGCACGTTCCCAACAATGCAAGGAACATTATGACTAAATTACATGAAGATATCATGCCTACAACTTAAGTTATGCTAGGAAACTAAATCTTTAACACTGGGGTTAACCTGTAAAACATCAAAGTCATTAGTATAAGAAAAGAAGATCACCGCGACTTACTTTTTTTTTCGTGGATGGAGAGATTGCACTCTGACCAAGTTCTATGTTAATATAATACACAAAGCTGGAGCTAATGGCAGGAAATCATCGCTTGAATTTTGGATTATGTTATGTTTTTTTTAATTCTGTACATAACAAAGTCATTAATGCATGGAAAGTGGGTCACTGTTATCCACAATCTCCTGGGGTAGTTCCCAATTATTTGAGGATGACCTTGACCAAATTTCATGACCACATTGTGCCAACTGTTAGAGATTTGCAAGGAAGATAAACTTTAATGTTGGGGTTAACCTTTAAATAACTCACTCATGCCTGAAAAGAAGGTAATTGATATATTTTTCCCTGCAGTGGTTCACAATAGTGTAAATTAATATGCTGACCAAGTAACTTGAAGACACTATACCTAAAACTACACTTACCGTATATACTCATGTATAAGTTACATCCAAATGCAAACAACACAGACCCTGATCTGCCGTAGCATAATGCACCGGCAGATCAGGGTCTATGTTGTTTGTTCTACTGATTAGTCCTTACAAACTGCATAGACCCAGATCTACCAGCGCATAATGCGCCGGCAGATCTGGGTCTATGCAGTTTGAAGTTGGTATCGACTTATACATGAGTATATACGGTAGTCCTAATTTCCAACTAAAAGTCAATGGGAAAATCCAAATAAGACATAATGTCCTTGTGAAGACCCTTTACATAAAAAAACGGAGACATTTAAGCAAGCATATCATACATTGGCACTTTTTAACAAAAGCTACTTATTTTATTCGAAAATGTCTTTATTTTGAACATGTACAAAATTTAAGCATAGGCTAAATTGGATATAAATTAAAAACAAGGTGTTCACAAATCCCCTCACCAACAGGAGCACATTTGGAGTAGCTGGCAATTAACAGACTGGTATGGATGATTGATGCCCTGGTAATGGGAGTTAAGTGCCTTGCAAAGAGATAAGCCATGACAGCTGATCCAAGCTAGCATGGACAGGATTTGAACCCACTACCCACTGGTTGCAAATCTAAGCTAAAAACTGAGTCCCCATAAGGAGGAAGAAAATATTACTAAAATTATACTACTCATTAAGACACATCAATATGCAAAGTTTCATCAGTGTAAAGGCAAAGCAAAGCTTGATTAGTCTACATGTAAAAGGATTAAAGATACAGTGGATGTAAGAAACAAATGGCTAAAAATACAAATGTCAACCAAGAGTGAAAATTAGGTCACAGTGACCAAGTTTTTGTGCAGGTGCATTACTCTCCTTGTGATGCATCCAAATATCAATTTCCAAGAGTGTCAATAAGCTAGGGTGCAAGATATTCAGGGTATAAAGAATGAAGAACTAAAAATACACAAGTCACTCAAGCATGAAAATTTGATCAGTGACGTACTTTTGGTACAGTCGAGTTAGGTGTCCAGATACCATATCTACCAATTTTCATGTGTAGGTGAAATGTGGTCCATGATATTGAGGGCCTAATACATGTCAAAAATATAAAAAAAACACTAAAGTGTGAAAATTGGGTCACAGTGATCTACATTTTGGTAAGGTTGAGTTACTCTTGTTGAGATGCATCCACATGCCAATTTTCATGAGTGTAGGTGAAATAGGGTATACAAAATAAGATATTGACGGCATAACAAATGGATTGCTCAAAATACAAGTCACTCTATGATGAAAATTAGGTTACAGTGATCTACTCTTAGTATGAATGAGTTACTCATCCCGAAATGCATCCACATACCAAATTTTCTGTGTAGCTGAAATAAGATCCAAGATAATGAAGGTGTAATAAATGAAATGCTGAAATACACTGTCCACTCAAGGATGATAATTAGGTCACAGTGGCCTAGTCTTGGTATGGCTGAGCTACTCCCATTGAGATACATCCTCATAAACATTTTCATGAATGTAGGTAAAATATGATCCAAGATATTGAGGGCATAATGATCAAATTTATGAAAATAAAACAAGTCAATCAAGCATGAAAATTAGGTCACAGTGGCCTACTTTTGGTATGGTTGAGCTACTCTTGTTGAGATGCATACACATACCAATTTCCATGAGTGTATGCAAATAGGTCCAAGATAATGAGGGCATAACAAACAAATGAACAAACACACAAACATGCAAATGAACGAACACATGGGCATATTGCTATATCTCCTCCCAACTTTGCTGGCAAGGGGATAACAAACCTTTTGTTTGTTCTTCATTGTTTTGCTTGCATTATTTATGTCATGGTATTCTGAATAAAGTGCTGAAGTTAGCAAGGTAAATTCTCCAAATATTGGATATAAATTATCAGTATTGACTGTAAACATCTATGCAGGTTAATTAACTCAATTAATAATTTAAATTAAATGTCATGGGAAATCTAAAGTAGGGGAGATTCTAAACCTGTAGCACAATGCAGCATTTTCACCAATATCATACAACAGAACAAAAAGTAAACATGACAAACTTTTGAAGAGTTTCTTACCTTCTATGATAGCTTGTTCTTTTTGTATAATGTCACTAAATGCTTTTGTACAGACAGACTTTGATGTTACTAAACAGAAATTTAAGTGTTGCAAAAAAAAAGAAAAACCAATAAAGTAGACTGCTTTCAAGCTGATATTGTAAACAATTTTTACAGTTTATATATAACTGTAACTCAATCTGTGTTTCTGCCATTTCATTTTCAATTTAACACTAAACTTCAAAGTCTATCTACAAAAAAAAAAATGACCTTGTATTAAATACCCATCAATCACTGAAGGCAAAAGACTCCTCAAAAACGTTTGTTGTATTTACCTGTTACTTCCTTGTGTAATAGATGCTAAAATGGCAGAAAAGTCACAGGTTAAGAATGACCCCTACTATATGTACATTAAATATACTAAAATGCCAGAAGAGCTGCAGGTTTACAGTTACCCCTACTATATGTACATTAAATATTCATCAATGAATGGTAAAAAATGAATCATACCGGTAATCAGAGCTCTTGATAAGATTTCAATGAACTGGGTATTATACTCTGTGGCTTGGAACTAACTGAGTTCTAACTGGGCATTATACTCTGTGACTTGGAACTAACTGAGTTCTAATTGGGTATTATACTCTGTGGTTTGGAACTAACTGAGTTCTAATTGGGTATTATACTCTGTGGTTTGGAACTAACTGAGTTCTAATTGGGTATTTTACTCTGTGGTTTGGAACTAACTGAGTTCTAATCGGGTATTATACTCTGTGGTTTGGAACTAACTGAGTTCTAATTGGGTATTTTACTCTGTGGTTTGGAACTAACTGAGTTCTAATTGGGTATTATACTCTGTGGTTTGGAACTAACTGAGTTCTAATTGGGTATTATACTCTGGTTTGGAACTAACTGAGTTCTAATTGGGCATTTTACTCTGTGGTTTGGAACTAACTGAGTTCTAATTGGGCATTTTACTCTGTGGTTTGGAACTAACTGAGTTCTAATTGGGCATTTTACTCTGTGGTTTGGAACCGAGTTCTAATTGGGCATTTTACTCTGTGGTTTGGAACTAACTGAGTTCTAATTGGGGATTTTACTCTGTGGTTTGGAACTAACCGAGTTCTTTTTGGGCATTTTACTCTGTGGTTTGGAACTAACTGAGTTCTTATTGGGCATTTTACTCTGTGGTTTGGAACTAACTGAGTTCTAATTGGGCATTTTACTTTGTGGTTTGGAACTAACTGAGTTCTAATTGGGCATTTTACTCTCTGGTTTGGAGCTGAGTTCTAATTTGGCATTTTACTCTCTGGTTTGGAACTAATTCAGTTTTTGACATTTTGAGATGGTACATTCAAACATCACAAACACAAACATATGATACTAGTCTTAATCAACAAGACATTTTTTATGCACTAAAGACTACAAAATTGATCAAGTGGCCAAGTGACATAGACCAAATCAGGGTGTACTCAATTCCATGGCTTATTCTGATGACTGTTTTCCTCGTTATCAAGTACTAGTCACTATCACTGTAAACAAACATGGAACATCAGGAATTTCTCCCAATCCTGCATTAATTAAATGCAGCAGAACACACTTATGGCAGGATAATTATGTCAACAAAATTAGACTAAATGTTACACAAAATTAAACTTTCTTTTGCTTACTTTGAATACATTCAGAAAATTCTTTATTCATCTTTAGTCTATTTTATTTTCATTAAATATTCAAATATGCTGCTTATCTTGAGGTCTGATAATGGCAAGGGGGCAAGTAATATAATAACCATTATCAGGGCTCAGGAAAAAATTTCCAAGCACTCATCCCAGGTTGCAAGAGTAACTTGTCTTTGTCTTTGTTATACTCAACACAATACACTTCTCCACTACACTACTAAAGAGTCATAGGTACATGATGCAAACTTCATACTAAAATGGATCAAAGTCATGAAAATATTATGTTCTAATACATGGCTCTTTAGATAAACATATAATAAGAGAAAAGGTTTGTAACTCTGGAAATTGCACACATAGCCTTTGATTTCTTAGTGGTATTAGTGTTTACAATGAAACCTTTCAGTAATCTAGGTGTCATATTTTTCCTTTTCAATGAGCTATCACACATCTTTAAGAGCTAGATATGGGAGAAGTCAAGAGGGAAAGAATGTCAACATATTATGATTTTCGTCTGGTCAGACATTGTTACGCTTGCCCCAGATCACCTGTAGTTTCAAGACTGTGCAACTTTAATAATCCATTGTCACACCAAAGTAAAGACACCAGCAGATATTTATATAAGTATGTAATTACTTTTCACAAGAAAAATGTCAGTAACTTGCATCTGAAAGAAGAATTCCAACTGTCTCAATTTCCACCAACTTTCTTATAAAATGTTCTTTGATCAAGCCTCCATTCTTGAGAGCTACACACAGGAGTCATAAAAAGGGAGATTGCTGATTGGTCAAAAGAACTTGAACATTTTAAAGTCATTAATCTAGCTAGATTTCAATCAATAAGCTGTTGTCTTGACGTTCTCTGCTTTATAAATTGATTACAACAGCATGCATTGCGTGAAAGTTGGTGGGAATTGGCTGAAACACTTAAAATACTCATTTTGAATGTAAGTTGGCAACATTTTTCTTGTGATAAGTAATTATAATCTTACATAAATATCTGCTGGCATCTTCCCTTTGGCATGACAATGTATCATTAAAGCTTCAGTCTTGAAAATACCAGTAACCTGGGGCAACTGTAACATTGCCTGACCAGATGAAAACATTTTTGACATTCTCTGTCTCTTAATGTCTCAGAGTTCTGACTCATAAAGATGTGTGATAGCTCATTGAAAGGGAAACTTTCTCCATGTCATAATGATGCCTAAATTACTGAAAAGTGTCACTGTAAATTCAAATGCCAATAAGAAATCAAGAGTTAAGTGTGAAATTGCAACATAATATGTTCATAATATTTACCAATTTTAGTATCAAGGCTGCATCCGGTACCTGTGTACAAAGAAAAGTTCTTTCCATTGCAAGATGTTCTAGAATCTAGCCTGACAACAAGTAGGCAAATTAGGCATAGATTATTGATAAGCATAGATTATTGATAAGCACAGATTATTGATAATTGATGTGCACCAAATATTAAGCAATGATGAACTTCGGCACTTGTTAAGGGTAGAAAATGCACTCAGATTTATTCTCAAGGTGTGAATCTGCATCTACTCGGCCCAGAGACGATTATGTGGTAAAGTTTCACTCAACCCTGCCAATTTTTACCCAGTCAGGATGATAGGACGAGTGGTTTTGCTGAGCCCTGATTATATCTTCTGAACTTTAAGTATTCTGATAGCTGAAGATTTTTATTTAAAAATCCAACTGTTTTAGTTGAAACTGAAAATAAAATACTGTGAAAGTTGTTATTTTCAAATGTAACTGATAAAATTCAAATGATTTAGGTAAAATCAAATACTTTCAGGAATGTTTCATGTAGCAGTAAATAAATGTGGAATAATTAATAAATATATTATGTACAGAGTTCAATGGCACATCAGCACAATACTGGATATACAGTGCCAAGTAAGTTTAAGTATCCCAAAAAAGACATACAAAACAATAATAAAAGCCATAAAAGGGTAAAATCTTTGGAGTACAAAGTCAATTTCTTGGTTTCTTTTTAATATAAACTGCACTCTTTTAAAAAGTGCAAGATCTTCTCAGCTGGAACATCAACACAGGACACATCCCAGGGCAAAACAGTCACCTCAGTTGCAGGGTGGGTGGGGTGGGGCAGGATAATGAATACAGAAACAAACAATGTGCATATCTACTTTCATGTACAATGGATAATTTTGCAGACACAATTTAA
The DNA here is from genome assembly GCA_029931535.1 of Margaritifera margaritifera. NCBI lineage: Eukaryota > Metazoa > Mollusca > Bivalvia > Unionida > Margaritiferidae > Margaritifera > Margaritifera margaritifera. The sequence continues at coordinate 2,541,140 of JAQPZY010001506.1, read as the reverse complement.
CAACAATTATTTGCATAAAATAGTCAAATAAGTTGCTTATCTAGAGCTCTGATAATGGCAAAGTAGTAAATACTATAACAAGATTATCCCTGGGAAAAAAGAAAGCCTCCATTAGTTGCTTCTTATGTCATGCAGGAGGGAGTACTGGTTCCATTCTGCATCTCCGAGCCCACAGTGAGGCAGGATAATGAATACAACAGAAACCAAAATATGTGCATATCTGTTTTCATTCACAATGCATAAACAATATGACTTTTAGAACATGAACACATAAACATCTGAATAAACTAGAACTTCCTCACGAGTTTCAAATTTCAAAATCGACTGGTGGATTCTGCAGTGCTGAAACATTTTTTTACAGCAGTTTTTCGGAATTCTATGTCTCCCCTTTGAATGGCACTATTTGGATAAGAATGTTCCAGAATGCCTAATTCAGGGATGAGAATGTTCTAGAAGGCCTAATTCAGGGATGAGACTGTTCTAGAATGCCTAATTCAGGGATGAGAATGTTCCAGAATGCCTAATTCAAGGATGAGACGTTCCAGAAGGCCTAATTCAGGGATGAGAATGTTCCAGAATGCCTAATTCAGGGATGAGAATGTTCCAGAATGCCTAATTCAGGGATGAGAATGTTCCAGAATGCCTAATTCAGGGATGAGACTGTTCCAGAAGGCCTAATTCAGGGATGAGAATGTTCCATAAGGCCTAATTCAGGGATAAGAATGTTCTAGAAGGCCTAATTCAGGGATGAGAATGTTCCAGAATGCCTAATTCAGGGATGAGAATGTTCCAGAAGGCCTAATTCAGGGATGAGAATGTTCCAGAAGGCCTAATTCAGGGATGAGAATGTTCCAGAAGGCCTAATTCAGGGATGAGACTGTTCCAGAAGGCCTAATTCAGGGATGAGAATGTTCCAGAAGGCCTAATTCAGGGATGAGAATGTTCCAGAAGGCCTAATTCAGGGATGAGAATGTTCCAGAAGGCCTAATTCAGTAATGAGAATGTTCCAGAAGGCCTAATTCAGGGATGAGAATGTCCAGAAGGCCTAATTCAGGAATGAGACTGTTCCAGAAGGCCTAATTCAGGGATGAGAATGTTCCAGAATGCCTAATTCAGGGATGAGAATGTTCCAGAAGGCCTAATTCAGGGATAAGAATGTTCTAGAAGGCCTAATTCAGGGATAAAAATGTTCTAGAAGGCCTAATTCAGGGATGAGAATGTTCTAGAAGGCCTAATTTAGGGGTAAGACTGTTCCAGAAGGCCTAATTCAGGCATGAGAATGTTCCAGAAGGCCTAATTCAGGGATGAGACTGTTAAAGAAAGCCTAATTCAGGGATGATAATGTTCCAGGAGGCCTAATACAGGGATGAGAATGTTCTGGAATGCCTAATTCAGGGATGAGAATGTTCCAGAATGCCTAACTCAGAACCTTTTCCAAAATTTAACTCTGACGATGAGTGCCCCTAATTACAAAAAAGACCAAACCCTACTTCCGATTTTCACTTTCTGTGTCAAAAAAGCTTGGTTTGGGTTATAATTGTATGTGTATTGTGCATGGCATTGATAAACTGAAAAGGAAAGTATTTCCTCTGGTTACTAATACATGAACCAAACCCTGATTCCAGAATTCTGGATCTAATCCAGAGAATTATAATTCTTCTATTAGCTGATGTAGATGAGACAGGAATCTTAACATATCAGGGCAAAAACGTTAGCCATACAATAATATTGTAAACAAGATTCATTTGAATACAGCAACTATAGTCTGCTTCAAAATAGACCTGCAATGTATTTTATGACTTTACAGAATATAAGAGGTGATAATAAGAAACAATTATGAAAAATCTTTGAGGTCAGTGTTGCTCTCCATAACTGCTGGGTATTTAGTAAATGGTTATTCAAATTTCTTTTTTGGTAAAAAGCTTATAAACAGATGTTCTAGTGTTACAGGATCATTGCAACTGAGGAAACATAGACTGGTTTGTGGGTATTACAACATTCAATTAAATGTTTGGATGGTCAATTCAAAACCAGTCTGAACTTCCTACCTTGCTTGTGAGCAGAATCAACACTAGACCTTCTGTTGTTCATCTGCACATAAAAAAACTGAGTAAACTCATTCTAAATACCAAGAAATCACGAGGAGATAAAGAAATTCTGATAAAAGTTTTTAATATTGTGGTCCCTTTATCTCGTCTTATTTTAGTTACAATGCTAAAATCTGATGATGGTCTATACTGATGAAAACTTTGAAAAGTTATATGACTTTCAAAAACTCAAAGCACATATTATCTAAATGTTGGCACCATTGCCTTCTCTACAGAAAAAGGGAAACCTGTGTTGCTACTCTGCTAAACACAGGGAAGAACATAATGGGGGTCTGATACATATATCTCATAAAGATAATTGGGTTTAAAAGCAACAAAAACATTCTAATGCTCTATCTCAGAGACTCAACTCAAAACTCTGATGTCTGATTGGCCAATTTTTTTAATACTAACCAATCAAAGGTCAACATCTGGAGCTGAATCTCCTAGGTTCTAAGCATGTAAATATTTGTAAAAGCCAGAAATGGAATAACAATGGATAATCAGTGTTTTTAATTGACAATATAGCAGTATAGTCTTGATTTAGAAACTAATATGAAACTAAATTCTTCCTGTTGTGCTAAAATGAATTTTTTGCTGATTGATAAATGCATGTATGTATGGAGTTTAATGGCACATCAGCACAAAGTTGACTATGAAGTGCTGAATAAAAGTAAGGTTGTAAATATATAAAGATTAAAAACTGCTAAAACATTTCAGGAAGATACACCTTTCAAAAGACAAGATGGGAATTTTCTACACTTACAAACAAGTATTGCTTTATCATTACAGACTGGATATTAAACTTTCAAAATCATATACATTTGTGCTGATTTAATATTTTCTCACATTCAACCATTCTGATTTCTTTCACACTGATTGATTTAGGACTTTGTATCTTGAATTTATCACAGTTCAACATTTCTACTAGAATTTATATACAGATTTTGTGCTGGTCTCTCATCTTCTGAAATGAAAAAGTAAGAAATAATTTAAAATGCAATAATGAATGATGAAGAAAAAGTCAAATAATGTACAAAATTTTAACATTTTAGTTGCATACATCATGTGACAAAATACAGCACTTCCTCACATAAATACGTCACTTTCATTATAGCACCATTCTGAGTTTGGTCAATGACCTATTTCATTAACCTGTGTCCATGCTAGGGGGTGATTCAGGTAATATAGTCACCCCAGTGCTTGTCATTTCACTCAAACACACAGAGAAAGCAAAGTTCTTGAGTTAAGATCTTCATCCCATCCTCTTTTGAGGTCACTGAATGATTTCATAGTCTGAGTACAATATCAACTTTGTCCTTTTCTGTTCATTGAGTTTAAACATAATATTTTGTGGTTTTTGATCAATTTATGTATCAACTAAAAATTATTTATGTCTGAAAATTGTATGTTTCAATCTATGAGATTCCTGCTGAAAATTTACTCATGATGTTTATGTTATTGAAATCCACGCATTTGTGGTCCAATCACAAGCAAATCCTTATTCTCTGAAGCTGTGTAGGTTAACTGGTTGTAAAAGTAAACAAATTTATTTTGTATTTAATCCTGTACAAGTAGGAAGAAAGGATTTCTACCTCAATATCTGTAACCTGATTATGATAGTAAACTATTTTCAAGGTTACCATTTTTTGCACATACAGAGTCATACAATAATTTATACAATAAAACCAAGAAAAAATGTAACTATTTTCATAAAGTTTAATGAATATTTATTTTGTTCATATATTTTTTGACTCAAAGGTTTAGTGAAATGGCTGCTTAAGCAAACATTGCAAACATTCTAAATTTTGACTAGCATATATACTTGCATATAAGATGGGTCCAAATGCAAACAACATAGACCCTGATCTGCCATCGCATAATGCACCGGCAGATCAGGGTCTATGTTGTTTGTTCTACTGATTAGTCCTTACAAACTGCATAGACCCAGATCTGCCGGCGCATTATGCGGGTGAAAGAAGTCACTTCACTCAAATATTTTAATCCAACATGGACTCTATTAGTAAAATTATATGTATCATGAACTTTCATTATAAGGTGATCTCACTATAAAGCTCACTTGGACAGTGTTATAATGAGGGAGTACTGTAATGGCTTGTAACAAGGACAGAACATTGTGAATTGGTCTTTAACTGTGGGGAAACTACAAATGATAGTGCATACTGTATAGTTACAAATGATGGTGCATACTATATAGTTACAAATGATGGTGCATACTATATAGTTACAAAAGATGGTGCATAATATATAGTTACAAATGATGGTGCATACTATATAGTTACAAATGATGGTGCATAATATATAGTTACAAATGATGGTGCATACTATATAGTTACAAATGATGGTGCATACTATATAGTTACAAATGATGGTGCATAATATATAGTTACAAATGACGGTGCATACTATATAGTTACAAAAGGTGGTGCATACTATATAGTTACAAATGATAGTGCATACTATATAGTTACAAATGATAGTGCATACTATATAGTTAACATAAAAGATAAAAGGTAAAGATGTATATATAAAACAAAAGACAAAGCTAAAAAATATAAAATCCCTAAAATATAGGGTTAAAATTTGATATATAAACATCATTCCCTACAAAAGCCCAAATTTTCCTTGGTGGTACATCATCGTAAAGTTCCTTAATTTTGAGTTCACATCAAAAAACCTCTGTCTTACAGGATGAAAGTCAATACACTCATCAAGAATGTGTTTCACTGTCAGTGGACACTGGCAGGGTATGTACTCTGGTTGAGGTTCACATTTCGAAGGATGCGCGAGTCAGGTATTTATGTCCTATATGCGACAGACATGATACCACCACATCTCTACGATTTGTTCTACACAGATTTGTTCTGCATGAGGGATGCCACTCTCCCCAATGATGGGTTTGATGTTCCAAAGCATGCTTTGTGGAGTTTTCATGCTGATTTATATAATATTTGAAGTCCGGATATGGAATCTTCCATCTGGAAATGGGTGTCTGCTGGGCAGCTTTGGCTGCTCTATTATCATCAATATAAAAGCTGCATGCAAAATCTGGGTGAAATACAACAGTCATTGCTACAGAAAGCAAAGTCAGGGGGACCAGCAAACAGGGTCACAACTCTTTTAAATGATAATGTAAAATGCTGGAAGTTAAATTATTTCAAGTCTCATCAATACAAATCTGCATGCCAAATTTGGTTAAAATCAAATAATCCTTGGAAAAGCAATGCTACAGAACCCAAAGTCAGGTTGACAGACAATATGGAGCCATAACTCTGGTAAATACTGTCAAAGAATGCTAGAAAACAAACTCATTCCCAGTCTTATTAATATAAAGGTGGATGATAATTTTGGCTGAAATCCAAGAATCCTACTAAAGGTTAACTGAAGAAACCTCAGATAGGAGCATGGGAAATCAGGGGCCATAACTCCTCTAAATGATGTTGCTGGCTGGAAATTGAAATCATTCAATATAAAGCTGCATGCCAAATTTGGTTGAAATCCAACAATCCTTATTAAGGCAGCGCTGCTGAAATCAAAGTCAGGAGGATAAACAACTGGGGGCATAACTCCTGTAAATGATGCTATGAAAAGCTGTAACTCAAAATCATTCAATGTTTTATCAATATAAAGCTGCAAACCAATTTTAGTTGAAAACCAACATACCTTTGTAAAGTTATGCCGCAGAAATCAAAGTCATGATGATGGGCAATATGGGGATATAACTCATGTCAATGATATCGTGGAACACTGATATTCAAATTCATTTAAGGTCCCATTAATATAAAACCAAACACCAAAATTGGTTGAAATGTAACACACCACTTTGCAAAGTTATGCTGCATAAAAGAAAGTCATTAGATCAGGCAATCAGATGCCATAACTCCTGTAAATGATATTGTGGAATGCTGGAAACTGACCTCATTCAATTTCTTGTCAATATAATGCTGCATACCAAATTTTGCTTAAATCCAACAATCCTTGGTAAAGAAATGTTGCAAACCACAAAGTCAGGTTGAAAGACAATCAGTGTCCATAGCTATGATAAATAATGTTGCATAATGCTAGAAATCAAACTCAATCAAGGTCTTATTGATATAAGGTGTGTACTAAATTAGGCTGAAATCCAAGAATCCTAGTAAAGGTTTTTGCTGCAGAAACTCAAGTTAGGAGGATGGGAAATCAAGGGACCATAACTCCTCTAAATAACGCCGTGGAATTCTGGAAATCCAACTCATTCAAGGTCTTATCAATATAAAGCTGCATGCCAAATTTGGTTGAAGTCCAACATATCTTGGTAAAGTTATGATGCAGAAATCAAAGTTAGGAGGATACACAATCAGGGGGCATAACTCCTGTAAATGATGTTGTGGAAAGCTGGAACTCAACATCATTCAAAGTCTTATCAATATAAAGCTGCATACAAAATTTGGTTGAAATCCAACACACCCTGATAAAATTATGATGCAGAAATCAAAGTCATGAGGATGGGCAATCACCCTGTATAACTCATTTCAATGATGTCATGGAACACTGATACTGGTGATCAAATTCATTTAAAAACATCTCATTAATATAAAGCCAAACACAGAATTTGGTTGAAATCCAACAAACCTCTAAGTAAAATTATGCTGCAGAAACCAAAGTCAGGAGATCAGGCAATCAGATGAAAAACTCCAGTAAATAATGTTGTGGAATGCTGGAAATCAACGTCATTCAAGGTCTCCTCAAGATAAAATTGCACACCAAATTTGATTGAAATCCAACAATCCATGATAAGTTAAGCTGTAAAAACCAAAGTTAGGAGAAAAGGCTGTGACTGATTTTACCTGTATATGCTATTGTTGTCTTTTTTGTAATTACATGTGCAATTTAGCAAGTCCAGGTGTTAAGTATGTACGAAATTTATGCGCTGAGAGGGTAATTATCCAACATGTGTTGCATACAAATTGCTAGTCAATTCACACCTGTGAAATTTGTACCCTATTGTTTGAGGACAGATTGATGGACAGCATGATTATGATAGGGCTCTGCCAACTTCTTGAGTGGTACTCTGACTATTATCAAATTAGACTTCCTGAATGTAGACTTAAGTTCTATTGGTTAAATCCAGACTAGATTTGCTGCCACACTTCTTCTGAGACCTGGATAGTGCAGTAGTAATGCACCTGCTTTATACCTCTGCTGTCCTGAGTTTGATATTCAGTTTAAGCATGTGCAAGGGTAAGTGGTCACCAATCTAAGGTTAGTGGTTTTCTCTTGAATTCTCCAGTTTCCTTTACCACAACACCACAAGAACTGCTTCATGCAAACATTAAATCAACTGTTCCCTTAAGCTCATTCATTAATTCCTTGATCATAGGCATACATGAATTATTAACTCTGATCACTATGTAAAAACTGTATTATCCTCTTTTCTTTACACCTGCACTGTTTTGAAAATTTGCAGGAAAGAATTTCAGAAAATGAATTGAAAATGAATATAAATAATAATGTGAATTTATTCATTTTCAAGGGTAGCAATATTTGTTGTACAAAAAAAGGCAATTATGTTGGCATTTAAAGTCATGGAATGGAACAGGGGTTCTATTGTCTGCTCCCCAGAAGGTTCACCATTCTTCAAGTCTGTATATTCATGGCTTCAAGTCTGTATATTCATGGCTTCAAGTCTGTATATTCATGGCTTCAAGTCTATATATTCATGGCCTCAGGTCTGTATATTCAAGACTTCAAATCTGTATATTCATGGCTTGTGGCAACCATGAAATCCACCAAAATTGGTACTCCATGAACAAAAGTTATCACACTGTATATCACACAAAATATACTTTAATTAGTAGCATGTGATACACTGAATCTATTGATGCCTTCTCCCATGACAGCTGTTCTCAACACTATCATCTAGTTAGGTGAAACATGGATATCTTGAACAGAGAGGAGACTGTATTGTATTGCTTAAGAAACAGTACTATCATATGACAATTCTGTTTAGCTGTCATGTAAGTGTTTTTCCTCAAAGGAAAAGGTGGCTTTGTACATGTATTTGGATTATAAAATAGTAAAAATTTATCACTCTTGTGCAGGATGAGGTGAAGTTGTATCAGGGGGTGGCCTCTCTTGACAGGGAAGATGGCCTTAACTGAGGGAAGCCACTTATAAAATATTATGATAGGCAATAGGAAGTAACTCATATCAAGGACAAGAGGGCCAGGGCCTGACTGTCAAGTCCAAAATAAAAGCACTACAGTAAAATGTGTGACATTGACTCCAAAAATGGATATTCTAGGCTTCATAATGATTCATCCAACAAAATCCATCAAGCAATATAAGCAAATGAAGAAACTTTAACCAAAATCTTAATACAAATTTTGTGTGACTGTGATTTAGAACTCATTATCAAATGGGTGAGAGAGTGAATTGCAGAATGAATTGTCTTAGCTTCATAATGATTCATCCAAAGAATTAGGAATATCCATCATAGGTTTTAGGAAATATAAGCAATTAAAAACAGTAACCAAAACCTTGATGCAAATTTTCTATGACTGAGACCTTGAGACCTTGACCCCAAGGTCAAAGGGGCAAGCATACAATTCACCAAATGAATTGTCTTAGCTTCATAATGATTCATCCAAGGTAGGAAGAAAATCCATCATTGGTTTGGGAAATATAAGCAAATGAAAAACTGTAACTAAAACCCTAATGCAAATTTTCTATGACTGTGACCTTGACCCAAAAGTCAAAGAGGAGAGAGTGCATGGCACTGAATGAATTGTCTTAGCTTCATAATGATTCATTCCAAGTATTAAGAAAATCCATCATATGGTTATGGAAATGTAAGCAAAAGAAAAAACAATAACTAAAACATTACTGCAAATTTTCTATGACTGTGACCTTGACCCAAGGTCAAAGGGGCCAGCACACAATATACTGAATGGTCTTATCTTCATAATGATTCATCCAAAGTATGAAGAAAATCCATGATGAGGTTTAGGAAATATAAGCACATGAAAAAACTTTGACTAAAACCTTAGCGCAAATTTTCTCTGACTGTGACCTTGACCCCAAGGTCAAAGAGGCAAGCATGCATGTCAACAAATGAATTGTTTTTGCTTCATAATGATTCAAGTATGAAGAAAACCCATCAAGTGGTTAAGGAAATATAAGCAAATGAAAAACTTGAACAAAAACCTTGATGCAAATTTTATGTGACTGTGCCTTTGACCTCAAGGTTGTAGGGGCGAGTGAGCATGTTGTAGAATGAATTGTCTTAGCTTCATAATGATTCATGCCAAGTAAGGTGAGAATCTATCATGGGGTTTGATAAAAAAAATATGCAAATGAAAAACCTTGAACTGATGCCATCACTACCGATACCAGTGTTGCTGCTGCAGTTGGAGAAGTGATTGCTATGTCTCACTTCCCAATAACATGGATTCAACAAAAATGTATAAGTAGTCACAGCAATAGTAGTAGCACTAATAATAGTATGAGGAGTTGTCCTAACAACACATGCATTGAAAGTAGTCACAGTTGCTGCAGTACCAGTTGTAGTATAGCATCAGCAGCTGTAGTAGCAGCAGCAGTAGTTATAGCAGCAATAATTGTAGCAGGAATAGTAGTAGCAGTAGGAGTAGCAGATGCAGTAGTAGTAGTAGCAGCAATAATTGTAGCAGGAATAGTAGTAGCAGTAGGAGTAGCAGATGCAGTAGTAGTAGTAGCAGCAATAATTGTAGCAGGAATAGTAGTAGCAGTAGGAGTAGCAGATGCAGTAGTAGTAGTAGTAGCAGTAGGAGTAGCAGCTGCAGCAGTAGTAGTGGCAGTGTTAGCAGTAGTAACCCTAGTACAACATGGACTGATAGAAGATTAAGTGTTACAGTAGTACTGTATTGGCGGCAGGATGGGTGGTGGTAGTGTTGTTGTTACAGTAGTACATGTAGTATAAATAGTACTGTAGTGGTTAATAATAGTAGTACCAGTGACAACACTAGTGGTGGTGGTGGTAAAATTATAGAAGTATCAGCAGTAGTGATAGTAGCTTGCAATAAGGATGAGTAGCAGAAGAAGAAGCAATAGCAGGGTTGGTGAGTGTGCAGTAGTAGGGTTGGTGAGTGTGCAGTAGTGGTAGGAACAGAATCAATAGTAATTATAGTAGTAGAAGTCATCTAATGTTGACACATACCTCTTTCTGTGGAAGCGAAGGTTCAGAATAAAATGCACTACAATTGGCCAGACTAGGACAATGAAGATAGTACGAGTGGATAAATTGGAGAACGGCCATCTCCACCATGATGACGCCTGAAACAGAGAACACAAATCTACTGGCTGAGCAAGCTATATTTTTGATTATCTTCAAACTTGTAACATTAATAAGTGTTTTGTGAAACATGGTACCTCGCCTGTGAATGGTCAGGGCTTGAAATTAGCGGTAGTCAGCTAGCCAGAGGCTAGTAATTTCCTGATGGACTAGTAGTTTTCACAATTTTAATAGTCTCATGGCTAGTAAAGTTTCAGTTGTCACCAGTCAGTATTTATTTACGCTATCATATGTAATTTTCCAAAAATCTGAATGATCGGACAATGTCCAAGTTCTTTCGGAGTTAATCACGTAAATCCCAGAGAGTCAATTGCTCCCCTAGTGGGTTAGAACAAATAATGATTTTACAGTGTTACGACTCTATGGTCTAAGAAAAATGTAACAGAAAGAATGTGAAACCAACAAATCAAGTAAAAATCAACAGGCAATTTATTACTAGATAATTAAAATGAAAAATCAAAAGTCACTTACAGTAATGTGTTTTGAAATCCTAATAATCCAATAAGAATGATTGTTCTAATCACAAGTCCTAAATATAGAATGTTCCGAATTCACGGCTGTGTCCTTGAATGTTATTATGTGCCAATGGTCTCCAAAGTCCTGATGTACTAGTAATCTTGATGTGCTGATGTCAAAATGAAGTATTCCAAAATCTCTGAATAAGTTCACATAAATTCCAAAATTGTCAATTAAAAATCCAAAATCCAAAAGTTTATGAGCACTGTTATAATCCAATGAATATTTAAAATAATTCCTCTCTTAGAATTTGGAATGAATTTTCACAACTGTAATAGCTCTTTACAAGACTGATGGTAATGTCAAAACTGAAAAAATGTCCACCAAACATGGTATATATAAAGATTGGTCACATGACAGAATGTTCTAGAACATGTGTCATCTTAATGGAATTCTAACTGTCAACAAAATTCAACCTTGACCTTCAAATTGAGAAAACATATTGATCAAAACAACCTAATTCAAGGACACTAGTTAAACATGTTTTTCCTGATAACATTAAGATTTAAGCAAATATTAAAATGAAGAAACATTTATAATTTCCTAAAATATTTATAATATTATATAAACATCATACATAACACCTCCCCTCATAAAGAAAAAGAAAGATTTATATAATAAAGCTTTCTTTTGAATATACATCTAATACTATAATAACCAAAATTACACAAGAACATGTTTTATGATACTGGACTTAATTACATCAAGCAATATTATATTTCTAGGCACGTGAGAGTGCATCTGCAATCACATTGTCTTTTCCCCTGATGTGTTTGATGTCAATGTTATATTCTTGCAATATCAAACTCCATCTCAACAATCTCCGATTTTTATCTTTCATTTTGTTGATGAAAGTAAGGGGATTGTGATCACTGTACACAATAATTGGAGAAAGAGCTGAGGTAACATACACTTCAAAATGCTGTAAAGCCAATATCAAAGCCAAACATTCCTTCTCAATTGTGGAATAATTTATCTGGTGCTTGTTTAGTTTTTTAGAAAAATAACACACAGGGTGATCCACACCACTTTTGTCTTCCTGAATCAATACTCCACCAACCCCTACATCACTTGCATCAACAGATAATTTAAATGATTGGCTAAAATTTGGTGCAGAAAGAACTGGTGCATTCTTAAGCATGGCCTTTAACTTGTCAAAAGATTCCTGACACTTGTCAGACCAATAAAATTTGGCTTTCTTACTCAATAAACTTGTCAAAGGTTCAGCAATTTTGGAAAAATTGGAACAAAATTTCCGATAATATCCAGCCATACCTAGAAATCGCATCAGTTGCTTTTTACAAATTGGAACTTGAAATTCAGAGATAGCTTTGACCTTAGCTTCTATAGGTTTAACTTGACCTTGTCCCACAATATGTCCTAAAAATGTGACACAAGCATGGCAAAACTCACTTTTGCTCAAATTAATTGTCAGATTCGCATCACTGAGTCGATCAAAGAATTTTCGAATGGTTTCCAAATGATCTTCCCAGGTGTTGTTGTAGATAATGACGTCATCGATATAAGCGTCACAATTTTCAAGACCAAATGTTATCATGTTCATCAGACGTTGAAACGTTGCAGGCGAATTTTTCATTACAAACGGCATGACTTTATATTGATAAAGTCCATCTGGAGTTACAAATGCTGAAATTTCTTTTGCCCTTTCCGTCAGTGGAAATTGCCAGAGTCCTTTTAAAAGGTCAAACTTGGTGACATATTCCGCATTTCCAATTTTATCAATGCAATCGTCCATTCTTGGGATTGGAAATGAATCAGTTTTGGTGTCACTGTTGACTTTTCTATAGTCAGTACACATACGGAATGTATTATCTGGCTTGGGAACAAGAATACATGGTGAACTCCAGTTACTTTTACTTGGTTCTATGAAATCATTCTCCAGTAGATACTGAATTTCTTTCTTCAGATAGTTCTGTTTGAGAGGATTCATCCTATAAGGATGCTGTTTCACAGGCGCAGAATCTACAATGTCAACGTCATGATAAATTTTACTTGTTCGTGTTGGAACATCAGGAAACAAGTGCTCATATTCATGTAATACCTGTTTTAGTTCATTTCTTTCCTGTTGTTGTAGATGTGAAAGTTTCTGGTCTAGGTTGTTCAATATTTTTGAATTCCGAAGATTGGTTATACCAGAGTCACTATAGTCTGATTGTATTCCATCGTTGATATCTTCACTGTGTGGGACAGGTACAACTAAATTAACAGAATAATTAGCTGAGCTATCTCTGTCAAAATATTCCTTTAACATATTTATATGACAAAGTTGTTTCTGTTTCCGTCTCCCAGGAGTGTTAATGATATAATTTAAGTCATTTACTTTCTTTTCAACGGTATAAGGACCATAAAATTTAGCCTGAAGAGGATTCTGAGGTATGGGAAAGAGAGCCAGAACTTTGTCACCAGGTTTAAAACTCCTTTCCTGTGAATTTCTGTCATACCTTAATTTCATTTTTGACTGGGTAGTGTGAAGATTAGTTCTTGCTACTTCACAGGCCTTTGACAACTTGTATTTGAAATCAGAAACATAATCAAGAAGATTAATCTCTGAATCTTCATTTGAAAGAAGTTTCTCTTTCAATAATTTCAGTGGTCCACGGACAGTATGACCAAAAACTAGTTCAAAGGGACTAAAACCCAATGACTCTTGAACTGATTCCCTAACAGCAAACAACAACAAATGAACACCCTCATCCCAATCCTTTTCTGTATCAAAGCAATATGATCGAATCATATTCTTCAAAGTTTGATGAAATCTTTCCAAAGCACCTTGACTTTCAGGGTGATAGGCAGAAGATTTAAACTGTTGGATGCCTAATTCATGCATAACTTGTTGGAAAATTCCAGACATAAAATTTGACCCTTGATCTGACTGGACAGATTTGGGAAGGCCAACAAGTGTAAAAAATTCACCAAAGCTTTCACAATAGTTTTAGTTTTTATATTTCTCAGAGGAATTGCCTCTGGAAATCTTGTAGATGCACACATGATGGTCAACAAGTATTGGTTGCCTGACTTGGTTTTAGGTAAAGGACCAACACAGTCTACTATTATTCTACTAAATGGTTCATCAAATGCAGGAATAGGTTGCAGATGAGCCTTAGGTATCTTCTGATTGGGTTTTCCTACCATTTGACAAGTGTGACAAGATCTGCAGTATTTAGAAACATCACTTTTGAGTTTCGGCCAATAAAAATGATTCAAGATCTTGTGATAAGTCTTACGGACTCCTATATGACCAGCCAAAGGAGTTTCATGGGCTAAATTAAGAATTTCCTGTCGATATGACTTAGGAACAACAATTTGATAGCTCACTGACCACTCGTCACCAGAGGGTACATCAGGTGGTCTGCATTTCCTCATAAGGACCCCATTTTTCACAAAGTAACACACTGGAACTTGTGTGGCTTCAGTTTCACTAATAGCCCTCTGAAACAAACAAGATATCTCGGGATCTTGCTCCTGTTCAACGACAAGGGATTGTCGTTTGTCATCCTGATTAGAACAAAGAGAATGAGTTGCCAAAAGAGGATCACTGTGATCAATAGCATTTGATTGATCAATACCAGAGGAAAAAGTGACCTCATCAAAAAACTGACCAATACATGTGTCAGCTAAAGGAATAATATCCTGATCAACATCAATCTCAAGAGCTCTTTTTGCCATAGCTCTAGTAACTGCACAAGCAGGGTACAAATCAGGGATTTCAGTTTCGACAGGATCAACTTTCTGATCCAAATAAGGCTTGTCAGTTACAAGTGGATTAACCACAACCTTATCTCCAGCTAGGTCATTGCCTAGTAATAAATGAACACCCTCTATGGGTAAAGAAGTCACTGCCCCAACAGTCACAGGTAAAGAAACTAAGTCTGATGCCAAATTTACACAATGGAGAGGAACATTTACAAAGCCGCACTCTACTCCCTGAACAAGAACACTTTCACTTGAAGAAGACTCCTCAGACAAAGGCAAAGTACCTGATAATAAAAGACTCTGAGAAGCTCCAGTGTCCCTTAATATTTTAATTGGGATAGGTTTGGCAGAATCACCAATAAGTGATATAGAACCTTCTGACATGAATGGTTCATAAGCCTCCAAAATAGAATCAGACTGGGATTTGTTTGACCCAACAAATGTATTGCTTTCAATACAAGACCGTGACCTTGACCTCGTAGAAATAAGAGCATTTGGAAAAGCTCTGTCTTTACTCTGTTGCTTATTTTTCAACTTGAAGCAATCAGAAATAATGTGCCCTTTCGTTTTACAATAAGTGCACTTAGGAAGAGATAAGGATTTCTGATCAGTCTTATCAGATGTTTGATTCCTAACAGTTGTGCTGTTGTGAAATTTGGAAGTACTCGAATGAGATTGAAATGGTTTTTTACCAGAAAACTGCTGAGAGGACGACTTATTGCCAAATGAAATTTTGTGAGTCAAGGAATAATCATCAGCCATACGAGCAGCATTTTCCAAAGTTTCCACATTCTGCTCGTCAAGATAGGTTTTAACATCACTATGGATGCACCTCTTGAACTCTTCAATTAACTTTCTCATGCACTCTATCCCCTCCTGGATAGGTTTTGAAATGAAATACTGAACATTAGATGCCATTGTAAATGCTTGTTGGTTTCACACAAAACAAAAAATTTCTCTATTAAAAATCTTGCCAAAGACAAAAAAAAAAAAAAAAAAAAAAAATCCAAGACAAAATCAATATGAATTTCAAAGATAAATTTAATATCTCTAATATGCTTTAAAGAAATTCAATCCCAGATGACGAGCCCCCAATTTCTGTTACGACTCTATGGTCTAAGAAAAATGTAACAGAAAGAAAGTGAAACCAACAAATCAAGTAAAAATCAACAAGCAATTTATTACTAGATAATTAAAATGAAAAATCAAAAAAGTCACTTACAGTAATGTGTTTTGAAATCCTAATAATCCAATAAGAATGATTGTTCTAATCACAAGTCCTAAATATAGAATGTTCCGAATTCACGGCTGTGTCCTTGAATGTTATTATGTGCCAATGGTCTCCAAAGTCCTGATGTACTAGTAATCTTGATGTGCTGATGTCAAAATGAAGTATTCCAAAATCTCTGAATAAGTTCACATAAATTCCAAAATTGTCAATTAAAAATCCAAAATCCAAAAGTTTATGAGCACTGTTATAATCCAATGAATATTTAAAATAATTCCTCTCTTAGAATTTGGAATGAATTTTCACAACTGTAATAGCTCTTTACAAGACTGATGGTAATGTCAAAACTGAAAAATGTCCACCAAACATGGTATATAAAAAGATTGGTCACATGACAGAATGTTCTAGAACATGTGTCATCTTAATGGAATTCTAACTGTAAACAAAATTCAACCTTGATCTTCAAATTGAGAAAACATATTGATCAAAACAACCTAATTCAAGGACACTAGTTAAACATGTTTTTCCTGATAACATTAAGATTTAAGCAAATATTAAAGTGAAGAAACATTTATAATTTCCTAAAATATTTATAATATTATATAAACATCATACATAACAACAGATCATATTTCAAAATGAGGCTGTATAAATCTTTACCAGTTTTGTTGATTTATTAGGTAAATTTGTATGTCAAAGACCATTAGTCCTAGTTTCCTCTGACCTTTTCTACCCCATTTTAGATATTTTGACATTTATATTGGGGTATGAGGTCACAGCGCATTGCCTATTGAAAAGTTGTAATTTGCCAAAACCACACGGTGCAGGCATAGGGTAGCCAGTTACTACTGGGCCTAGCAAACTTAAACAACCATACATCAAGCCCTACCCACATGAAATCGATAGGAAGATGATTTATCTTCTCAGAAATTGCAAGTATAAGATTTGTTATGTCTTTAATTCATTAACAAACATGAAAAAACTATTGCGCTGATGAAATCTTACCTGCTTCTCACCATTTCAATTGCTAGTCACATGACTATGCAAATCTCACAAAAAACCCTTTCCAATGTTAAACAAAAAATTTGAAAATATTAAATGAAAGTCGAGTAATGTTTTTATTATTACATAAAACAAAAGATACATAAGTTTCAACATATATATTCTTGGAAGAACCACCAGAAACCTATCACTGTTGCAGCCACCTGGAAAAAGCCAGATTCATCATGTAGAAAGCACGTCAACACGGTAGTCACGTAATAGTGACAAAAACCATGCTGACATGTGCCCTCTGCCTGATAAATCTGTGAACAAATTAAAGACATAACGAATGTTGTACTCACAATTTCTGAGAACATAAATCATCTTCCTATCAATCTGATGTGAGTAGGGCTCAATGTAAGGTCATTTAAGTTTGCCAGGCCCTGTAGTAAGTGGCTACCCTATGCCAACACCATGTGGTTTTGCTGATTAAGAACTTTTTTCAGTCAATGAGCACTGACCTCACACCCCAACATATATGTCAGAATATCTAAAATGATGTAGGAAAGGTAAGAGGAAATTCAGACTAAAAGACTGTAAACCAGACTTATGAACTTGTCAAACTGTCATTGTAGTGCCATGGTCATCAAAATCCCTATTATGTTTAACCATTCTGTCTTTAAAGGATTAGCAACATGGAGACATATTTTTGTTCAAAGGTTTGTATCTGTTGTGAAAACCCGCAAAATGCCTATTTTGCTATAATGAGATATCTTTTCACCCTGCTTTCACTGTAGCACAACGGTTACTACCTTAAACCGTCTGTCTGTGGATATATGTAATGACCAGTGTGAAAGAGGTCTTTGTCTTTTTCTCTTATTAAGTTATTTGTTTTTTTCTTTCTGGATGACAAGGCTCTAAAAACAGTTTACTGCACCATCATTTTTTACAGTTAATTTCTGGAGAATCAGTCATTGTTTTTCTTGTGAATGTGTGCTTGTAGTGAATATCTTTAAGTGACTTTGATGGTTTTCCAAAGCAAGATTTGTACTTCTGAATAAAGAATGACTGTAATATTTAAGAAATAAAAGTGTTGTTAATCTAGATATGTGTCTGACATTGTTTTGTGGGAAGGTCTAGTGAAGATTCTGCAGGACTAGTAAATTTCTCAATCGATTAGTAATTCTGACAACAAGAAGTTTTTTTAAAACTCTAGGCCTGATGGTATAATAACGACTCAACTTTCTATTTGCGCAGGAAAGACAGGAAATACTACCATACCAGGTTTCAAACTTTATTCATATAGTAATATTACATTTTAAAAGTTTGATGTAGAAGAAGATACGTGACTTTTAAAAAACTGTAACACAGGATCTAAACATTGCTGACACTGATGATGTTATTGTAGCCAGAAGCAATACCTATATGTCAATATTCACAAGTGAGATAAATAATAATACAAATAAAATACAATAAAGTCTCAATTATGCAAATTTTAAGTTCCCCAGAACCAAATCCATGCACCTCCACCCCACCCCACCCCTGAGACATTTCTAATGCATATTATAACAAGAAAACTGCCAATTGCAGTATGTCCAGACTGCAAACCATGAAATATAGGTCAAAGTCAACTAGTTTTCATTGATCGCTGTAGTACTCCTCATACATTCCAAGTCATATGACTCTACAACCAAGTGTCAGAGAAAACGACTCAAAAGTAAACCCTAACTTCAATGTTGATGCCAAAAGCAAGTGTCTGAGAAAATGACTCTAACGTAAACCCTAACTTCATTGTTGATGCCAGATGTACAGATGGACATCATCAATCCATAAGCCAGAACTGATTTGCAATCCAGTTAATACAGTGAAACTCCTCAAAACCGAATCCTCAGGATACCGGAATCCCCTCAAGACTGATTTTTTTTGTTAATCCCGAAATTTGCCTTCTTTAATATCATCATTTTTTCCCCAGTAAACTGAAACCCCTCAACTCTGAACACTGGAACAATTTTCAATCCCAAATTTAAATTTTACGCTTAAAAATAAACCATAAAACCGAAACTCTGTTGAAACTTGGAAATATATTTTAGCTGCTAAATTCCTGACACACGCTGGAACAGATTAATTACGGTTAACAGGTGCTGTAGTAGTATGATTGATGAGACAAAGACCCGGAAACTGCCCCAAGGGCAAGCAAGGTTAAAACAACACTTGACACATGCGCCGACACAGATTAGGGCTGACAATAGGCTAATCTTAAGTCTTTGTGCCATATTAACTTTTAAGGCTAATTACATGTATTAATAACTAAATGCTTATAGGTAAGCCAATTGAGAAAGACTATGTTTATCTGCTAATTATTTAACTGTGATTGATGCTATCCATTTGGATACAAGATCAATAGAACACTGTTTGCTTGTTTGTCTTTTTCAAAGTTAAATATCAGCGCTTTATTAACCAGCCATGTGGCTTCGCTTTTGATGCTCCGCCGATGGAGACCGACAATAAATGCCAGATTCACTCAAATGATTTTAAATAGAGAAAAATAATTACATACATGTATTTAGTAACTATGACTGTTGTTTGTCTTCATTCACTTGTCAAGATTCTCTCTCTCTTGTGTCACATAAGAGCCCAGAAAGAGATTTTTTTTCACATCTGCAAAAGCCTCAGTAAACCGAAAACTAAAAACAAGAAAAAAAATGGGTTCCAAGGGTGCTCATTTTTGAGAAATTGCACTGTAACAAGAAAATCACCAATGGCAGTATGATCAGATTGCAAACCATTAAATACAGGTCGTAGTCATGTCATAGTCATGTAGTTTTCACTGATGGCTGTAGTACTCCTCATGATCATATCAACAGGGTCTGAGAAAATGACCTAAATGCCATCCCTAATGTCAGTGTTGACACCAGATACAGTGTTACACTTAGAGTGCAGTATCCCCACAATTTTTCACCCACTGTCCCCAAAATCTTAACTCCTATGTGTCCCCTTGGTGAGTATTTTCATTAGGGAAAAATTGACAAATCTGCCTATTTTTATTTAGTTGCACTTCAATCCAAGCAGGTGATGGTTCTAGCAATAGTCAAAGTTGCTAAAGATGATAAAAACTTTACAATGGCAGTTAATTTCCATTTTAAACAACATTTTTAGCAATCAAAACATTCAAGGTTTGTAGTAGTCTACTGATTGATGATGCAAAGTCACTGATGGCCACTAGTGTAACATATTTTCAAAGCTGAATTAATAACAAAAGGAACTCAATTTCTAGGGGGTAAAAAAACTTGAAGATATCCTCAGTGTGGTATTTAATCAATGATGCTCAGTTTGGCATTTAATCAATGAATTATTAATTTTAATTTGAAAAGAAAAAAATAATTCTGAAAAAATGGCAATTATTATAATTAATGCTAGTAGATAATGAGTAAACACTAAAGTTAAAAGAGAGCAAAACCTGGAATTGAAAACTCCATAGTGCAGCTCTTTTCAGTTAATCCAGATGATTGTGCAGTGCAGATAATGTTAATGTGCCAAAACTGTGTACGCAAATATGAATATTGTGAATTCGTTTATTTTAATGGGCATCAATTTCTTTTACCAGTGACTACTAGTGCATGAAGTACTATCTAGTATTTGTTTTTTTCACTAGCAGTGCAATAAGTACTATCTAGTATTTATTTTTATTGCTACTAGTGCATGAAGTACTATCTAGTATTTGTTTTTACCACCAGTAGTGCATTTAAGTACTATCTAGTATTTTTTACCACTACTAGTGCAGTAATTGCTATCTATTAATTTTGGTTAACACCAGTAGTGCATCAAGTACTATGAGAAATTTTGCATGTTCTCCAAATTTTGAGGACAGATGAACACAATGTTCCCTACTCTTGGGAAACTAGACAGTGAGACTTTCTTTACCACCACGATAGATGCCCTTAACCTGTAGCCTGTATAAACAGTCCTGCTTAGTGCACATGTGACACTATCCTCAGGGCAATACAGTTGATTGTCATAGAGGCAATTAAAACGAAAGGCGATCAGATATAAACACCCACCATTTCACAGATTACTTAACTGGCAGACAATAGCCAGGATGATGTCATGTTAAGTCCTCTGATCACTGCTGCAAGAGAACCCAATTTGGTTAATTGCATAGGTAAAGTACACTAAGCAGAACAACCCAATTTGGTTAATTGCATAGGTAAAGTACACTAAGCAGAACAACCCAATTTGGTTAATTGCATAGGTAAAGTACACTAAGCAAAACAACCCAATTTGGTTAATTGCATAGGTAAAGTACACTAAGCAGAACAACCCAATTCATTTGTAGTTAAATAAGTCAAAGATGCATGTTGAAGAACAAAAGTTATACCACATCATTGTCTTGAATGAGAATGTTTAAGCCATCTTTATTAAAAATTATTAGCAAGTTCATAATCAGCTGCAATGTAACTTTGAAGTCTGATTTTACTCCATATATAAAATGTACAGCATTTTTTTTTTCATAAGTTGCCATAGTGTTCAAGTGTGGTTTATTTTTTAAGGCAAAATGTCAAAACGCAGCTATAATTTCAGGGAAGGTTGAGCCATCTGTGAAATGAGCAAAGTCAAGCAAAACTAAATTTCTGAACTCCTGGTTGACAGAGTTTGACTTTGTAAAGCACAGTAGCAAGAAGTAGCATTTTATTCTTTGCACATACTGCAAACAACATAACAACACCACCCAGCATCGGGACAATGCACAAATGCAGAGCTCAATCCCAAAAGTAACTAACATATTTAAACATTCATAGACAGACCATGTCACAAGAGATGAAGTACTTTCTGCAATTTCGTTGCAGAGCATAATCTGCTGTTTTTACAGTTACAGATCCTGTTTCAGATCTGCATGTTTGACACTCACTCACAGTAATGCAAATGCAGAAAGATCATTTTCTATGCTGAGAAAAATACAACAAGATCTTTGGGGAAGTTTGTACAATAGTACCATCCAGTCTCTAATGAGTGCTAAGATGAACACACTTGACACATGCATTACCTTCAAACCCCATACTGTACTACTGACAGCAACAAAGACTTCATCTAATTAAGACCATATTCTACTGTTCAATGGATTTTAAAGACAGAAACTTGGTGCATTTTTTTATTTAATATCTGTGTGGTTGTGACTATGTGAGTGGGCACATATGTCTGTGGTGATGATATCTGATAATACTAAGTCTACTAACTTTTTTTGTTTGCAAGTGTATTAAATGCTTCAAAGAAAACCTGTTATTTTCTTTTATTCAAATTTGAATTGCCAGTATGCTTATATGAGTAGATAACTTATTTTCTATAGATTTATGAGTAGACAGCTTATTCTCAATTGTACGACTTTGCTTTTTGGGGAGTTGCGTGTACTGCCCCCCCCCCACACCTTAAAACACACTTTTTGAGCCTCACCCCCCCCCCCTCCCACAACATTGTCTGCGAGGTTGACAGGTATGCAAAAACCATATTGCCCTGCCTTATATGAACCTTTATATGTCCCCCAACATGTTTGGATAATTGGGGCTCTACAGTAGTGCTGAACTTATTTTAAGTATAATTATCTTACACAATAGAAATTTGAAAACTCTAAGTGCTTTGGGTTCAAATTTTTCATTTATTTTTTTTTGTTTCTGCTTTCTTGAGGGACTAAAAAAGACATTCAAGTGATGCTGGGTAGTCAACTGACTGATGTTCGAGTTCTCAAATGTTATATTTTTATACATATTTGTAGGTAATATATTTATATTGGAAAATATATACAAGTTTTTTCACAGCAATACTGCATGACATTAGGACCTATTTTCTTGTCAGATTTTCTCATTCAAATTTACTAATTTACTATTTATTATATACTCATCATTTTTTATAAAGTCTAGGGCTGATTCTCATATAAACCCATTTTGTCCCTCTATATAACACATGGAGAAAAAGAGATACAGCACTCCCTCACTAAAATGCCCTTCATTATAACATGTCTCCTGAATAAGGTGAATATGGTCATAGATCACATTTCCTTAAGTGGTATTAAAATTATATGTATCATGTACTTCATTATAAGGCGGTCGCACTGTAAGGCAGTATACTCGATGGTTCACGTGACAGCTTTATAATGATGGAGTACTGTATTTACCTTTCACAACAGATGTATCTTTCTGAGGCCCACACATGTCATCAACAATTACACTCTTTATGACATAACATTCAGACATCATCATTGGCACATGTTATGTATGATGTTTATATAATATTATAAATATTTTAGGAAATTATAAATGTTTCTTCACTTTAATATTTGCTTAAATCTTTATGTTTATCAGCAATAAACATGTTTAACTAGTGTCCTTGAATTAGGTTGTTTTGATCAATATGTTTTCTCAATTTGAAGGTCAAGGTTGAATTTTGTTTACAAGTAAAATTACATTAAGATGACTCATATTCTAGAACATTCTGTCATGTGACCAATCTTTATATATGCCATGTTTGGTGGACATTTATTCAGTTTTGACATTACCATCAGTCTTGTAAAGAGCTATTACAGTTGTGAAAATTCATTCCAAATTCTAAGAGAGGAATTATTTTAAATATTCATTGGATTATAACAGTGCTCATAAACTTTGGATTTTGGATTTTTAATTGACAATTTTGGAATTTATGTGAACTTATATTCAGATATTTTGGAATACTTCATTTTGACATCAGCACATCAAAGATTACTAGTACATCAGGACTTTGGAGACCACTGGCACATAATAACATTCAAGGACACAGCCGTGAATTCGGAACATTCTATATTTAGGACTTGTGATTAGAACAATCATTCTTATTGGATTATTAGGATTTCAAAACACATTACTGTAAGTGACTTTTTTGATTTTTCATTTTAATTATCTAGTAATAAATTGCTTGTTGATTTTTACTTGATTTGTTGGTTTCACTTTCTTTCTGTTACATTTTTCTTAGACCATAGAGTCGTAACACACAATACGGGATTATTTAAAATTACAACACTGAAAACAGGTATTTAATGAATGAAATAGATACCTTTTCTCAATAGATTATTTATTAAATAATGAAAAGGAAATACTATACAAAGCAAACTAGTTTCATTTCTATTATTTCTGGGGAATACACATGCGCAAATAAGCCACAAACAAAAATACTGCTGAGTATTCACATGCATATAGCAACATCAACTTGGTTGCATGCAGTGCATGTGTTGTGTGGTATGATGCTATGCAGTATGGAGAAATACTGCACAGTTATGACAACAGTTCTGAAAACCAGAACTTTTACATGGTCCCATGGGTATTGAGAGGTTCCAATATATATGAACATGGTCCCATGGGTATTAAGAGGTTTCAATGTGTACATGGTCCCATGGGTAATGAGAGGTTTCAAGTATATGTACATGGTCCCATGGGTATTGAGAGGTTTCAATGTATATGTACAAGGTCCCATGGGTATTGAGAGGTTTCAATGTATAAGTACATGGTCCTATGGGTACTGAGAGGTTTCAATGTATATGTACATGGTCCCATGGGTACTGAGAGGTTTCCATGTATATGTACATGGTCCCATGGGTATTGAGAGGTTTCAAGTATATGTACATGGTCCTATGGGTACTGAGAGGTTTCAATGTATATGTACATGGTCCCATGGGTACTGAGAGGTTTCAATGTATATGTACATGGTCCCATGGGTACTGAGAGGTTTCAATGTATATGTACATAGTCCCATGGGTACTGAGAGGTTTCAATTTATATGTACATGGTCCCATGGGTACTGAGAGGTTTCAATGTATATGTACATGGTCCCATGGGTACTGAGAGGTTTCAATGTATATGTACATAGTCCCATGGGTACTGAGAGGTTTCAATGTATATGTACATGGTCCCATGGGTACTGAGAGGTTTCAATGTATATGTACATGGTCCTATGGGTACTGAGAGGTTTCAATGTATATGTATATGGTCCCATGGGTACTGAGAGGTTTCAATGTATATGTACATGGTCCCATGGGTACTGAGAGGTTTCAATGTATATGTACATGGTCCCATGGGTATTGAGAGGTTTCAATGTATATGTACATGGTCCCATGGGTATTGAGAGGTTTCAATGTATATGTACATGGTCCCATGGGTACTGAGAGGTTTCAATGTATATGTACATGGTCCTATGGGTACTGAGAGGTTTCAATGTATATGTATATGGTCCCATGGGTACTGAGAGGTTTCAATGTATATGTACATGGTCCCATGGGTACTGAGAGGTTTAAATGTATATGTACATGGTCCCATGGGTACTGAGAGGTTTCAATGTATATGTACATGGTCCCATGGGTATTGAGAGGTTTCAATGTATATCTACATGGTCCCATGGGTATTGAGAGGTTTCAATGTATATCTACATGGTCCTATGGGTACTGAGAGGTTTCAATGTATATGTACATGGTCCTATGGGTACTGAGAGGTTTCCATGTATATGTACATGGTCCCATGGGTATTGAGAGGTTTCAAGTATATGTACATGGCCCCATGGGTACTGAGAGGTTTCAATGTATATGTACATGGTCCTATGGGTACTGAGAGGTTTCCATGTATATGTACATGGTCCCATGGGTATTGAGAGGTTTCAAGTATATGTACATGGTCCCATGGGTACTGAGAGGTTTCAATGTATATGTACATGGTCCCATGGGTACTGATCGGTTTCAATGTATATGTACATAGTCCCATGGGTACTGAGAGGTTTCAATGTATATGTACATGGTCTCATGGGTAATGAGAGGTTTAATGTATATGTACATGATCCTATGGGTATTGAGAGGTTTCAATGTATATGAACATGGTTCAATGATATATCAGAACAATCCTAGCTATATAGTGATGATTAAAAGTTAAGTTCTAAATAATAAAGACAACAAGAGCACCATGAATGGCACATTATATGCCCGCCCAAGTCCTCTGTACAAAAATGGTAGCACATGGTTCACTTTGGAGATTATTGACCAACAAGTCTCAATGACCTGAATGCCTGGTCCAGGTATGTGGTCTTAAACTAAACTTACTGTACAGAAACCATTATTTTCTTATTATACTTACCATGACCATGACCTCTGACCTTTAGACCCCAGAATCTAAAAATTTCTTTATTACCCAATTGCAAGCAATCCACAGAGTTTGGTCAAGAAACTTATTCTAGAACAAAAGTTAATCTGCAAAACTCATTTTATCTTTCAGGCATAATGACCATGACCTTTGACCTTTTGACCCCAAAATCAACAGGCCTTTTCCATACCTTAAGTGCAAGTTGTCCAGAAACTTTGGTCAAGGTACATGGCATAAAACTAACATTATTATGCAAAAAAACATTTTTCTTTTTTTTAAGTCAGTGACTTTTGATTTTTGACCATTTGACCTCAAAATCAATATACTTCTTTCTTACACAACATACAAGTCATCCACAAAATTTGGTGAAGGTACATGGTTGAAAACTGAAGTTTTTGTACAGAAACCATTTTTATTCTTTCAGTAATAGTGACCTTGACCTTTGACCTTTTGCCCCCAAAATCCATAGGCTTTTTCTGTACCCAAATTGCAAGCTATCCACGAACTTTGGTACATGTCTGTGATGTAAAACTAATGTAATTGTGCAGAAAACATTTTTGTTCATTCAGTAACAATGATCATGGCCTATAATATTTTAAACTGATAATTATCAATATGCTTTTTTCTTATCCCAAGTGCAAGTCACCCACAAAAACATCTGGTCCAAATCTGTGATGCAGAACTAATGTTGCTGTACAGAAACCATTTTTCTTCTTGCAGTCAGTGATATTGACCTTAGACCTTTTGACCACAAAATCGATAGGGTTCTTTCTTTAAACAAGAAAAACTTACCTGTAAAGTTTTGTGAAGGTAGCTGTTGTAGAACTGAATTATCATGAGGAAAAGGAAAAATTAACAGATATATGGACTGACACATGGATGGACAGAGAGACAAGGTCATAGCATAATTCACTGTACCAAAATCAGGCATACAAAAAATATACAGTGAATGATTTTTACCTGTCTAGACCGGACCTCTATCTGATTTAATCTCTCCAGTACCCTGTTCATATCCTGCTGTAGCCGCAGAAGTGCCAAAACCACCTGTTCATTCACAGAGCCCTGGTAACCCCAGGAATTCTGTGGGGGGTCATTCTGATTCCCTCCACTTCCTGCTAACCCTCCTTGTCCCATCGCCAATTGCTGTTCAACTGAACCCTGGTACCCTGGGGGAATTGCTCCTCCTAGTATACAGGAAAAAATATTTGCACAGCTTGTAGATAGAGAGATATACATACTGTGAAACTGACAAATTTTCCCCTTTAGGTTCTTGTTGTCCATCCTAAGACCTATACCTCCGTGAAAGAACTGCACCTTCTAGTGGAGAGGGAGATTTAAAACTATAATGTAATCACCGATTATATAGCTCACCTTTCTGAAGCATTTAGTAGTTTCAAGCAGCCACTGAAAACATTAATTATCATCCAGAAAATAAATTTAGACTAAAATGCTCCAGACCTACAAAATGTTGTCCCCTGTTACAGGAGATAATGACATAAAAAATAGACAAAAGTCATCCTTTTTATGGTATCAAAGTAGAGCTACTACATGGAGTTTTTAAACACCAAATTTTAATTTATTATCTTTAAAGTCATTGTTCATAAAATTTGTTTCAGAAGCTATTACCAGCGTGAATCCCTAGAAACAAGATTCAATGGGTGGAAGTACCAGGTTTTGAGCAACCTTCGAGTGACAGCCTGTGTAACCACTATTACAAGCATAGTTCATGCATCAGTAACTACCTTGATTGGCCACTACAGCATTCACATGTATAAGGCCCAGTTAACCTGTGGGGAGTAACCTATCACAATACACAAATGTATAAATATTAATATAGAAAGATTACAATTAAATAAAGATGTTTATTCCTACATTCAACTTCACTGGTCAGAAAGGACCTACTGTGTAGGTCTGTATATATAAAACATGCAAAAAACAATGTGGTGATAACCTAAAACAAATACTTAAACTATGTTAGTAAGGCATCAAATGGAGGTCATAATGAGTAGTACTAACAGAGATGCATCCAATTACCAATTTTCATGATTCTAACATGAACAGTACCCAAGAAATGAACTTTAAATACAAATATTCAAAAAAGTTGCTGAAGCATGAAATGTAGGTTACATAGACCTCTTTTTGCAATAAGTGTGTAGTACTTATCAAGATGCATCCCGTCACAAGTTTCATGATTCTAGGTAGGACATTATGCATATAGGATGCCAAAAACTATGTGGTCATGAACTAAATGCAAAAAACTTAACCAAAGCCAGTAAAAAGTGAAATATAGGTCACAGTGAACTTCTTTTGTTGCAAGAGTGTGGTACTAAATGAGGTGCTTATTATCATCAAATTTCATGATTCTAGCATGAACAGTGCCTGGAAAATGAATATCGAACACAAACTTTAACCCAAGTCAGTGAAGTGTAAAATATGGGTCACAGATTTGAAATGATGGTTTAATACTCATTATCTCTTCATCATATTTTATGATTACAGGTAGGGCAGTATGTACACAGCATGCAAAACACCTATGTGGCCATTAGTTAAATGCAAACTTATCCTAAGCTTATTTTGTTGAATGGCTGTAGTATTAACAGAGGTGTATACATTTATCTAATTTAATAATTCTAGCATGAACTCTGATTGGGAAAAAAACTTAAAATGCAAAATTTAACCAAAGTCAGAGAAGCATGAATGAAATGTGGGATACAGTATCCAACTTTTGAGACAAAGGTGTAGGATTCATCAAAATGTATCCACTCACCAAATTTCATAATTCCAGGTATAACAGTAATATATACAGGCTACAAAAAGCCTATGTGGGCATGAGCTAAACGCAAAAAGTTGACCAAGAATGTACAAATAAAGCAAATGTTTGTACAAAGTTAGCCGCCTGGCCCCCTCCTCTGCAGTTAGGTGCAATTAAATCCACTCCAAATTGTTGCCTAGGATTAGTAAAAAAGAATGATTGAAATGCAGTGAGGCTGTACATATTTATCTGTTTTATATGTGCAGATGCCAATGCCAATGCTGATGCTGGGGGTAGTACAATAGTTCTCCTCGTTTTCGTACAGTTGAGCTAACAGACTTGACAAGACAGACAGATGGATGTACATACTGATATAAGACATACACCTGAACATGGATAGTCAAAAACAATGAAGTTGACAGACAGACAGACAGATAGATAGATAGATAGATAGATAGATAGATAGATAGATAGATAGATAGATAATTAGATAGACAGAATCTTCACCATGTATAGCAAGATAAGTTACTGGAGCCAAGTGGTGACAAACTTGCACCCTGATCATTTGAACTCTGATTCTGTCCACACAGGTGGGGAAGATTCTTTCTCTTCCCCATCATGTAATTATTTCTTGGCAAAAACATTAAAGAATATGAAAAGCTATATGTTCACTGATGACATCAAGTGAATGATATCACAAAGGTAAGCATGTGAACGCATCTTCCTCATGGGTAAGAGAGATCTAGACATTGGAAAAAACTGAATTACTCGGTGCAGTGGACGAGAAAAATAGATACATATAGATCTATGGGCTTTTACAGATATAAAAAAGGCTCACTTACATGCAAGTTTAACATTCAAACTGTACAAGCAACATTTTTGGAGAAATGGAGACAAATGCAAAACTTCAATGCCTATAGGAACGACAACACCCTTTGTAAATTGATACTGATGCCTCACCTATACTTGATGCATGCCTATGCTCTGACACACACCAAAAAGTGTGTTTAATGATTAAAGTGTTTTAGTTAAATGTAAAGGTATGCACGATTATACCAAAAAAAATCTTAAATTGATACCTGTCCTTAACCCTCTTCTGGCCCCTGAACTTTGACCCTGACTAGAGCTTCCCTCTGGGGGTGAATTTTCTTCTCCTCCCCTCCTTGTTCGATCACTTGGTGACACCAAAAAGGAGTTATTATTAGAGGACAAGTTTAATTCTTCTTGCATCAAATCCATATTTTCTTCTCCAGAATTTAAGTAACTCCCAACTGACGTATCTAAGGAATGTTTTGTTTGATCGCCATTCACCAACAAACTGTCACTTAATGGGACATCTGATCCTCTTTGCATGAATGGAAAACCCCTAGGGAATGACATGTTATCTGTTAAAGAAGTCCTGATAGGAGATAAGGGGCCGTTAGATATTGGCCCTTCCAAATGTGGGTTGTCAGAAAAATGAACATGGTACGGTTTTCCAATTAATGTTTTTACAGGTGTGGACACGTATGTTTGAAGCCTAGATTGTCCTCTGGCTACCCTTTCCATCAATTCCTGAAACATGTAATGAAAATATATCAAAAAGCAGTCTATCTTGTGAGGGCTTGATAAAAAGATCCCTTATGTTGGTACTAGTGATCACAAATTATCACCAAAGGTGATCATCATTTTCTGATGGTGTCAACTTTAATTAAAACTATTAATTTGGCAATTGACAATTTTGAGGCTTGTCTTGTTATCTGCCAAATTTTGCTATGAAAGTCACTGCTGATCTCTAGTGTAATGTGTATTTTGCTTCCAATATCAATGTCATAATGGAAGTCATTTCTGAAGAATACAACGAATGCATGATTTAGCATTACCAGTAAATCTAATTTCTATCTGTTTTAAAAAACAAAGTTCAGAGAAAGGGAGGAACTATTACAGAAAACACCAGTATAATAGTGAAGACTAAAGTTAAATGGGAGCAAATTTCCACAGACCAGCCCTTTTCTTGCAGACAAATAAATCAAAAATATCAATATTTTTTAAATTCAAAATTCTAGCACCAACCTAGTCATTGTACTAAACAACAAAAAGTATTAACAGTATACTAGTAAATGCGAATAAAGAATGTTCAAGAATGAATCAAACTGATGTCTCCAACATACTTGCTACTCCTATTTCTTGCTAACTGTAACCAATAGGAGTGGTACCAGCCAATGCCCAGTGTGGGTGATTGCATATCATGTTGCTTCTAATAAATGCCCCTTTGCTAATAAATGCCATCTCTACCTTTTCTTCCCCACAAAGTAACCAAAAAGGAAAGAACCTGCATGTCAAGCCCACAGACCAAAGCAATGCTGACAAGTTTAATCAAAACCCATAAAATGTTGATGCTGCTTCTGCCAGAAAAGTGAGCACTATGTCTCACTTCCCACTAACATGGGTTACACAATAAAGTTGAATATGCTCATGGAAAACAGTTGGCCCCACTAGTGCTGTTTCCAGTAGTGTGAGCTGGAAGAAAAGGATTTTCATACGCCTGGGTGAAATGGGATGAAAATTATGGGCAGATAAAGACAGTATCAAATTCTGGTAAAGGAGATATGGTTGCTTTAAATTGGAGTTAAAACAGAATATATCCAAAAAACTGTACATTGACAGTTTCTCAATCTAAACTCCATTTAAGTGTGATATTCTAATAGAAGCCACGCTTTAGAAAATTGCAATGACCCAGGCATTTCGTTTAAGAACTAGAAATGTGTTCATGGAACACTAATGCTCTGCCACAGTGCCTTAAAACTGAACCAAATGCAAAACTTAACCAAGGCGTGACAGACGAATGAATTAGAATACCACCATATGTCCCTATTACTGTCATGGAGGGTAATGGTAATAAACAAAGATGTGACAGAGAGATGTTGATGGATGAGAGCACCACTGTATGTCCCTATTACTGTCATGGAGGGTAATGGTAATAAACAAAGGTGTGACAGAGAGATGTTGATGAATGAGAGCATCACTCTATGTCCATATTACTGTCATAGGGGATAATGGTATTAAACAAAGGTGTGACAGATTGATGCATGAGAATACCACAATATGTTACTACTAATGACATGGAGGGTAATGGTAATAAACAAAGGTGTGACAAACAGATGTTGATGGATGAGAATACCACAATATGTTACTACTAATGACATGGAGGGTAATGGTAATAAACAAAGGTGTGACAGAGAGACGTTGATGGATGAGAGCACCACTGTATGTCCCTATTACTGTCATGGTGGGTAATGGTAATAAACAAAGGTGTGACAGACAGATGTTGATGAATGAGAATACCAATATATGTCCATACTACTGACATGGTGGGTAATGGTAATAGACAAAGGTGTGACAGATTGATGGATGAGAGCACCACTGTATGTCCCTATTACTGTCATGGTGGGTAATGGTAATAAACAAAGGTGTGACAGACAGATGGATAGATGAGAGTACCACTATGTCCCAACCACTGTCATGGTGCGGCATAAAAATATAGTAATGATAATAAATAAAGGTAAGTTAGCCAAGAACAAAACTTATGTTAAATCAAATAAGTAGCAATAATAAAAGAAAATTATACCAATTTAATGGGATCCATGACCATACTCCATTAAAACTGGAATCTAGGACCATACTCCATTACAACTGGGATCCATAACCATAATCTATTACAACTGGGATCCATGACCATACACCATTACAACTGTAATCCATGACCATACTCCATTAGAACTGAAATCCATAACCATACTCCATTACAACTGGGATCCATGACCATACTCCATTACAACTGGAATCCCTGACTATACTCCATTACAACTGGAATCCCTGACTATACTCAATTACAACTGGAATCCCTGATCATACTCCATTACAACTGTGATCTATAACCATACTTCATTACACCTGGGAGCCCTGACCATACTCCATTACAACTGGGATCCATGACCATACTCCATTACAACTGGAATCCCTGACCATACTCCATTAGAACTGGAATCCCTGACCATACTCCATTACAACTGGGATCCATAACCATACTTCATTACAACTGGGAGCCCTGACCATAATCCATTACAACTGGAATCCCTGACCATACTCCATTACAACTGGGATCCATGACCATACTCCATTACAACTGGGATCCATGACCACACTTCATTACAACTGGGATCCATGACCATACTCCATTACAACTGGGATCACTGACCATACTCCATTTCAGCTGGGATCACTGACCATACTCCATTACAACTGGGATCACTGACCATACTCCATTACAGCTGGGATCCTTGACCATACTCCATTACAGCTGGGATCACTGACCATACTCCATTACAACTGGGGAAACAGAATATTGAGGGGATTTATAATGAGGAATTACTGTGTTTACTCACAGCTGTAGGTTGATCGGAGCTATCACAGAACTCCTCATCACTCTCACTTTCGCTGGTCACATGGTCCTTACTTCTTGTTATGGTCTCTGAGGGCTCAGTAGAATGGATCTCTTCTGTAAAAGAATATAACAACTGTTATTTTGATGTCATTTTTCATCTGACAGAAAAGAAGATGCTATCTGAGCTTGATTTCAGGATACTATTGCTTCAGTCTTTCTATTTTGTTCAATTGTTTTTCATTCTGTAGATTATGTCAATCTCCCAATATATATGCAGTGAATATGGTGAAATCTCCTTGGAGCTCAAAGTATTTACAGTTACATGACTGTATGTAACATATTTAATGTAATACCCACACATGCCTTAATAAGTGCAAACCCCTCCTTGGGGTCAAAACTCACACAAAATATATGCATTTCTAATGGTACATGTCCTGATTCCAGCATGCCACATAAGAGGCAAGTGCTGCTAAAACCAGGTTAAAACATGATTTTCTTAGAACTAACTACCATGCATGCCTTAGAACTTACTACCATGAATGGATGGTGTCTCATTACCACTTAACTTTGTTGCTTAAATCAGTCTCTAAAATGAATCTTACATGTGCTTTATTCTGCATGACCATCTTGGAAGAGTGAATACAACTTTAAAGTGGAGAACTGCCAACAGAGACAAAGGGAGATAACTATTTAACATGGAGAAACAGGAGCATGACTGGCTATTGGTGACAGTGTAAGGCATTTGAAGAAAATACGAGTAATGGAAAGCCCTTATGCAAAATGGGAGTGCAGTTTGAATGAGTGGGTTCTGGAGCAGTGTCAAAATGGGCATGCAGTCACTAGAAACACCATTAGATTGAAAGCCCTTTCTACTGCCAAGGCTAACAGTGGTGCATCATTTAAAACTTCAGCTATATGGTCTACACGATTTATGTAACATCACAGACTTGCACTTTTGATACAACAGGAAATTCTACTGCACACCCAGTTGGATACAAAACTGAGACAATAAAGACTTAGAGAAATGAGAAACAACATTTCACTGTTATTAAGTTGTTTAGCGAATGGCATGAAACTGAAGCTGTTACTTATGTTTAAAAACAAGACTATGCCTAGAGAAAAGACATACCTCACCTTCGTAGAGGTGAGCTAAAAAATGTTCAATATCTAAAATCACCTAACTTGTAAACTGTATTTGCCAACAATGTGCATTATGCTACTATTTACCTTCCAAAGTCTGTCAGCATAGATAGCATTTATGCCCTACACACTATCAGTATAGACAGCATTTATGCCCTATACACTATCAGTATAGACAGAATTTATACCCTACACACTATCAGTATAGATAGCATTTATGCCCTATACACTATCAGTATAGACAGAATTTATGCCCTAGACACTATCAGTATAGACAGCATTTATGCCCTACACACTATCAGTATAGACAGCAATTATGCCCTATACACTATCAGTATAGACAGAATTTATGCCCTACACACTATCAGTATAGATAGCATTCATGCCCTATACACTATCAGTATAGACAGAATTCAGGCCCTACACACTATCAGTATAGATAGCATTTATGCCCTATCAGTATAGACAGAATTTATGCCCTAGACAATATCAGTATAGACGGCATTTATGCCCTACACACTATCAGTATAGACAGCAATTATGTCCAATACACTATCAGTATAGATAGCATTTATACCCTATACACTATCAATATAGACAGCATTTATCCCCCATACACTAACAGTATAGACAGCATTTATGCCCCATACACTAACAGTATAGACAGCATTTATACCCTATACAATATCAGTATAGACAGCATTTATGCCCCATACACTAACAGTATAGACAGCATTTATGTCCTATACACTATCAGTATAGACAGCATTTATACCCTATACACTATCAGTATAGACAGCATTTATGCCCTATACATTATCAAATATAGACGGCATTTATGTCCTATACACTATCAGTATAGACAGCATTTATGTCCTATACACGATCAGTATAGACAGAATTTATGCCCTACACACTATCAGAATAGACAGCATTTATGTCCTATACACTATCAGTATAGATAGCATTTATGCCCCATACATAAACAGCATAGATAGCATTTATGTCCTATACAATATCAGTATAGACAGCATTTATGCCCTATACAATATCAGTATAGACAGCATTTATGCCCTATACACTATCAGTATAGATAGCATTTATGCCCTACACACTATCAGTATAGACAGCATTTATGTCCTATAAAATATCAGTTTAGACAGCATTTATGTCCTATACAATATTACTATAGACAGCATTTATGCCCTATACACTATCAGTATAGATAGCATTTATGCCCCATACACTAACAGTATAGATAGCCATACACTATCAGTATAAATAGCATTTATGTCCTATACACTATCAGTATAGATAGCATTTATGCCCCATACACTAACAGTATAGATAGCATTTATGTCCTATACAATATCAGTACAGACAGCATTTATGCCCTATACAATATCAGTATAGACAGCATTTATGCCCCATACACTAACAGTATAGATAGCATTTATGTCCTATACAATATCAGTACAGACAGCATTTATGCCCTATACAATATCAGTATAGACAGCATTTATGCCCTATACACTATCAGTATAGATAGCATTTATGCCCTACACACTATCAGTATAGACAGCATTTATGTCCTATACAATATCAGTATAGACAGCATTTATGCCCTATACACTATCAGTATAGATAGCATTTATGCCCCATACACTAACAGTATAGATAGCCATACACTATCAGCATAAATAGCATTTATGCCCCATACACTATCAGTATAGACAGCATTTATACCCTTTACACTATCAATATAGACAGCATTTATACCCTATACACTATCAATATAGACAGCATTTATACCATATACAATATCAGTATAGACAGCATTTACGCCCTATACACTATCAGTATAAACAGCATTTATGCCCAATACACTATCAGTATAAAGTTCATTTATGCCCCATAACTATCAGTATAGACAGCATTTATACCCTATACACTATCAATATAGACAGCATTTATACCCTATACACTATCAGTATAGACAGCATTTATACCCTATACACTATCAGTATAGATAGCATTTATGCCCTATATACTATCAGTATAGACAGGATTTATGACCAATACACTATCAGTATAGACAGCAGGGCTGAGCAAATCCCATAGCCCGACGTCCTGGACTATTCATTTTCAAAGTCGGGCAAGTAAAATTTTCCAAGTCGCTAGTCCGGGACAAGTGTTTTTAAAAAAAAAGTAAGGCAAGTCTTTATTTTTGTGCTTGAATCACTATATCTACCTTTATTTGGCCAATCATACCCTCCAGGCATACTGAATACTTGATTCAACCCTTCTTCATGTATACATTCACATTTACATTTATGTCCTATACACCATCAGTATAGATAGCATTTATGCCCCATACACAATCAGTATAGATAGCCATACATTATCAGTATAAATAGCATTTATGCCCCATACACTATCAGTATAGACAGCATTTATACCCTTTACACTATCAATATAGACAGTATTTATACCCTATACACTATCAATATAGACAGTATTTATACCATATACACTATCAGTATAGACAGCATTTATGCCCTATACACTATCAATATAGACAGCATTTATACCCTATACAATATCAGTATAGACAGCATTTATGCCCTATACACTATCAGTATAAACAGCATTTATGCCCTATGCACTATCAGTATAGACAGCATTTATACCATATCAATATAGACAGCATTTATACCCTATACACTATCAATATAGACAGCATTTATACCCTATACACTATCAGTATAGACAGCATTTATACCCTATACACTATCAATATAGACAGCATTTATACCCTATACACTATCAATATAGACAGCATTTATACCCTATACACTATCAATATAGACAGCATTTATACCCTATACACTATCAATATAGACAACATTTATGCCCTATACACTATCAGTATAGACAGCAATTATGTCCTACACACTATCAGTATAGACAGCAATTATGCCCTATACACTATCAGTATAGACAGCATTTATACCCTATACACTATCAATATAGACAGCATTTATACCCTATAACTATCAGTATAGATAGCATTTATGCCCCATACACTATCAGTATAGACAGCATTTATACCCTTTACACTATCAATATAGACAGCATTTATACCCTATACACTATCAGTATAGACAGCATTTATACCCTATACAATATCAGTATAGATTGCATTTACGCCCTAT
This sequence comes from Margaritifera margaritifera, assembly GCA_029931535.1. Classification (NCBI taxonomy): domain Eukaryota; kingdom Metazoa; phylum Mollusca; class Bivalvia; order Unionida; family Margaritiferidae; genus Margaritifera; species Margaritifera margaritifera. Next base: position 2,503,612 of record JAQPZY010001506.1, on the reverse strand, counting down.
ACACTATCAATATAGACAGCATTTATACCCTTTACACTATCAATATAGACAGCATTTATACCCTATACACTATCAATATAGACAGCATTTATACCATATACAATATCAGTATAGATTGCATTTACGCCCTATACACTATCAGCATAAACAGCATTTATGCCCAATACACTATCAGTATAAAGTTCATTTATGCCCCACAACTATCAGTATAGACAGCATTTATACCCTATACACTATCAGTATAGACAGCATTTATACCCTATACACTATCAGTATAGACAGCATTTATACCCTATACACTATCAGTGTAGACAGCATTTATACCCTATAGACTATCAGTATAGACAGCATTTATACCCTATACACTATCAGTATAGACAGCATTTATACCCTATACACTATCAGTATAGACAGCATTTATACCCAATACACTATCAGTATAGATAGCATTTATGTCCTATATACTATCAGTATAGACAGGATTTATGCCCTATACACTATCAGTATAGACAGCAGGGCTGAGCAAATCCCATAGCCTGACGTCCCGGACTATTCATTTTCAAAGTCGGGCAAGTAAAATTTTCCAAGTTGCTAGTCCGGGACAAGTGTTTTTAAAAAAAAAGTAAGGCAAGTCATTATTTTTGTGCTTGAATCACTATATCTACCTTTATTTGGCCAATCATGCCCTCCGGGCATACTGAATACTTGATTCTACCCCTCTTCATGTATACATTTACATCCTGTATAACATATAAATGTGGTCAGTGATAAGTGTCGCATTCGCACACGTTCTGTTACCGCTTGACTGCAATGAGTTTGTTACATTATTTTCGCAAAGAAGGTAATAAGGGCGATTTGGAGAAGGAACATTTTTTTGAAAGTGGAAGGATAAAACGTAAGACTGCTACTGAGTGTGCAGTAGCTATTTCTCCAAAAAGACATAAGCAAGAATCCGTGGTGGCAAAAAATGTCAAATATGACACTACTAAGAGACAGAGAAATTTTCAGCCGCATTGGGTTGATTGTTATCCCTGGCTTGAATATATTGACTAAGAAGGAAAGATGTTTTGCAGTTATTGCAAACAATATCCAAAACTGGCACAGGTTGGAAATTCACCCAGTGTATTTGTCAGTGGAACTGACAAATTCAGGATTGAACCAATCAAGTCTCATGACATGTCTGGACCCCACAAGGCCTGTGCAGCACAATATATTGAGGACTTTAACCCAGACACAGCTGGCTTAGTGCTGGTGCAGGTGGCAGACATATACATGGACATTTTTTCAAATCCATCAGCTAAAACATATATACATGAACATGAAGAAGCCAAATGTATAACAACCAATGTTTTTGAAAAATTAAATTCTTTTATGAAATAATTATGTTGTATATTATTTTGTTTGTTTTTTCCTATGGATTAAGTACATACATCTCATCAAATCTCGGCAAGTGATTACCATTTTGGGACAAGTGAAGAGTAAGGTGGGACAAGTGAAGAGTAAGGTGGGACAATTGAAAAGTAAGATGGGATAAGTGAATTTTCTGAAACCACTTGTCCTGGACTAGTGGATGAAAAAAAAATGTCCTCAGCCTTGGACAGGATTTATGCCCTATACACTATCAGTACAGACAGCATTTATGCCCCATGCACTATCAGTATAGACAGCATTTATGCCCTATACACTATCAGTATAGACAGCATTTATGCCCTATACACTATCATTATAGACAGCATTTATGCCCCATATACTATCAGTATAGACAGCATTTATGCCCTATACACTATCAGTATAGACAGCATTTATGCCCTATACACTATCAGTATAGATAGCATTTATGCCCTATATACTATCAGTATAGACAGCATTTATGCCCTATACACTATCATTAAAGACAGCATTTATGCCCCATATACTATCAGTATAGACAGCATTTATACCCTATACACTATCAGCATAGATAGCATTTATGCCCTATACACTATCAGTATAGACAGCATTTATGCCCCATACTCTATCAGTATAGACAGCATTTATGCCCTATACACTATCAGTATAGACAGCATTTAAGCCCTATACACTATCAGTATAGACAGCATTTATGCCCTATATACTAACAAAAAATATAAAGATGCAGATATGGCATACTTATAAATGTTTTTTTTCTGAGAGGATTTTGAATATAAATATCAGCACGAGTAGGTGGCAAGTCATGATCCAAATTTTCTTTCCTTGTTACCTCATGGATAACTGCAAGGAAGACTTTTATCATCTAACTTAAAATATGTCTGCTTTAAAAAAGCAACACTTCCTGAGGAGCCCGAAATGACATAATCATTACATAATGATGTCATCAATATGACATCACTTCTTACCTATGTATATTGTATCACCATGAACTTTGGCAGAGAATGGACATAAAATAATGTTGCAACTTCTGTATGTTATTATATAATGTAAAAGAAAAATTAATATACAATTTAACAATCGCAAAAACAGTCCAGTGAAATAAAATGATAAAGTCAATGAAAAGTATAAGAGACATTGGGAAATCTTTAGCAGTTGACAAAATGCTGTAAATTGCCCGCACAGGCTTTCTGTTGCGGAAAAACAGTGATCTCAGTAATTGTGTCATAACTAAAAAATTCGCCCACCAATATACACTTTCTTTGCGTATTTTATGAGGAATATATGACTTTCAACCTGGGCAAATCTGATGAATTTTACATACTCATTCAGCTGTTACTTTATGAACAATTAGTGACCGGTACTTTTTCTCGTACTTTTGTATGTAATGACTGTTACTTGGGGATAAGTATTTGACTAAGAGTAGTGCAAAAAAATACACACCAAGCTGTACATTTCAAGAGGGTTGACTTAACACAGATTTTTCCACTGGCCAGCAGGACCAGCTCACATGGAAATCAACCAGCCATGCAGAAAATCACCCTCCCATCAAATTTAATAATGACTGCCAAAAATTTAACTGACTCTGCAGGCTGTAATGGAGTATGGTCAGGGATCCCACCTGTAATGGAGTATGGTCAGGGATCCCAGCTGTAATGTAGTATGGTCGGGGATCCCACCTGTAATGAAGTATGGTCAAGGATCCCAGCTGTAATGAGGTATGGTCAGGGATCCAAGTTGTAATGGAGTACGGTCAGTGTTCCCAGTTGTAATGGAGTAAGGTCAGGGATCCCAGTTGTAATGGAGTATGGTCAAGGATCCCACCTGTAATGGAGTATGGTCAGGAATCCCAGCTGTAATGAAGTATGGTCAATGATCCCAGCTGTAATGAGGTATGGTCAGGGATCCAAGTTGTAATGGAGTACGGTCAGTGTTCCCAGTTGTAATGGAGTAAGGTCAGGGATCCCAGTTGTAATGGAGTATGGTCAAGGATCCCACCTGTAATGGAGTATGGTCAGGAATCCCAGCTGTAATGGAGTATGGTTAGGGATCCCACCTGTAATGGAGTATGGTCAGGGATCCCACCTGTAATGAAGTATGGTCAAGGATCCCAGCTGTAATGAGGTATGGTCAGGGATCCAAGTTGTAATGGAGTACGGTCAGTGTTCCCAGTTGTAATGGAGTATGGTCAGGGATCCCAGTTGTAATGGAGTATGGTCAAGGATCCCACCTGTAATGGAGTATGGTCAGGAATCCCAGCTGTAATGAAGTATGGTCAAGGATCCCAGCTGTAATGAGGTATGGTCAGGGATCCAAGTTGTAATGGAGTACGGTCAGTGTTCCCAGTTGTAATGGAGTAAGGTCAGGGATCCCAGTTGTAATGGAGTATGGTCAAGGATCCCACCTGTAATGGAGTATGGTCAGGAATCCCAGCTGTAATGGAGTATGGTCAGGGATCCCACCTGTAATGAAGTATGGTCAAGGATCCCAGCTGTAATGAGGTATGGTCAGGGATCCAAGTTGTAATGGAGTACGGTCAGTGTTCCCAGTTGTAATGGAGTATGGTCAGGGATCCCAGTTGTAATGGAGTATGGTCAAGGATCCCACCTGTAATGGAGTATGGTCAGGAATCCCAGCTGTAATGGAGTATGGTCAGGGATCCCACCTGTAATGGAGTATGGTCAGGGATCCCACCTGTAATGAAGTATGGTCAGGGATCCCAGCTGTAATGAGGTATGGTCAGGGATCCCACCTGTAATGAAGTATGGTCAAGGATCCCAGCTGTAATGAGGTATGGTCAGGGATCCAAGTTGTTATGGAATATGGTCATTGTTCCCAGTTGTAATGGAGTAAGGTCAGGGATCCCAGTTGTAATGGAGTATGGTCAAGGATCCCACCTGTAATGGAGTATGGTCAGGAATCCCAGCTGTAATGAAGTATGGTCAAGGATCCCAGCTGTAATGAGGTATGGTCAGGGATCCAAGTTGTAATGGAGTACGGTCAGTGTTCCCAGTTGTAATGGAGTAAGGTCAGGGATCCCAGTTGTAATGGAGTATGGTCAAGGATCCCACCTGTAATGGAGTATGGTCAGGAATCCCAGCTGTAATGGAGTATGGTTAGGGATCCCACCTGTAATGGAGTATGGTCAGGGATCCCACCTGTAATGAAGTATGGTCAAGGATCCCAGCTGTAATGAGGTATGGTCAGGGATCCAAGTTGTAATGGAGTATGGTCAGTGTTCCCAGTTGTAATGGAGTATGGTCAGGGATCCCAGTTGTAATGGAGTATGGTCAAGGATCCCACCTGTAATGGAGTATGGTCAGGAATCCCAGCTGTAATGGAGTATGGTCAGGGATCCCACCTGTAATGGAGTATGGTCAGGGATCCCACCTGTAATGAAGTATGGTCAAGTATCCCAGCTGTAATGAGGTATGGTCAGGGATCCAAGTTGTAATGGAGTATGGTCAGGGATCCAAGTTGTAATGGAGTATGGTCAGGGATCCTAGTTGTAATGGAGTATGGTCAGGGATCCCAGCTGTAATGGATTATGGTCAGGGATCCCAGTTGTAATGGAGTATGGTCAGGGATCCCACCTGTAATGGAGTATGGTCAGGGATCCCACCTGTAATGGAGTATGGTCAGGGATCCCAGTTGTAATGGAGTATGGTCAGGGATCCTAGTTGTAATGGAGTATGGTCAGTGTTCCCAGTTGTAATGGAGTATGGTCAGGAATCCCAGTTGTAATAGCTGTGTTAACTAGCCTTCCTCAAAACCCACATGCCACAGTCCCATGTGCCCAGAGACTAAATCAACCCCTGTATTTGTAAGTGATTTTTGATTGCCTGAACTCTTCGCTATATTAAAATATCAGTTTTTCAAAAAGTTCAAAAAACATGTCACAAGCAATCATCCTTAAGAACATTAAGAACAATTATATACAATAGATCACATAATGCCTGACTGTAGTAAATTTGTCACAAAATATGTGGGACCAAATTTTATAACTTAAAAATCACGGTGTGAAACAGCTGGTAGACCTGGCATGCTTTGAATTGACATATGACCTTAAGTGACCAGTTAAAAATATGGACTAGTATGAATGTTTGAGAGAAGTGTTAATTTATGCTTAGCAATGCCTTTTCTTGTTCTGATACGTTTTCTTTAAAGGCACGAGACAACGGCCATTAATGATAATTTACTTTTAAAGTCAAGATGATACCAGGAATGGGCAATTAAAGTATAATGTTTTTATGGAACACATATCCCCCTGCCCTCCCCAATAGCAATGAACCAAAAAAAGACATTTTTATGGAACACATATCCCCCTGCCCTCCCCAATAGCAATGAATCCAAATACATTTTCATGGAACACAAATCCCCCAGTGCCTAAAAAACAGGAAACTGACCTGAACATAAAACAAGAGGCCAGATATCACTCATCTGACACATTGTTCAGCTGTTTTAGAGAAGAAGTTGAAAATAGGTTTTCCACCTGGATGCTAAGATAGCCCCACCATTGTTAGGAGAGTCACCAGGACACAATTTTGATAGAAAAAAATACTCTAAGAAACATTCCTATCAAGTTCAATCAAAAGTGGCTCAGCCATTCTGGAAAAGAAGTTGAAAAAAGGTTTTTCATATGATTGCTATGGAAGCTAAACCATTGCTAGGAAAGCCACCTGGACAAAGTGTTTTAAAAACATGTCGTAAGAAACATTCCTACCAAGTCTGATCTAAATTGGCCCAGGAGTTTTTGAGAAGTTGAAAACAGCAAATGTGGACAGACGGACAATGAACACAGGGCCATGCCATCAGCTCAGATGGCCTTTGGCCAGTTTAGCTAACTAATCCAGATGGACAGGCAGACCAACATTTGTAACACTATATGTCCATATTCATGGTGGGGCATAATAAAAACAGTTAAAAGTGTGATATTTCATACAACAAAAATAAAGTTGTGAAAAGCACTAGAAAAACAAGATATGCATATTAATAAATTACCAGTGTCACCATTTGTCAGTTTGTGAGCATCTGTCTGTGCTGTACTTTGAATGCTGACATGGGTGGTCATTTCCTTCTCCAGCTGGAGTTCCACCTGCTGTGAAAAATTTGCTTCCTCCTCTGAAAAAATAATAATAAAAAAAAATATACAGACTACAATGCAATTATTGTTTTATCCCATTCTCCAAATATCAGCAACTTTGTTAATTGCTCATTAAACACTAGTGGTGATATAGTTCTTTGATCAGGTAGATATGTTTAACTTGTGATTAACCCTTTAAGCCTCATAAACACATCTGGTATCACTGTCTGATCTACTCATACGCACATCTGGTATCACTGCCTAATTTACTCATATACACACCTGGTAGCACTGCCTGATTTACTCATATACACACCTGGTATCACTGCCTGATTTATTCATACACACATCTGGTATATCTGCCTGATTTACTCATATACACACCTGGTATCACTGCCTGACTTACTCATATACACATCTGGTATCACTGCCTGATTTACTCATATACACATCTGGTATCACTGCCTGATTTACTCATATACACACATCTGGTATCACTGCCTGATTTACTCATACACACATCTGGTATCACTGTCTGATTTACTCATACACACATCTGTTATCACTGCCTGATTTACTCATACACACACCTGGTATCACTGCCTGATTTACTCATACACACATCTGGTATCACTGCCTGATTTACTCATACACACATCTGGTATCACTGCCTGATTTACTCATACACACATCTGGTATCACTGCCTGATTTACTCATACACACATCTGGTATCACTGCCTGATTTACTCATACACACACCTGGTATCACTGCCTGATTTACTCATACACACATCTGGTATCACTGCCTGATTTACTCATACACACATCTGTTATCACTGCCTGATTTACTCATACACACATCTGGTATCACTGCCTGATTTACTCATGCACACATCTGGTATCACTGCCTGATTTACTCATACACACATCTGGTATCACTGCCTGATTTACTCATACACACATCTGGTATCATTGCCTGATTTCTGATACACACATCTGGTATCACTGCCTGATTTACTCATACACACACCTGGTATCACTGCCTGATTTACTCATACACACATCTGTTATCACTGCCTGATTTACTCATACACATCCGGTATCACTGCCTGATTTATTCATACACACACCTGGTATCACTGCTTGATTTACTCATACACATCTGGTATCACTGCCTGATTTACTCATATACACATCTGGTATCACTGCCTTATTTACTCATATACACATCTGGTATAACTGCCTGATTTACTCATATACACATCTGGTATCACTGCCTGATTTACTCATACACATCTGGTATCACTGCCTGATTTACTTGTACACACATCTGGTATCACTGTCTGATTTACTCATATACACACCTGGTATCACTGCCTGATTTACTCATACACACATCTGGTATCACTGCCTGATTTATTCATATACACACCTGGTATCACTGCCTGATTTACTCATACACACATCTGGTATAACTGCCTGATTTACTCATATACACACCTGGTATCACTGCCTGATTTACTCATACACACATCTGGTATCACTGCCTGATTTACTCATACACACATCTGGTATCACTGCCTGATTTATTCATATACACACCTGGTATCACTGCCTGATTTACTCATACACACATCTGTTATCACTGCCTGATTTACTTAGATACACATCTGGTATCACTGCCTGATTTATTCATATACACACCTGGTATCACTACCTGATTTACTCATACACACATCTGGTATCACTGCCTGATTTATTCATATACACACCTGGTATCACTGCCTGATTTACTCATACACACATCTGGTATAACTGCCTGATTTACTCATACACACATCTGGTATCACTGCCTGATTTATTCATATACACATCTGATATAACTGCCTGATTTACTCATATACACACCTGGTATCACTGCCTGATTTACTCATATACACATCTAGTATCACTGCCTGATTTACTCATACACACATCTGGTATCACTGCCTGATTTGCTCATATTCACACTTGGTATCACTGCTTGATTTACTCAGACACACACCTGGTATCTGCCTGATTTACTCATATACACATCTGGTATAACTGCCTGATTTACTCTGACACACATCTGGTATCTCTGGCTGATTTACTCTGACACACATCTGGTATCACTGCCTGATTTACTCAGACACACACCTGGTATCACTAACTGATTTACTCAGATACACATCTGGTATCACTGCCTGATTTACTCAGACACACACCTGGTATCACTGCCTGATTTACTCAGACACACACCTGGTAGCACTGCCTGATTTACTCAGACACACACCTGGTATCACTGATTTATTCAGACACACATCTGGTATCACTGCCTGATTTACTCACACACCAGGTATCACTACCTGATTTACTCAGATATACATTTGGTATAATTTTTTACCACCACTGATATAAGTTAGATTTTTTACTGATAAACACCAATATCATTCACCCAAACTTACGACAAAGAAAGATTGCACATTTTTCTAAGTATAAGTAAAATTAAAACAAAATCTAGCAACCAGTTTAACTTCATTTATCAATTAAAATGTGTTAACCACATTTGTAATGCAAGTGTAATTCAAAATGGCAACCTCCACAGTTGCACAGGTATTTACAGCTTACTTAATTAAATAAATTGTCATGAAACTGACAACTTTATGCTGATTGACATCTGACTACAAGAAACATGTTAAATGGGTAAATGACACTGTAACTCATCTTATAGGGGTAGCAAACACTGCCAACATCTTGGTCTTGGAACTTGGAAAGATGTCCAACTGATGAATTAATTTTAACCATCAAATACCAAGATTAATAATAATGTAGAAGTTTGCAGATAATGTATATATTATATATAATGACTGATATATAGAAAATTATCTTTCAGTTGATATATACTACAAAACTTCCTGGAAGTTACTTCCATCAAAAAGCATAGAGACTTGGGTATTCCCTTGGCTATTTTTAGAAGCTATGAAGACACACATGTCACATACTCAGTTTCAACATGAACAAATTAGGAGGTCTTTGGCCCAAAATTAACAAAAAAATTATGATCTAAGGACACTCGTCAGTACTCTATTTGATCACTAAACATAAGAAGCATTTGTTGGGCCCAAGTTTTTATATCCTAATCTGTCAGTTGACCGTGATCATAATCAGGTCATGTCATGTACATAAATGGCCACCTCCGTAGTTTCGGTGGATCAGATACAGTTGCATTTTCTGACAGCTTTCCCCAGGGTAACTATTAGTTTTATATGATAACTATTATCTTGGAGTACAATCATTTTTCTATTTCAACTACATGTACAACTGTTATGTTCTTGCAACAGTCCTGGGGTTCAATCATTCTCAAAAGATTAGCACAATTCATTTGGTCACTCATCAAAGCATTGTTGTTGGGTTTTTTAAAATTCCCACACTGCATGCTATATTATCTCAAACGTTTGGGGTGCAGAAAGCAAGTTAATGTAATTTTAAATAACTGTTGATAAATTAGTAATCTGGAATTTGCTCTGATTTGGAGGAGGTATCCCCATGGTACTAAAAATATTAACATTGTGAGCACCTGCTATAATTGTGCTGGCTGTAGATATGCAATGTAGATATTCATTTTTCCTCTGCCTTAAGTATTTATTGTAAAGAATGTCACAGCTGAGATGCCCTAAGTATTTTCATATTTAATTAAAATTGTATTTATATAAATAACAACATATCACAAGGAGGCAGATCTATGTGCTGACAAATGGAATTACCATCATTATTTGCATGTCTCCAAATACAACATCGACCAGTTGACTGTGTCATTAAATTACTATCATTATTTGCATGTCTCCAAATACAACATCGACCAGTTGACTGTGTCATTAGATTACCATCATTATTTGTACATCTCCCAATACAACATCAACCAGCTGATTGTGTCATTAGATTACTCCACTCTGAATTTACTAACTTTGTTTTCGTATACAATCACATTTAAGCACCACTTGAAGTTGTCAATAACTTTGTAGGTATCCGATACTGAATTCAGTTTGGCAGACCAAAACAAAACTTTAAAAAAAAATTGTTTTAATTCTAAACTTGAATAATAGAGAAAATCAATTTCAAATGTCAAAAAATATATTATTAGATAATTTCTGATATCAGCAAATCAGCTTCTTATACCATGATTTGAAATGATATTTTATTATATGTACTAGAAAATGATTTCCTAATATGATGCGCCATATACTATATACAACAAGTCTTGTCACCCTCTACAAGTAAGGCAAATTCTGAACTATTACCCTTTGTCCTGTCATGTTTCAGGACCAGGCCTATTTTTCTTTTAGAATTCAAGTCCAGTTTCTATAAATTTCTCCATCATATGACTGTTAAATATATTTTTTTGCAGTTTTTTTTTTCTTCCTAGAAATTCGGTTTCATGTGATCTTTTTTTTTCTGCCACCAATTTCACACAAATCTTTGCAAATTGCACTGCCACAACTAAGTAGTGTAATTAGACTGAAAATAAAAACTAGCTACCATAGTAATCAATGCTGGTAATTGCCCTTGACAAGAAATAAATCAAAAAAGTCGATTGATTTGCTGTTTTACATTATGTCTATATTTGTGATCTTTATGTGCAAGGCCTAATTACCAATGTACTTTACTCTCATTGTGATATGTAAAATTTAGTTATATACTCTGTGATTTTATATAGACTAAGAATGTATTCCATCAGTTTTGTGACTATTATCTGTAGTTAGATATTTAGATATTCAATTTTTGTTTGTTTGTTTCCTTTTTCCTCCCCTTATTTCATCTCAAGTTTGTTTTTGCATGGCTCAGTTCATCTAGATCAAAAAAGTACCAATCATCATGAAATGAACCTTAAACTCGTTACCCATTCTGTTACCATGGTTACAATGAATATAACCCAATTCTTTGGAAAAAGTAATTTTTACATTGTGTGACATTATTCAATATTACTTGTAAGTTTTATCTAAACCAGACTATATTTATCAATTATATATGCTTGCTCCTGAGGGAAACTCTTAATATTCAAAATAATGAAGAACTTTTGAGGAAATAGGTCTTTTTCAACCAACGTCATTGAGGTAATTTGGAAGTAAAGTGTAAATTCCTTGAGAGGGAAAGGGTTAAACAATCACAAACAACATTTGTTTCAACTTATCTATATTTTATGCTTTAGTGTACAGTTTTCATAGCATAACTATCATGGTTCTCTCTCATGAGTCATGTTCCATATTTGTATGGAAAGGGCCTTATCTAAGTAGAAGAACTTATTTCCCAACTCCGCTGCTGTTTTGCTTGAAGGCAATAAAATAAATTTAAAGTAAACTAACTTTGATCACCCTTTCTGCAAGTCTAAAACCTTATCCACTGCTGTAATCAAAGTACTGAGTGTCACGGAATTGTATAAATCCCTTTTATTAAATACATGTACTCAGGTTTCGTTTTTCAGTATAACAACGATGCCCGAGAGTGAGTTATGTATATTGTACAATATTTCGAAACAGTGAGTTCGGTTCACCCCATGCCGCACGTGCGAAGTGCTTTCGATGGGAAAAACCGAATGCATCAAGCGTACGGACGATGTAGAGCTGCATCGTCTGTGTATAAATGCCTCACCGTAAGACTAAATCTTTACATTACAGAACGTCTTGTCAGTGAGCAGTCTACTTAAGGATTTGCACGTCTTCAGCTGTAGAGGTACGTAAATTATTGATTAATTTATGGTGTATATTTTCTATTCTTGTTTGTTCCTAATAAGAGCTTTATATTAGCAATATAAAGTGGCATTTTTAGGAAACGTTTAGTACCAGAAGATTCTTATCGGACACGTGTAGGTTCACTTCTGAACTTGTTTATTGCTTTGTAATGTTGTGCCGATAATGTAATTTGTATAATTTACCGTATGTAACGTCATTACGTGTTATCGTATATGCCCGTGTCAATCATACTACACGGTTAGATTTATTTTCAGCTGTAGAGATCAGAGTCGACGAGGTCCCAGCTATAGAGGGGACAATAGAAGTTGACTATAGCAGCTGTAAAGCTAACCATAGCAGCCGTGGAGCTGAATAAACAGTGTGTTGCTTGAATACCAGGTGATCGGGCGTTGTTGACCCATTGGTGGGCGTGGATCGCTTGATTGACCAGTGCGACTAGCAGCCAAGTATGCTAGTGACGGGGTGTTTGTGAGTCACTCCATATATGTAATCTTTTAGCCGTGGGCTAATTTTGGGTTTTTGTGATACCCAGTGGTTTGGGAGTGTAAGATATTTCGCATGATATCTATCCCATTTGTTTGCATCACATTTTATTATTTGAATAAAGTGCCTCATGTTTCATTATTTGAGGGTATACATTTTTGCTATCTGAGTAAAACACATCATTCCTTTCATCGTACGAGATGAATCATTAGCCTTTATCATTGCACTGTGTATTTATTTATTTGTATTCATATTTGGGTTACCGTATTAGGTTCGTGCAGATTATGTTAATTTGTCCAATATTTGGACCCTATACACACACAAATTAATCATAACCTTTCTTCCCATTCAAGTCATTCATCAATAAACATTGCATTTTTATCACCATCAACAGTGTTCTGTTATAAATCCAAAATCCAACCCGGTTATCTTGTTACACTGAGAATACAAATGGTCTGAAGGGTTCAGGTAATATAATATATTAAAAAGGATCAAAGGGATTTACACAACTTGCGATATATTGATAATCATGTTCCTTTTTTATGATCATACGCAAATACCAATATCCCTCTAAATTCTTAATCATTTATATCTTAAGTCTTTTCTTCTCTTTATCTCTGAACCAAGAATTTATTAAAAACTTCATACAATATTTTGAGAAAATACTTCAACAATTTCCTCTGATGAGCAATTTTATCTGAAATGATTCTGTATTAGGTGCAATAAAGAAGCCGTCAAAGTATATAAGGGAGGTAACCTCTTTGACTAATCATTTCCTCTCAAGATTAGAATTTGAGTTATGTCCCTTCAAAAATCTTGACTGGTCTATCAATAAAAAGGGCTGAAGAGCTAAATACAGAAAATGTCTTATCATTACGAACACAAACAATTATTAGTAACAGACAGTAGATAGCATGCCTGAGACTTTGAAGGATGACATCACTCAAACCCAGTGCAATGAAAATATAGTGGTATGTATGACATAAAAGTCATAATTCAGTATAACATACTCTGTATTGCATACCTGTTGTGAGATCTGATGAATGATGAGATGAGCCACTTTGACTAATTGAAGTACCATTAACAACTGTCATGGCTTGTTCCACTGGGGATGGCTCATCCACCAGCTCATAAAAAGCACCAATTTTCCCCATAAAGTTCCCGACTGTAGGTGTCTGTGGCATGGCTTCCACAATCTGTAAAAACAGAAATTATTCTTCCAAGTGCTGTAGAATGGGGTCAAAGGAGAGGGAGTTTATTTGCATATTCAAAAGTGGGGAAAAGACAAGGTACGCTTTGTTGAGAAAACATCATCAATAACATACTTGGCTAGAATGCTCACACAAATTGACACATGTATCAGCTAATTATAGCTCTGTTCCTTGAGCATGCAATCACCTGTGAACCTATTATAAAGCTAAAAATATTGGATTATCAGATGGCAAAACAAAATGATGCAACTGTATTTTCTGTATATTTTTTGAAGCTATAGATAAGCAACATACAGAAAACCAAGTGATTTGTTTATTACATAGCTTGCCTCTATCCAAGTTTTGTTAGTCTCCAATTAATCTGTTTAGAATAACCTATCACAATATAAAATGTTTAGTAATTAATATGGAAAGCTAACTACTGAATAGAAATATATATTCCTACTTTCAACTGCACTGGTCAGAAATGGCCTTCTATGCAGGCTAGGATGTATATAGTATGGAAATATCTATGTGGTCATAAACAAAACACAAACACTTAACCCATGTTAGTAAAGCAAGGAATGTTGGTTATGGCGAGTGTCTTTGATTGTAGCGGTATTGTACAAACAAAGATACATCCAATTATCAAGTTTCAAGATTCTCACATGAAGAGCCCCAAGAAATGAAGTTCAAACATAAAAAGATTGAACAAAGTCAATGAAGCATAAAATATGGGTCCCTAAGACCTCTTTTTGCAATAAGGGTGTAGTACCTTGTGAAGATGCATCCCCTCACAAAATTTCATGATTCTAAAGAGGATAGTATGCATACAGCATGCCAAAATCCTATGTGGTCATGAACTAAATGCAACAAGAGACTCAAGCAGGTCTGATATCACTCACATGGCTTATAGAACTTAACAGTTGACCATTTCACTAAGCAGTCCTATGTACACTGCTAATTCATTTTAATGTGCTCAGATAAATTGTGAACCCACTTATAATTCAGGGGGTAGGTCTGGATCCCATTTTGTTTTATTGAAAGAAAAAAAAAATAGGCCCAAATTCGCTGTCCATGAATATAATCGCAATACAAACTGGCAAATAAAAACCTTGAATTGTATTTCTTGTTTTATCTCTGAAAATATTGGTCAGTGCACAGAAATTTGCAAACATCATGAAATTCACAACTTTTAATAAGACAAATATCTTAATAAAAATAATTTTTTGAATTATTTTCAATACACTGTAAGTCACATAATATGACAAAATATCACTCAAGGAAACTGTAGGTCATGCCTACTGGTAGTAGCACTTTAACAAATAAAGACCAATTAAATAAGTCTTGTCAAGCAAAACTCGTGTTCTAATTTTATCTTTAAATTCGGTTTCAGTGTACCCATCATAAATGTGATATGCCTTCTTCTATTAAAATGTAAAAACTGTCAATCAACCATCAAAGTGATGCCCACAAGCATTTGCATAAGAACCTAATTAGGTGCCAACTGTGTTTTGATCTGTGTCCAGGAGAAGTGTTTGTTACAGTATTACAATTAATTAAAAGTAGACCTGCTTTGCATTATGACATTATTTATTTAAGTCTTTTGTATCAACTCAAGTAAAGCAGATAGAACAATAAATGTTAAAAAGCATGCAAATCCTACCTGCATAAGAGTTAGTGGTCATGGTCGCTTGTCAAGTCAACTCATTTCAAATGACCAATTGAACACCGTTTTAAACATCATGTAGTTAACATAATTAAAGTTTGAAACACTAATCAGTGGTTTATGCTAATCATTCATAAATATGAATGAGGATAGCAAGAGAACCAAGCAAAAGGTGTGCTCTGTGCATGGAAAGCTTAGTATCATGGATAGGGATGATTATGGAGAAGTGAGAGCCAAAGTTTGTAATCAACTTAAAATTCCTGAGTTGCCATACACAGAATGAACTGAAACTTTGTGATTACTTGCAATGAAATATTAGCATCAATATTTACTGATAGAACAATGAAAAAGAGTCTCTTAAAGGGACTGATGCTCTAATGGCCAAAAAGAAATTTCCAGGAATCCAAGATAAGACCATTTCTTCTTTTTAACTGCTGAGTGTTTAAACTGTCTCTGATATTCTTGAGTGACATTTTCAAAATTAGCCACTGTGGCAGCCATATTGGATGTAAGATTGGCAGCATTTTCATTTAGGACAAACTAGACACCATTAGAAGACTTTTGGTGAAAACCCCATGTTGATATGACCATCCATTCAGGAGAATTAGAGACAAGATTTTCAATATGTTCATTGTGGCAGCCATATGTAAGGTCAGATCAACACTATTTTTGTTCAGGACCAACTAGATATAATTAGTCTTCTAGTGAAAACCCCATGTCGATATGACTTTCCATTTAGAAGGAGTAGCAAAAAGAAGATTTTGAAGATTAATGCCATGGTGACCACACTTGATGTCAGATTGGCATCATTTTTGTTTAGTACCAACCAGACATTATTAGAAGTCTTCTGGTGAAAAACCAAAGTTGACATTACTTCCCATCTATAAGAAGTAGCAATAAGATTTTCAAGATGGCTGTTGTGGTGGCCTGATTGGATGTCCAATCAGCACCATTGTCATTTAGTACCAACTAGACTTAATAAGCTGTCTTTCAGTGAAAACCCCATGTTGATATGACCATCAATTCAGGTGGAGTAGCAACAACAAAAAGACATCAAAAGAAGTCTTCTGATGAAAACCCCATGTCAATATGACTTTCCATCCAAGAGGAGGTATTGATAACATGATTTTCAAGATGGCTGCTGTGGTGGCCATGTTGGATATCAGATGAGCACCATTTTTATTTTGGACCAACTAAATATCATAAAAATTCCTTTAGTGAAAACCCCATGGTGGCCATACTGGATGTCTGAGGTGAATCATTTTCATTTGGGACCAACTAGACATCATATGTCTATATTCAGAAGGAGAAGTGATAGCAAGATTGTCAAGACAGACATCAGATCTGCATGATTATCTTTTATGACAAACCAGATATCATAAGAAGATTTTTTGTGAAACCCCCATGTTGATATGACTGTCCATTCAAAAGAAGGACATTCTTTTGTTGTATGGGTGTGGTACAAAGAGAGATGCATACAGTCATGTAGTTCAATGTTTCTAGCATAAACAGTGCTTGAGAAATAAACACAAAATTTAAAGAAAGTCCGTGCAGTCTGAAATATGGGACACAGTGATCTACATTTATGATGATGGTGTAGTACTCATCAATATGCATCCTCTCACTAAGTTTCATGATTCCAGGTATAACAGTATGCCTTCAGGGTGCCAAAAAGCTTAGCTAAACACATAAACTCAACCACAAATGTACAAATAATGTACATGAACAAAGTTGGCCTACTTAGTCCCCTTCCCAGGGGGTAGGTACTACGAAACTCACTCCAAACTGTTGCCTATAGGATCTAGAAAGAAAGAAAGGTTGAGATGCAGTGAGACTGAGCATATGAATACACTTTTATATGTGTCAACACTTGCAACAGGTGAGCTAAAATGTGGATGGCAAGAATCAGGTTAAATCGAATCACATCAGTATCAAATTTTGTAAGCATTTGCATTTTTTTTTTTTATTATTTCCTAATTCCAAATTTACAAAAAGAAGAAAAAAGAACAAAATATAAAGCATTTAATAAGAAAACATTTTCCTACTGAAACCATGTATAAAATACTGTAATGAATTAATCTATACAGATGCTAATTCAAAATTTCTAATCACAATAAGCATTCTTTTAACTTCTGACACCAAATGAATATTGACTACAGAACATTCCTTCATTTCTGATATCTGGATATAGTGTATCTAATTCTGTAAGTTTCCTATTTATGGACATAAAATTAAAATATTCTTTCAAAAGTTGTTTTCCTGTTTTCCTCTGTAGGGTGAAAAGAAACACAAAAAAAAAAGTATACAAAATTGGAATAAAATAAATTTTAACAATACAAGGTCAAATAAATTTAAATGAAATGAAATTAAATAAAATTTGAAATGTGGTCATGGAACATGAATGCACAATCCCAATGACTGAAAACTGACCTACCATATTGTTTATAAGTTGGGTCCAACTACACAATGCACAGACCCAGATCAGCCATCACATTATGCACCAGCAGATCTGGGTCTGTGCATTTGTTAGCAGTAATCAGTATAACAAACAACATAGAACCTGATCTACCAGCGTATTATGTGATGGCAGATCAGAGTCTATGTTGTTTGCAGTTGGACTTGACTTATAAGTGACTATATACAGTAAATGTAACACTTTAGATAGATTGATGGATGGACAATGAAGATTTTATATGCCTATACAAAATTAATGGTTGTCAAGAAATCTTAATTAGGTAATCGTTGATGTTGGTAACTGATGATGATGTGCAAAGGATCCTGGTAAGTGCATGTAACTAAATTTAACACATGATTTCATCATAATGTTGTGTCAACTATGTCCTATTTTTACATATTTAATGTGCAATATAATTAGTATGATGTCAGTCAACTATGTCCTATTTTTACATATTTAATGTGTGATATAATTAGTATGATGTCAGTCAACTATGTCCTATTTTTACATATTTAATGTGTGATATAATAAGTATGAGGTCAGTCAACTATTTCCTATTTTTACATATTTAATGTGTGATATAATAAGTATGAGGTCAGTCAACTATTTCCTATTTTTACATATTTAATGTGTGATATAATAAGTATGAGGTCAGTCAACTATGTCCTATTTTTACATATTTAATGTGTGATATAATTAGTATGATGTCAGTCAACTATGTCCTATTTTTACATATTTAATGTGTGATATAATAAGTATGAGGTCAGTCAACTATTTCCTATTTTTACATATTTAATGTGTGATATGTAAGTCAACTATGTCCTATTTTTACATATTTAATGTATGATATGTCCTATTTTTACATATTTAATGTGTGATATGTCAGTCAACTATTTCCTATTTTTACATATTTAATGTGTGATGTCAGTCAACTAAGTCCTATTTTTACATATTTTATGCATGATATAATAAGTGTGATGTCAGACTAGGTGTCATATTTTACAATATGTAAGTGTGTACCATCAGCAGCACCCCATTTGTCATTTTCAATATCTCCAGTATCCTGTAGCCATAACAGTTAAGTGAAAATGTGCAAATATGTGTAGCTGATTTAAGCTAAATTTATACTTCACCAATCAGTTTCATACAAAGAGGATAGCTGAAAAAAATCAGTCAGTTCCAATAATTACATTAACTACAACAAACATTGCATATAATTGACTGCTATTTGGATTTTGAAAAAGATAATTACTTTCCAAGGTGATATTTGCGAATATGAGTAGCAATTATTTGTGTAGCATCGATGACAACAATGCATTTATTTTAATGTCATAGGAGTGTGGATTTGCTCCAAACTACTTTACAATTGCAAGTAGTTCTCTGATTATCAACTAGACTAAAAAGTGGTTCCTTGATTATCAACTATACTGATAGCTGTTCCTTTATTATCAACTAGACTGAAAAGTGGTTCCTTGATTATCATCTAGACTGAAAGCAGTTCCTTTGTTATCAACTAGACTGAAAGCAGTTCCTTTATTATTAACTAGACTAAAAACAGGCTACATATACTTGTTTTATACAGTTATGAGATGTACTTTTTGTATTACATTCGACCTATTTTATCAACTGAAATTAAAACCTTTTTGTATTACATTTGACCTGTTTTATCAAATAAAATTAATACCTTTTTGTATTACATTTGACCTATTTTATCAAATGAAATTAAACCTTTTTGTAAAACAATGGTTACTGTAATTATAACAAATACTGGTAATATCTTTCTTGGATACAGGTGCTTAATATTCTGCTTCAAGTGGAACGGGGGGGGGGGGGGTATATGGTGAGAGGTTGAGAGTGGAGTGGGCAAGGTTCTTGACTTGATGGTTGCAGCTCTCTACTACACAAACATATCAAAATATTAATGTGAGGTAAAAGTGAAAATTATGGATTAATGAAATATCCTCAAACACAGGATAAGTTTTGGAACAAAAATATAATTGTCTTGTGTTATAAAAGTAATCTGAGAGATATTCTCACATGAGCAATCAATTAAAATAAAACACAGTATGTGAGTAGAATAGCACAATCTAGTCACTAGGAAAATTACCCCATCTTTCCCCGAAGATATGTTCATTTCAGCCCATTTTGCAGAGAAAAGTTTGACAATCTGCAATGGAAAAAAAAATTACCAAGTTTGAAGAATTTTTTTATGTGTTCGTGTCATTGAAAGCTCAATTAACAGAATCAATTTTAAACATATCCTCTGTTAAATTTTGATGTATTATTTTTTTTTCATCCAATCATCATTCTAACAGATGAGAAACATGAATTTTGAGAATATGAATTAAAGGCAAAATTTATTATTTTAAAAAAGTCAACAAATAATTGAAATAAAATTAGATTTTAAACAAAATCCCAAACAAATCATAAATATGAACTATTTGTCATGTCAAAAAAAAGGCTAATAACTACGGTTTATAAAAAGATCAATCATGAGGATTAGAAATAGTCACTAACAACTTTTCAGACAAGAAATTAAACAAGAGTCCCTTGAAGGGGTTGATGCTGTCTGAAAAGAATTTCTACGAATTCAAGATAAGACCATTTCTTCTTTGTAACAGCTGAGTGTAAAAACTATCTCTGATATTCTTGAGCAACAAAAGTTTCAAGTAAGCCGTTGTGGCAGCCATACTGGATTTAAGATCAACACCATTTCCATTTAGGACTAACTAGACATCATAAGAAGTCTTTGGTGAAGACCTGATGTTAATATATGTTCTGTTCATAAATGGCAATAACTAGATTTTCAATATGGCTGCTGTTGTAGCCATGCTGGACGTCAGATTGATACCATTTCCATTTAGGACCAAGCAGAACTTATAAGAAGTCTTGAAGTTAAAACCCCATGTTGATATGACCATTCATTCAGGTGGAGTAGTGATAACAAAATCTTTTAGATGTCTACTGTGGTGACCATATTGGATGTCTGGGCAGCACCATCAGAATTTAGGACAACTTGACCTTGGGATGAATGAGTGTGTAAAGTTTCAGGGCAATCCTCAAAGTATTTTCGGAGGAGTAGTGATAACAAACTTGTATTAACCGACAGTCTGACATCAGACGATGGAAAAGAGGTCATCTCATGAGCTTTTCTGGTCTATGACCAGTAGAACTAAGAAGAAAAGAAAACTGAAATGATAACATACACTTAAATTAAAATTGGTAATGTTTTTAATGTGATGAGTGACATTTGGAACAGATCTACTGAATTTAACGTCTTGAAAAGGATTAATGCAAAACACACTTACAACTCTTCATGATTCAAAATAGTCTCATTGACTCATAATGGATGCCTATTCACTAATCATGCATAATTTAAAAAACTGTGAGAGGTATTTGATTAGTAATTGTATTTATCAGTATGTCATTTTGTTAAACTATCAATTTCTGACTCAACTTGTGCCAATGAAATCCTGAATTTTGTGGTAATGTGTTGAAGATGAAATGAATAACATCGACCTTCTAAGGTCGAGCAATGAGGGTGTCTATTTGAATATTGATGATCTATCTCTCCATCTGTCTGTCTGTCTATCTACTTAGATATATATCTATCTATATCTATCGATTTATCTATGCATGAGTCCTATATGTTCACCACTTGACTGGGTGGGAGTAGGTGGAGGTGGGCATCAATTACCCCCACCTTGCCCAAAGGTAATAGAATTATACCTTTTTTAATTCTTCAACATAGTTCAACATGGCCTCTTCTCTTGGCATATTTCCCAGCTTGTGCCATGCTTCCCTGTAAAATAAAATCAGAAACTGCAAATCATTTCACTTTTTCTACAATGTAATGTTTGATGGAGCAGTACTTGAGCCTGTCGACAGGTCTCTGATGGAAGAGTCCCCACTTCTGTAACCTTTCATTTTCTAGTCCTGGACCAACAGTTTTCAACATGGGGATGTAGTCTTCTAAGTTCTGGAGTCTGAGTTTTGTGGCAAATGTGCCTGGACTTCCATTTTTGAAATCTTTGAGAGTGCTATGTGACTGTCTGTGGTTACTTGTTCTGGAATCCAGTTTAAAAGCCTGCAAGTTAGGTGTTATTTCCTTTAAAATTAATTTAATATAGACTGATGTTGCTATGTTGTTGTCTCTTGGCAGGGTTGTCCCTATCTATTCAAATCTCAGTGCAAGACATATGGGTAAACATTAGGATGTCAGAAATGAAAACTTTTTGCAAGCATTCAATCAGAGCAATGGTTATATAAATACATAACAGATGTACTGGGTATGCCATATTGTCTATACACAGACTAGAATGTACTTCAAAGCAGTTTTACTAATTAATCTATGGTATTCTGCTTTTACTATTTATTAAATATATCAGTGATTTCATGATGTGATAAACAAAATCTTATGTTTCTGCCCATTTCAAACAGAGTTTACTAAATTTGCCCAATAATTTAAATCGTAAACTCACCAAGATCTGAGAAGATTTAAAAGTGACAAGGGTAGCAAAAAATAAAGCTCATCTAAATTATTTAATAAATTTCACTTAAAAAAATATTTATGCTTACGTAGCAAGTCCTAAATATCCCGATCCAATGTATGCTTTGTCTCGAGACAACGCTTATGGACTGAAACATTCTATACCAAAATTTCCGACTTTGATATGTCCTAAAAAGAATCATTGTGCAAGACCTATCTCTCCATACGACATTGTAAGTCTGATGTTTTATGGTAAAATATTAGTTATCACTATTTGCTGACTAGCGTCAAATTTTGATATCCAGGTAAATTTTGAAGTGCTCTAACTTTCTATTAAAAAAACATTTACAAAGTGTAATTATGATTACAGTGATTTTACTGATGCCCTCATATCATCTAGAAAGCTTTCCTGTGTTAATAGTATTTCTTGAAAAATTGAAACAGACTCAAACTACAAACAATTTTGCATGTACATCATGGCTTAAACTCACAAGTAAAAAAGTGAATACATGTCTATACAGTTGCTTTGTTTAATGCATATGAATGTATTTCTAATTTGCTTTATGATTTGGCCATTATGATGTGTACAAGTCTTCTCTATGTAAAACATTCCCCATCCCTTGATTAACCAGGTAATACAACTGTTTGGTTATGTAATATTATGCAAAACTCCCCAATTAACTCCCTTGAATAACTCACCTATACTGTTTGAGGTTACAGTTAAAGACTAATCTCTTCACGAGACTGGCATATTGTAGCATTCTACTACTACTATTACTAATAATGCTTTGATTATTATTATTATTAATTATTATTATTATTATCAATATTATTATTATTATTATTTCTATTGGGTGCAAGTTTCAAATGAAATGTATGAAATTAATTTCAGCACAAATGAAACTTTTGGAAGCCTCAGTGAGAAATAACGTAATAAACAAATTTCAAGAGAAAAATGTATTAAACATATTTCATGAGATTTATTATTTTCTTTTAAAATAAGCATAAAAATACATTACTATAATAATACACAACAAAGATGATTGAATGTTTCCAATAACAAAATGACAACTAAGTACAGTAAATTGAATTGCAGAACACTTTTGGGAGTACATCTATTGCTGTTGTTTTTGTTGTTGTTTTTTTGCAGTGACAATTGTGTAAAATCTTAAATCCTTCAGATCCATAATGGAAACACATCTGAGTGACTAAGGTCAAATTTTGGAATAGTTCAAACTGGAGAATACCCTTGAAACTTTATGAAAATAGTATTGAGAAAAAAGTTTGCCAATTCTGGGATTGAGGCACTCAAAGCGACTACTCTGTTGTTGTTGCACCAGTCCCTGAGAACCTGCCACTTCCAATCATAGACCTTCAAAGTGGAGAGCCTTTAAGCTCATGAGATTCTCTCCATGACAGAAGGCTTAAATTGTTTTCTTCACAAGGCTGTGACAAGAGCCATGCATGAAGGAGTTGCCTGTCTGGGCAAGGATGAAACACCCGTGACTGAGACTGTTTGAGCAGGTTGGGTCTCAGAGGAATTTTCCTGGAAAATTTTATCGCTAGATCGAGCAGATCATTTGCCCAGGACTTGGGACTATCAGAATCACTTTGCATTTGTGGCCCCACACTTTCTGAATTACTTTTGGTACCCAAACCATGGGGGGGATATGCATAGAATCAAAACCCCTCCCAACTGACTGAGAGTGCATCCACAGCCCATGCCTCTGGATCTGGGACTGGTGAGATGAAGGTGGGCAGTTTGTGAATTCACATTGTCATGAACAGGTCTAACATCAAGTAGCCCCAGAGTGTACAAATTCACCAAAAAATCAATGGGTTTATGGGCCACTCTGTTAGAAGGGTCTGGCCCCTTCTTGACAATGAATTGGCCAGGACATTGAGCCTGCCCAGAATATGTCTGATCTGGGCCATTATATTTATCTGTGTGCACCTACGGAAAAAATCCCAAACCTGAACACATAGATCTGGTGATTTCATCCGCCCACCCTGGTGTAATAAGACCACTACAGAACTGTATTTAGTAACAGGCCCTACCTAACTTTTCTGGCCCCATTCACCACTGGCTGTGAAGCTGGGAAACAGATTGTCTCCCCAACTATATGAGATGGCATCCATGCAGATCCTAATTTCTGGTTGGGGTTTTTCGAGAGGAATTCCCGCCATGAGCCATTGTTTGTTATACCACTGAGGCATGAAAGACACTACTTTGTTGGAGATTATGATTTGTTGATCGAGTTGACAGGAAAAGAGGCACCATTGGGCTAGCTGGGCTATCTACAAAGGGCACATTAAAAGGCAGCTGAGGAGAATCGAATCCGTTGCCTCATTGAGGAGACCAAGAAGTTACAAAAACTCCCTTAGCCAGATCCACTACTTGTCAGAAATGGACTCTGCAAGATCATGCCATGTGATTTAGGGAGGTAAACAAGGTTGAAGTTTGTAAAACAATTCCAGCACCAGATGAACAAAATGCTGGGATGGAGGTCCCAACAGATTAGAAACCCTAATGACCCAGAAAGGAAAGACGATCATTCTACCCTTAACCAAAGATCAACTTACTATGTAGTTTTGGAGGATGTCATCAAGATTTGCCGCCATCACTGTTAACAAGGTCGACTGGAACAGAGAAACAACACAGTTCTTGATATTGGTGAAAGTCCATGAGCTGATATTGAGGCTGAACAGGAGACTGCGAAAATGATCACTGGTTCCTTGGAAACCAAACCGAAGGAACTTGCATGAGGATGTGTGTATAGGGATGAGAAAGTATGCCTTGAATAAGTCTAAACTGACCACAAATTTATCTCTTTTTACCAAAAGCCTCAATGATCTTGCCATTTCCATTTTGAACCACAGCATGGCTGTGTACTTGTTAAGACAGCTGAAGTCTATAAGTGGTCTGAGATTTCCGCTGGCCATGGGTATTTAGAAACAGCATGAAATAAAAACCCAGAGAATTTGACTTGTGAACTATCTCCACCGCCCGCTTGTTGAGTAGTAAGCACATTTCCTTTTGTATGATTCCTGTCTTCTCCAGATTGGATGGCAAGTCCATCATGGAAGGCGAAGTCAAAAGGGGAGGAGGTTGAATAAATGAAATGCAAAGACCCTCAGAAACAACCTGGAATGTCTATTGATTCTTGGGAAACAGATCAATGCATGCGGTTAAAAAATGAAGGAGTCTGGAGCCCAATTGAAGGTCATCTGTGAGCAGTGGGGTGGCAAATCAATGTCAACTGTTATGAGGCTATTAAACTGCCTCCAGAATTGAGGGGCCTGCTGCTGCCTGAAGCTGGATAGAGGACAAAATTATTGCCTTTAGGTGTTATTCAGCCTCTTATCCTTTTGCTGGCAATCATCTCTTTGATGTGGCCGAGACTGATCTGGCCTGAAAGTAGGTGCATGTGGTAAGGCAGGTTGATGAGGCAGTTCTTATCATGCCTGCTTATTCACTTCCTCAATTTTTTACCAAAAGGCGCCAACTGAAGAATCAAGGGATGATGTGGCTTATGGGTGGACAAGCACAGGCTTCTCACAAGATTCAGGTTAACTGTGCATTAGCCATCATGTGATGTGTGATCCTATTAAATACCTTGGTAATATGGGCTGTGGATTCCCACCCATGATTGCTACCTGCTTTTTGGCCAGTTTAAAAATTGCTAGTGAAGCCTAATCTAGCATCGAGCAGGCATTGATCATGTTTTGCACTAACCTGAAGGTGGCATGCAATACATTTTTGTCCACCTTATTAAACAGAGGCTTGGTTATATTGACTGACACAATGTTTTTGTCCAAGGACAGCAGCTTGGTGCTGAATGTCAAGAAATGTGTGCAATACCAGTGTGAAAAGAACAATGCTGGTAGCCGACTTTCCCCAACCGCAGACAGCAGATCTGGGTCTACGAAATTATCAGTTGGTATTGGCTAATAAGCGAGTATATACGGTAGGTCATTATTATGCATGGATCTTGCTATTTATCAACCCATCCAAGATCTTATTTATATAAGCTCATATTTCGAGCTTCATCAAAATTGGACCTGAAATAAGGCTTCCAGAGTGGTAACAAGTTCTGCGAATCAGATGCAATATAACCTCATTAGTATGAACAGTTCTCACTCATTATCAAATGCATCTGAGATCTTAATGATATAAGCATACATTCCAAGTTTAATCAAAACTGGATCAGAAATATGGCTTCCAGAGTGGTAACAAGGTTAGAAAATCAGATGCAAGATTACCTTATTAATATGCATAGATCTCACTCATTATCGAAGTAAACCCATATTCCAAGTTTGAATGAAATCAGATCAGAAATATGGACTTGAGTGGTAACAAGCAATTATTGACGGCTGGAAGACACATGATGGATGTAGGACCATACCATAAACTCACATGATCTTAATAACAAGTAAGCTAGAAAGGCTTCGGGTTATTTTTAATGGTATACCTACCGTATATACTCGCATATAAACTGGGTCCAAATGCAAACAATATAGACCCTGATCTGCTGTTGCATAATGCGCCAGCAGATCAGGGTTTATGTAGTTTGTTCTACTGATTAGTCCTTACAAACTCCATAGAACAAGATCTGCCAGTGCATTATGCAATGGCAGATCTGGGTCTATGCAGTTTGCAGTTGGTATCTGCTTATACGTGAGTATATACGGTAGATTTGTCTGACAGAACTGTCAGCAGTCATCTGTTTCAACTTCAGGCGAGCCATTACAAGTCACTATTTGGAGTTCTCTAAACCATCGATCTACATACTACCTGGTCTGAAATTCACTGATAAAGGGTCTTGACCTTCCTTTTCTTTTGATGATAGTTTATATAACAAAGCCTTAGCCATATCTGCATTTATCAGTGTTCCATCCAAGAATGTCTTATGGAGGGGAGGTAATGAGAGGGGAGGTAACTTACTCTTAGATTTTTCTTACACTTATGAATTTGAATGACTGGCCTAAGATTAAAGCAGATGATGGCTGTTGACAGAAATGGGTATACTATTAAAAATAACCTGATGCTTTTTTATTAATTACTCTTTATTTTGCCTTAACTAAGACCTTCACTTTTGTCATCTTCTATGATTAATTCCCTACCCAATGTATTTTCTGCTCTCAATATCTAAGGTGACCAATTAGGGCAAAGTGACCTAAAATTTGAAATGACCACTAACTCTTTCAAGCATGGTGCCCTATAGCTACTAAAGTTTTATAAATACTTGGAACACTGTTATTATGACACATCCCTCAATATAAGGCTCCATCATTTATAACACAGGTCATCTGAACAATGTTATAATGAGGAAGTGCTGGTAATTTGTTATAACAAGGATCAACTGTGGTATGATTCCAATATTCCACTTTTCTTTAACATGCATAATTAACAACTTC
Organism: Margaritifera margaritifera; assembly: GCA_029931535.1. Classification (NCBI taxonomy): domain Eukaryota; kingdom Metazoa; phylum Mollusca; class Bivalvia; order Unionida; family Margaritiferidae; genus Margaritifera; species Margaritifera margaritifera. The sequence goes on along the minus strand of JAQPZY010001506.1, from coordinate 2,475,649 downwards.
AAGCAGTTTAATACTATTCAAATAAAGCTGAAGAAAAAGTGCTCTACACTGTTGACAAGAAATATCTTTTTTTTCTTCTTCAAATTATGAAAGAAATACCCTAATGCATATTTTCTTGTCAATTATTCTTCGATTTTTCACATTTCCATATCAGAATTTTTTTAGCATCTGACAAAGTGTCCTGTAACCTAAGTCCCATGCATACAACGAAAAATAAAAAATTTGCATTATTGTATGGTTTATCTACCACTTGGCTTTTCTGACAACATCCCAGAAACTTGGTTTTGGCATTGTACAGGGACCCTCAGTGGCTTGCTTGTAATATCCATAAAATGACAACATCATCTCATGGGAGGGTTGAAATGGACCTATAATAATAATAATAATAATAATAATAATAATAATAATAATAATAATAATAATAATAATAATAATAATAATAACAATAAAGTAGCTCAAAAAGTTTTACAACATAATTACAAGTTAAAAGATTATCAATTGTAATCTACTTTTCAGCTGAAGTTGTCCACAAAAGCATTATACCTGTTGGACAAAGATAGTACCATCTATACTCACTTATAAGTCAAGTTCAACTGCAAACTGCACAGACGAAGATCTGCTGTTGCACATCTGGGTTTATGCAGTTTTTTTTAGGAATAATCAGTACAGCAAACAACACAGATCCTGACCCCCCCCCACACACACACACACATTATGGGAAGGCAGATCAGGGTTTATATTGTTTGCAGTTGAACTCGACTTATATGTGAGTACATACGTTAGATCATCCATGTCTCACTGAACCATTTGCTGTGTATATACAAAAGTCATCCAATGAAGCTTTAGAGATAGAAACTTCAACTTGTTTTTTATTTAAGTCACCAGCGTGAATCAAAAGCTAAGAGTATAACAAAGAAACACAATGCTAATCACTGATTAGAAGATTATACCAAATCATGAAAATTAGTGCTGCTTTGACATGTGAAAAATTTTCACTCAGAATTAAAGTCAGGTTCCGATTATCATGAAGGTGAAGACATTAATGGACACAGTTGTATTGTCAAAACTCTACTTTAATTGGGGACCTATATTGACTCACTTGGCAGAACATTGGACTTGTAATCCAAAGGTTACCGGTTTGATACCCACCCAGGCCAGTTCAGGTTGTCTGCCTTGGTGTGTCCTACGTAAACCCACTTACCTCTCATTTCTTTGACATAATATAGCCAATAATGTGTTAAAAGTGCAATTAAAAACCAAACCAACAACCATTTGTATTGATTACATCAATTAATTCATTCAGCCCTAATCTACATGTGCCATCATTAACCAGATGAATCTAGTGAATATATTTTTTGTGGATTGGAAATGCAAATCAGAAAACCTTTTTTTTATATACATTTGGGCTGCTAGTTTGCATACACTTGCACAGTGTTTTACCTATCGTTTCCATGGTGTAGGTCTGTATATAATTGAGTAGAGTTTACCAATAGGTTACAGGTTTATCTTTGTGAACAACAATACCAAAACGTACAATACATTTCAATATTCCCATATGTTGACATGTAACTGAACTTACTTAAGCATCAGTTTTTACACTAGCTTTGTATCTGAAAGATGTACTAGATTTACACTTGATTTTTCCACGATTTTCACAGTAGCTGTGTGTTATGACAATCACACTGCATTGCATGCATTAGAACTTCATATAACAACAGGGACAGTACCACCAAATACCAAAAACTACATGTCCACCATTGTACAACCCAAGTGCAGTTGGTAAAATACTTGTATGAACTAAATAAAGAACAATAACTAAATAAAGAACAATAACTAAAAAAGAACAAAAGTGTCTCGCTACTCAACTACTAAAAGGCACATAGTAAGTGCTTGATTATGGCAGTTGATCTAAAAGCGGTGGGGGGGGGGGCATGTAATTGTGTGTCTTGGAAAAAACACCAGTATGCCCTTATGAAATATGGCTACTCTTAAAAATACTGCCACAAGAAAATTGTATCAATCAATAGTGATACATATTTTCCCCTTCCTCATCAATAACTGTTGAATCTGACCATAGCACTCAAATGTACTGTTTATACTCTGGTATAAGTCAGATCAAAGTGCAAACTTCATAGACCGAATTCTGCTGTCACATAATGTGCCGGCAGATCTGGGACTACACAGTTTGTTAGAAATAATCAGTAGAACAAACAACACTGACATTGATCTGTTTGTGCATTATGCAAAGCATATCAGAGTCTATGTTGTTTGCAGTTAGACCTGACTTATAAGCAAGTATACACAGTATATATGGTATCGTCACATGTAGAATATAGAAAATCCAGCCTAATGTATCACGCTCACTGAAACACTTTAATAGATCTGATCCTGCATTCAAGTTTTCAGTGATATACTGCATACAATAAATGAAAAAAGACTGCAGACATTTGAAAAAATGAAATAAGCGAGGGTTTCAAACTAGCTGGTGGAAAAGCAAGCAGAACCACTTTTTTGGCTGAGAAATCACCTTTTTAATGTGTTTGAGTCATGCTCACTAATTTGGAGACGACCCCCAGTGAGTCATGGAGTCAAACCCCACTTACCTCCTGTACTGGTAATAGTTACATCCGCTTTTCTTGACTCAGTTTAGCGCTTGGCTGCTATTGTAAAAGCACACACCAATTGATAAATTTCCATCTGGAAGTTTTGTGATGACAGCTAAGGTGCAGATTACTCAACAATCAAGAATAAAAAGACTCGAGTAAAACTACATTTGTATTAAATTTCAATTTTAACAAATAATATTTTATTTAAGATTAATAATGGCATCTACATTGACCATGTTTAAGTACACTTTAGGCTTTAATGTATGAATGCAAATCCCTGAAGGTCCTAATACATGGCAATCAGCTGTGATGACTAGAAATTAACAATGACAGACGGAAATCAAAGAGAACTGATTCGGGTAAGTATCACATGTTTGTTTTTATAATGCTACATGTTTTTTTGTAAGTAATGATTTCATTTGATTTACTATTAATTGGTTGCGCTTCTGGTATATAAGTGAATTATTTTCTATTTGATCATTTCTAACATTACTGTTACACTGTGTTCATTGTTCTATTATTGACTGCACGACATTATGTTGTATCAAATTTGATTGTCAAATTTAAGTATTATATACAAATACCATGGCTCAAAGGAATAATTTGACTTATTTCTCAGGGAAACATCTGTGTGATGCTGACTCAGGTAAGCATTTCCCTTTGACCCATACTCTTGGGTTTTAACACATTAATTTCATACTTGACCCGAAATTAATGGGTGTACATTTGGCCCTATGCATCAGTCTGACTCTTGGAAATTTATGATAACCTTTGACATTCTAGCTGTTTGAATTACCTGTGTGACCCACTAATCAATTAGAATTGTTCTCAACAAAAGTTGTAAGTTGCATGGGATTGTTCAATATATGACATCAATGTCAACTTTGATCTTTTGTTTTTGTTAAGATAATGAATTGTTTGAGTGACACTGATTGAGATAATTGGAATTTAACACCTCTTTATAAAGTAAGTTGACGAAATGGCCATGACGACTACAAATCAAAAACACAGATGGAAATAAAAAATAATTGATTGGGGTAAGTCTCACGTGTTTGTTTTGATGACGCTATACTATCCACAAAAAACTTGTAATTAATGATTTCAATTGATTCTATTTTAATTGGTCACACTTCTGGTATATAAGTGAATTATTTCCAATTTGATCATTTCTTTAACATTACTGTTACACTGTGTACATCGTTCTATTTTTGATTGTGCGACTTTGTGTTATATCAAATTTGATTTTAGAATTCAAGTATTACATATATATACCATGGCTAAGAGGTATAATTTGACTAATTCTCAGGGACACATCAGTTGATGAGTAATCGTAGTGTATTGCCTTGCAGTGTATTGCCTTGTCAGTAGTGATATACAGATTATGCTGTATCAAGCAAAACTTGTGCTAACCCATTATCAGCAATGCCAAATACTTTTCTATGGTGGTTTATAAATACTGCATTTCAATGTAATATGTGATGTTCAAATTTCCTTTTCATGTCCTCTTGATATTTTATGTTATAAAATTGTGTTGTTTATGTATTAAAGAAGACTCTTTGATGCTTTATGTGTTTGACAATAAATATAAACAAGTTTTAAAAGCATGTTTTACTTCTCGATGTCTTTCTCATGACTCTCGGGTTTAAGATTTTGACTCTTAGTCTTCAAATTTTGACTGTTGGAAATTTCAGCCCAGTAGTCAATGACCCTCAAGTTTTAAGGAAACTCTGATAACCTATCAATGGGGAACAATACTATTTCTGTTCTCTGTATTTCTTTGGTTACCTGTAATTAGCTCTCACTTGTCCTTCAAGAATGAGCTGTCCCTTGCTCAGGCTTATAGGGTAATGCATCACTGGTTAAATATATTGAGCAGTACCTATGCTGTTCTTTGACAATCAATCTAAGCTAGGGAATCAATGACTTATATATTAAAGAATCTAAGACAAAGTTTTTCACTTTTAATGACACAGAGATAAGTACATTGTATTTTAATCCATTTAGAGTTGGTAGCCAATGAGATATGGACTGGTTGTTTTGTGTTTTAATCCATTTAGAGTTGGTAGCTCCATATGGAGTTGGTGTTTTCTGTAATTATGACCATCTACTGACTCATTGTTCTTTATCATGACATAATTACGAAACTTGAAGCTACTGTTTTTACTGACTGAAATAAACAAAAGACCCATGACTCTCTGGCTTCATTTGTTTTTATCTCTGATAGAGCAACATGTAGAGATTTTTGCAGTCTTCAGAAAACGAAACAACTTACACTCAGCTGCAGTTCATGGTGAAACACAGACACTACATAGACCTAAAGGCAAAGCTGAAGACATACAGTCAGAGACCTGAACAGAAGAGGTGTATGCCACAATTATTAAAAATTCCAGATGTGAACACCAGTATGTAGAAAATGTGAACACTGGTTCAGTTTCATGAACACTACCAAAAGTATAAAGTTGAGAGAAACTGATTAAAGCAGGACAGTCTCTAATGCTTATGAACATCAACTCTGTTGATCCAGTAAGTCAGGAGATCACTGAGCAATAAACTATTTTGGTACTGAGTAATGGTTTATATAAGAGCTGGAAGAAATTTAAATGAAATCGACTCAAATTTGTAGAAAAAAAAGATCACACAATATTTTCTTTCTTAAGCGCACTATTTTGATATGTAAATTACCACAGAAAAAGAATCAATTTAAAACATTTTTATATTTCTTTTATTTTTATTAAGAGCACAGAAATTTAAAAGCAGTGTCAAAATATGGACCTTAGAGACAAGTGAAATTTGAGTTAGTGCAAGTGATTTTTTTAAAGCCACTTGCCCTGGGCCTGTGTCTGAAAAAATGTTCTATGAGCACTGAGTGTAAATGTACAGGGCAGCAGATGTAGAAATGTCTTTACACTATAGTGGTAATGTATTCAGACCATATACTGGTTACTGATGTTATGGGGGAGTAACCTCAACTTAACATGGTAAAGGGGTCTATTTAAAAGTGTACATGAATGTTTTGGACTTGGTCAGTTTTAGAAAGTTAAAAAAAATGATTATTCAAGTTGGAGTTTATTAATTGTTTTGGTAACCTTTTTACAATTACCCTAATGTAATATAGGTACTACCAGCAGCTAGAATTAATTGCAATTTAGTAGATTTTGCTGCACTCATTTTAAGTCATATGGACAAAATAATATGGTGTTATATCCAATGTAGTAAAAATTGTTTATATTAAGGAACTGACCATTTAATCCGGGAAAGATGGGGCCTGGGGCATATGTTACACAATGGGTTACCTCCCTTTGGAAGGATAACGCCACTGTCACAATGATTTAAGTTTGGTGGTCAAATCCCACTGGTAGAAAACCATATGCTTTGATAACTGCATCACACTCAATTTAAATCTTTTCTCTTTAAGGGCTTTAGTGCAGAATGTGAAGATTTTGCCTAATACAAAGAAGAAAAAAGTAAACAATTTTTTACTGGCAGAGATGAAGCACAGGGCTGACATCATTACAAGATAGCATACTGCAAATGTCACAATCATAATGAAGTACAGGGCTGACATCATTACAAGATAGCGTGCTGCAAATGTCACAATCATAATGAAGCACATCTAAACAGCATTGCATAGTCTAGTTGCTTATACCTCACTTTTCACTGGATTTCAATCTGTTATTATAGAAGGAAAGTTGCAAAGCATACAGTCAATATGCTTGTGTACTAAGGTATAGATGATCCAGGGGTTAAAACAGCCTTTTGCAGCAACAGATTCTGAAAGAGTACGAACTGTAAGGAGTGTAGGCCTGAGATTTTCTTTGCAACCAGGATATTTTTTTATTGTTTTTCTTTTCTCTTGAGGTATTTTTTTCTCCCACAAATATAATAGAACAATTCCGCTCCCCCCCCCCCCGCAGCAAATCTGAACAAGAGTATTATTGTCAAGCTATAAATCCCAGCTCCACCCGCCACCCCTCCCCCCTCTGCGAAATTAAATAGTTCCTAAAACGCCTCCAAAACAAAACCACATAACATTAAAAGCAGTTACCCTTTCTTTTAGAAATGATTTCTTCTGAACTAAGATTAAACATCCCGCCAAAATATACTCTTTGCACTCGTTAAAAATTCATATAAATATAAACTTGTTTCAATTTACCATTTTTAGGTAAACTGCTTATCACCGAAACAGCAGCATCAAATTTTTCTTTTGGCGACGCCATTTTGTCTGTTAATGGTCATGTGACTACTAATATCAACGTCAACAAGGTGCAAGTCCAGAATGCATGCGAGGTCAGAAAATAGGTGATACCGCGTCCTTGAATTTTAAGTGGTGACAGGAAAGATACACAACGCAAATGGTATTATATACTACCCCACACCACATACACACACACCTTTGGCAAACAGGAGACTTAATACAATTCATTTTATTGGTATACAATCCACTGACATGATTATGTCACCAAAACAACAAATGTATACATAGACAAACATCTACTAAATACCATATGACAAGTGGTACACATTAGATACATAGCCATAGAAAAACATATATTGTTAATATCGTAATCATTCCCGCTAATTATAAATATAAATTTTCATATTCACCTTTTTATTCATATATCAATGACGTTATTCAACAAAGTTTCTCTCAATTTGAACAAGTTAAAAACAATAGAAAAACATATAACCATTACCACTAATTAACAATATAAATGTGTCATATTCATTCACTTTACTGTAAAATGGTCATATATATCAACTTGTTTGACGAAAAAAGCTTGTCTGCAGGGCAGAGGAAGAGGACACTGAACCACTTCCCCGTCGATCCGTCGCTTCACTTGGCCGTTTCTCGTCGAGAAACCCCGCACTCGAGCATCTGTTTAGGTTGGATATAGAAATTAGTGTAACTTTGCGCTGAACTTAAGTATTTTTTGTGCTCTACCAACCAATGAAAGGCATACCTTTACACAAAAACGGTCCAGTTTGGGTTTCGGAAAGGTATTTATTTTTTAGTGACAATTAAATATATACAGATAGATAGTCTCTGCCATTACTGTTGTTTTGTTTTTTTTTTGTGTGTTTTTTTTTCCCCTCTCTTATGGTCTAGCGCGATTGCCTACGCTTTATGTTTAATTGCCGCAGTATCAATTAAAAATAGGATGTCTTACAACTTCAGTTTTCCTTCCCAATCTTCTCAAAACTTCATTACAAAGTTTACAAACACAAAAGTGGTGCGAAGTTATACTTTGTACTACTATTGTGTTTGTAAACTTTTTTTAATGATCTGTATGGACTGGAAAGGCACTTACACCAACTCTAAATTTTCAGTTATTTCATAAAATTACGCAGATTTCAAAAAGCGATGATTAGTTAACAGATTGGAAACAATTCAACACTAAACAAACTACTTCAAATTATTACTAACAATTTTAATTTCGCATTATGATTTTTAAATTATATTGATCTTATTCCATACAAATTTCTGTCCCGTATTTCAATTTTAAAAATATAAAGCTATTAATATACAACCTTATATCTAAAAGAAGAAAAGGTAATAATTTGAATGCATATTTCATAATTTCGACAACAAAGAGAAAACAAAAAATGTATAAATTTTGAAATTTAAGACATATTCCAATATTAGTTCTAATGTCTCAGAATATAGAAGATATATACAGATATTATAAATATAAAGCAACGCAATTTTTGTACTATTGTTTATAATTGAATAAACTCGTTATTATTACATAAGTTATGTAAATTTGCCATATGATGTAGAGCTATAACTGATAAGCATGTGTCACGTTAGAATTTCCAAGGAATTTTTATAACTCAAATTTTTATAATTCAAATTTTTATATTTTTTTTTTATCGTTTAATTTTCAAGAAATTCTTATTAAGACTAATTTTTGTTTTAGAATTCAAATGTTTATAATTCTTAATAAAACAGAATTTGGAGTGCTTGAGTCCTGTATATACATTATATTACAAAAGTGTACTGCATTGATATTTTACGGTAAGAGTATGAATTAACTAACAGTACACAGGTAAAAGATTACACAGGCAAAATTATGCTTACGCTAGCAAATTCAAAGATCAGACAGGCAACATTTTGCTGATGCTAGCGAATTCTTTCACGTATACTTAGATCAACAAGTTCACTAGCCCAGTCAGCAACTTGAGTGTAGAGAACGTAAGTTTAACTAACCTGCGACCATTTTTGGAAAGGGGAATGCGTTATGTAAGAGTCTCGTGAAATCTCGCGGCTTGAGACCTCGAGCTTTAATCTGTCTCGCCCTAACTCATAAACTTATATAGAATAGGTTACGCATTCCTTGACCAAGAATTGTATATAAGTCGGCACCTTGAGAAAATATTTATTACGCCTCTGTACATCTTATAGTTCTGACTCCTTTGCAGGTAAGAGAAAATTGTTTTATTATATTCTAAAAGACTTTTTGTAGGACTTTGATACATTTAGATGCTAGAAGGTATTTCTGTCTCTCTTGAAACATATGTCTTTTTTTAATTCTTTAATATTTAATTGTAATTTATATTCTTGTTTGGAGTGTGTAGATTTTTATTAGGAATGTATATGGATTGTAATTGTGTAGAGTTTTTATTAGGAATTTGTGTGTATTGAAATTGTAATATTGAATTATTGTAAACGATTTGCTGCCAACTTCATGCGTTTGATAATTAATTTAGAAATAAAATATCGTTGGGTTGCAAAAACATGATACATTATACTTCGTTATTTAAAGGTCCAAAAATTTATTAATTTGTCTTCGCGATGAAATGATTTTGGTCTGAGTTCGAAATATTGATTTTTACTATATATTAAGTTATTTTTGAATATCTTTGGCTTATTCAATATTTAGTTATTTACATCATAATTTAAAAGTACAGAAATTAGATAATCCTATGAATTCGGCAAGCTTTGAATCAATATATTAATTATACGTGTATTTCTGTATCTAGAATATATATCTTCATATGCATTTCTTATCTGGGACTGTTGCCAATTTAATAAAAGTTATTATGCCTCTCCACATCTTAGAGTTCTGGCTTCCTTTGCAGTTCGAACCCGATACCCCTCTCGCACCCTAGCGATGTAACCAGCAACATTGCAAGGAGTGACACCTCCGCAAAGGGAGGTCGGAACGAAGTCCTTGCTGGACGAACATTCCTTTATCACCAGTGGCAATAACAGAATTTTCATAATAAATGTACTAATAGAAAAACTTTCATCATAAGTGGTGAAGTTAAGTGACGAGACATCAAAATGCGATCATAATAGAAGAGCATCAGCAAAATATTTCATAATATATGTATTGAAAATGAACTATATACTCTGCATATGCCAATGTAAGAAGGATATGACTTTATATAATTGGTATACTTAAAACTTTAACTTTAAAAGCAAGAAATGCTTAATTTAATTCAGTTGGGTGTTTGTTGTATCGTTTGCCTTAACAATACCTTTGGTGGCTTATCATTTACATTTTTTATAATATTTTTTTTTCTTTAAACACATTTTGAAGAGTCTGATTTGCTTCTTTAATTAATAAGACAATAAGTGCAACCTGGAAAGCCAATACACCCTTATTAAGAAATAAATTAATCTGTAAATTTTATTTAAACTTTATGTAAAAATCATAATTTGTATAAAAGGTTACTTATATGTATAGTAGGTACAGATGATGATTATTTTCACAGGATGAATTGGAATCATGTAGGAAAGTATGTGTTTTCCTTAATCATTGCCTAATTACTCCTACCTAATCCTTTATCTCCGTAATTGTGCTGATATGAGTTAGGATTGCTTTTGTTCGTTCGTTTGTTTGTTTGTTTGTTTGTTTGTTTTTCGAGTGGAGTTGGTGTAGACGCTTTCAGCATTCGAAAGTGTATCGGGCTGCCTAGACTCTTTTCAATTCTGGTTTTGATTTGCATAGCGGTCAGTGGAATAACTACTGCGCCTGCAATGCAGAAGGGAGGGGGGGGGACACAAGGAGGGGGTCCAAAATCCCCCTTTACATTAATTTGATGGGGGCCAACTCTAAATGTTTGCGGGGTGGGGGGACACAATTCGAATTTACGCGCATGACAGCGATGAAAGACGATGCGGGCCAATTGACTGAGACCAGATACAAACTGCATTATTGCACTGCGTCTAAGCATAGTACATACTGTGTTTAGTTTGAAACTAGACCGGATGTCAGCATTGGAGGTTGTTTGGAGTTTCCGTAATAGAGAGTAGCTGCCTATTTCGGTTCCGCACTAGTGTCGTACTTTGCATAAGGTTTGATTTAAAAAAAAAAAAAAAAGAATTTCCCAGGTTTTCCTCATTGGTTATCCTGTTTTTTTTGTTTGTATTTTTTGTTTGTTTTTTTTTTTTTGTTTGTTTGTTTTTTAAAAAAAGACCTTGTATATCTTAGGTATAGTCAACATAAACTTTAATTCCCTTTATTTTGGTGTATGATTGATTGATGTATGATTTATAGATTTAATTTGGGTTATAGAGTGTACAGTTTGGCCTTACTTCAAATGTGCATGTCTCAAAGCTCTGCTTTGTCATTTTTACATCCTGGACTTCAAAGGTAAATTGGAAGAAGAAAAAAAACTAGCCGATAACTTTTTTTTACTGTTTTAATTTTATAATTTATTTATTGCACTTTTAGAACCTGGTATTGTCTACTCTGGCAAAATGTATTTTCCCTATTTTAATAACTGCTAAAGTTAGTGCACTTTGGACTAGTTCAGGCTCATTTTTCGAGCACATGGGAGCAGCTATTTGATCAGCTGTATGCTTTAGATAGTGGATAGTTTCCATAATTACCACATGTAAAGTACATGAAGTGACAAAATAGGACTGAGCTCTCTCTCTCTCTCTCTCTCTCTCTCTCTCTCTCTCTCTCTCTCTCTCTCTCACACACACACACACACACACACATATTGCAGCTATGAAGAAATAAGTATAAGAAACAATTTTGTATGGTATCTCTGGTTTTGAATACAAATTAATTTTGAACTAATATATTCGTCGGCTTACATGTATGAAGTTGATAATGAAGTTTGTTGGAATCTTTCATATTAGGAAGTACTTTAATTGTAACGTGTTATTAATAAATGAATTGAATATGATCTATTAGGTCATATACTGTGTAAACTCTAGAGAAAAACGGTTAGATTTACGTTGATTGTATCAAAAACTGTGGTACAAAATATCGTTGATATCTCGATGTTGAATTTGCAACCGTTAAAGTCCAAAACATTCACATTCATTGTTGAATTGACCCCTTAAACATATAGTTGTAAAGGTGAGATAACTCACCCGTAACATCAGTGACCACTATGGTTTGAATACGTGACAACTATGGTTTGATGACATTTGTTCATGTCCGCTCCTGTACATTTATTGAAATGTGTTAAACTTGGTCAATTTTGTGTGAAGTTCTAGAAGCTAATAAAATATGAATTGGTTGATCTAGTGGCAGTTTATTTAATTCTTTTACCTATTAATAAGTACCATATTGCAATCTAGGTATTACTAGGAGTAAGAATTAATTCAAATGTATAGTTTCTGCTGTGTTCATTTGAAATCATATGGGCAAAATACATGGTGTAATGCCCAAAGTGTGGACATAAACCTTAAATGAACTGAAGAACGATTTACTCACTGGATTTCCAAGAAAATTATTTACCAGTTAATAAAATTATATAAGGGGAAGTTTCTGTATAACTTATATTGCTAAATAATTTCTTCAAATCAAAGTCAAAATAATGTTTTCCCGTAAACCTTTTCTAAAATGAAAAAAAGAGCATAAAATGCACACTCCATGCAGCACCTGCAGTCACTTTAACTGTATATGACTTTGCCCCTGTGCGGTGTTAGCACCGATTGCTTAGTGATTTAAAGTGTTGACCTGGAAAAGATATTGTTCAATTTGGCGGACGGAAGTTTGGCCCACTGGGTAGTGATGTGCTTTTTCCACACCTAAAAAAGAATTGACTTCCAAGATCCAAACGAAGAAGGAAGAAGAGGATGTATATCAACTGGGCTACAGCGGATTAAGAGTCCAGTGTGATATGCGTATTAGCGTCTACCAGTTGTAACTATATACCTGGGTTTTCTTTTAATAGCGATGCGCCTTACAAAATCATCAGATTCGGAAATACACTACGCAACTGAGGCTGGTCAATTGCTAAAAATTCATTTATTTCGTGTATGCCATTTTTCGTGGTTTCGCAGATATGACAGTGACATAACTTTAAAGGTATATCTCTGAGTGAGAATGGGTTGTTTTCTTCATCGGTATTGGAATCTGTGGTTTATAGCAACCAGAAAATCTGCAGAAATTGGTATCCCCCAAATGAAGCGAATTCACGGTATTGTTGCCCTATCACGCAACTATATGTCGTGAGACCAAAATAACAAAATGGCGAAAATAGTTTTTATTTTATCGACTAACAAAACATTTATTTACAGATCCGTCCACACATCGCCTCACGGATCGCGGCTCAACTTCACTTGACACACCTGTGATTTTACATAATTTACTATTACGTAAAGAATTTGAAACAAGTTACCCACTTAATTCCATTAAGTGCCGGGCAATCTAACCGTTGTTTATTTCAGCTAGTCAAGGTCATCAACATGATGATCTCACGAAAAGACGAAGTTAAGAAATACAATACATTATATCCTACCTCTAATTCATCGGAAATACCTTTCTAGTGCTTATCTAATACCATACAGTGCGTGGGGATTCAAGTCATCTGTCCGTTTCAGTCAGTCGGGTAAACATCGTGTCAGTTTCTAATCGGAAAAGAGAGTGACAATTCAGGAAATTGGTAACACGTGGCGTACCCAAGTACGTTTGATTTGGTTTCGCTGGTACCCGGGCTAAATTGGCAAGCTAATATCATAGACCGGTAACTAGTAAAATATGTCTCCAGATTAGTTAAGTGGTGTAGCGGAATACATAATAGAGGGTATACGAAACACGGAACAAGACTTATGTTTGCAGTGCATTATGGGAAAAAGTACAGCAATTCAGCCCGTTCACTAGGATGGAGATAGTTCTCTGCGGTCTCACGTGCACCAGAAGTGTGACGTAGCCGTTAGCGAATGGTTTTGATATAATGAGTTTTAATGTATCAGTGTATTATAGATTTTTCTACCTGTTAAAAACGTATCCATGAGGAATCATGCCTGTGCGATACCTTATTTACTTATCATTATGTATCATTAACTTCATATTACGAGTAAATGTATAATTTGAACGTCACGAAAGTATTAAAGCTGATTAATACGTGTGGCAAAAAAAAAAAAAAAAGTAAAAATATAACACAAATGTATTGAACATACAGGCAGAAAGCATAACAAATAAATAAATGGATAAATAAACAAATAAACTTGGCAGAACTGCATATCACTTTTCTTTACTCAGTTGCTCCCCTCGAGTCGCTAGTACTCTTCGTCCAACCACCACCGTCTCTACCACTCCCCATCCTGGCGAACTGGGTTGGATCACAATTCTGACATCTTTGTACACGTCTGAAAACAGTTTTATTCATATTTAAACAGCTTAAATCTTTTGTCTGAATTGCACGATAAATTCAAAAACAGTGATTGATATACAAGTATGTTGGGAAATGTGGGAGTAAGTGTATGATTAGAGTTTTCAACATATTTTATGAGTAGTGGCAGGCAGTGCACTTTCTAGCGACATCAGTTAATGATCCTTATCGATGTAGTCAACTTGAAGATAAGGTTGAATATTTTCACTTTTCGGTCGCGACTTACATTTTTTACGCGTACTTCTTTTAGGAGAGTGTCCAAGTAACACACGGTATCATTGAGTCGATTGTCGGTTAGTACAACTGTGTACGTAAATATGTACAATACCGACATGTCAATATCAATTCAAACGCGTACATGGATTGTTTCGATTGAACATACAAAAATACTGCTGAAGATGTTTCATTTAACTGAATAACTCGTCTGTATAATATGTACGCCGCAAACATATTGTCTGTACTACGTGTCATGGTAATGTAGGTGTGTACATATGGGAAGTCCCTATTTTCAATAGAACGAGTACATCGGCATATACAAATAACGATGCAGACTAGATTATTCGAGACTTTCGGATCTTTCCCTATTTAAACCAGAATGACAAGTGTCCGTGTGTTTGTGTACGGTACTTTGAAAAGGGGACAACCAAACCACTGGTATCTGGACGAAACATCGGACAGGGCCAAAAAGGGAATTAGCAAATTCATAGGAAAGGCCCAGACCTTGGACAAATATCCTCTAGTCGTCGCTACACGTTTGAACGTACCTTTCCTCCTGTCAGCACGAGGAGTGGGGAAGGTACAGGACTGGTTATTGGCTCATCTCTCCCTATCTCTATCTCTCTCTCTCTCACACGCACACACACACACACACACACACACACACACACACACACACACACACACACACACACACGCCGCTTCCGCCCTAAAACAAATAAGTAACAAAAGAGGAGAAAGGGGTGTGTCGGTTTATTTAAGAAGTTTATGGTTAAACAATTATAATTTGCCTTGCATTTGCTATATTTACGTCTCCCAGCGGAATGATCTATTCTTAGAAACAGTAAGGCGTGTCGCTGAGGTAGAGACAACAGTGTTTAACGATATTACTTCTTTCTTCTAATCAAAACGGTAATTCAAAATAGGTATTATTACTGTCGAGGAATGACGCCTTCAGACTGTAAATGTTATGATACCCACTTTCCTGCTTCCTTAGTTACTTTCTCACTACTTAATTGCTAACCTACTGACATATATTTACGTATTTATCCTTAAGCTTGTGCGTAATTCTTTGTATTTTGTTGACTACCGTTAAACTATAATAGATACATGCATTACATAGTTACTAACTTGAGTACTTACTTTCTTATTTAATTACTTTCGTACGTACATACGTTTGTACCTAACGTACTTACATTTGTGCTTACATTTCGTACTTACAAACTTATGCACTTATTTATTTACTTACCTATATACCGTACTTACTAACTGATTGACTTAGGACTACGTGCTTCCTTCATTTCTTCCTAGGTTACTGATTGATTGATTTACTCTACTTTTTTCATATTATAAGCACTTGAACTATATCATTTCAATTTGCACATATCTGCAGAACATTATTGGAGAAGTTTATGAGGTTAATGACGAATGCTTTCAAGCCCTCGATGAACTTGAAGAATACCCAAAGCTTTACGGAAGAGAATTGATCAACGTTCGATTATTGGAGCATGATGGGAATGGGGCATCCTGTGATGACGCCATTCAGTGTTGGTGTTACTTTCTGTACAACTTCAGGCCAAATCTTCTAAAATTACCCTACTACGAGGAGTATGACGATTCAAAACGACCAGAAGATGCACGCTATGACGAAAAATCCGCACCCGACGATTCAGACTGGAAAGAAGTCCGTACAGATTATGCCGATTAAACTCTAGGATATTTGAACGTACAGCATACAAAATAGAATATTTACAATCCTACTGATGTTGAAAATATACGCAGTAAAATAATTTTTTCTTCAAAGGGTGTTTGTTTTCGGCATGAAATATGGAATAATCTCTTCTATAGTAAACTTGATCTATCTGTACACACACACACACACACACACACACACACACACACACACACACACACACACTGACTGATCGATTGGTCGTATTCGCAAGTTAGTGAAAGCGTTCAGTAAAACCGCTATTGCTCCCGTCCCATTATGACATGTTTCGAATCAAGAGACTCCAGTCTGTTTGTTGTTTTTCTTTTGTGTTTGTATGCATGTTGTTCATACGTGTTGTTGACTGTCCACATAATGCTTTTAAAAAAACAAAGACTAATGGGGGCCTTGCAAATATCTTACGCTGAAATGCCGAGGGTTAAAAATAAAATTGCAATAAAAAAAATATATCGCATGCAAACTAACGAGAAATTCAATTTAAGGTAGAGAAAGGCCATGTGATGATTACTGCATTACTGCAGAGCGTATTAAGTTTGAAAGGTATTTCAGCCATTTTAAAGAAAATTTACCCTATGTCCATATAAGAAAGGATGCATGATTGGCTGAAGTGACACACTGACATACCGGTGCAGAACTAAATTATTGTCTCAAGTCGCTGAAGGGGATGCTGGGTTTTCTTTCAGTAGTTTCAGTTGGCTGAGAAGTTGTAACGCAGACCGATACCTCGCAAATTGTTACGTGTATTTTTTTCTGTGCATGCTGACAAGTCTTATGTGCTCGAATACACATTTACGAAACCACGTGATATCAATCTCCGTTACACTCGAACATTTCAAAAAGTACTCTGTATCTTCATTCTCAAAGCGATTATATCCACAGGATCTGCATCGGGGAATTTTAGCAATAAATGTAATCGCGAGCCCTTAGGCACGTAACTTCAATCACACGTGGAAGGGAGGCAACTTGCGATAACACTTTAACTGCCCACTCATAGAACTCACGGCACTAATTCAGCTCCCAAAGTAAACCTATGGAAACACCATGATATTAAAAGTTCAATAACTTAAAATTTCTGGATGTTCATGATCAAACCTATATTTCTCAATATAGACCCATCCTCGATGCAAGCATCATGTCGCGAATTTTTTTTTTTTTTTTACATGTGTTTGAAACGTGTGTTTTCAATTCCGCACCAAAGAATCAGGTGCTAATTTCAATGATGAGTGTTACAAAGTCGTTTGTAAAATGACTGAAATTCCATCAATATAACATTGTCTCTATTTTTTCAGTTACAAATAGGATAAGGTCTCAAAAGATTATTTTTACTAAAATTTTACTTTCATTATCAACAAATCATAGCCAACCAGACCCATATAGAGACTCTATTTTATCTTCACCAATTTCTAGACTGGTTCCCATTCTTCCATATAATTGGTACCTTGAGTCCTATATCCACTCTTGATTTACTTGACAGACCTATGTATAGTAGTAGAATGCACAAGTAAACAGTACGCATAGCTTAGCTTGTCAAAGATTATATTATTGAATATTAAATTATACTGCAAGTTCATATATATCAACAATAGCAATAGTGCATTTCAGACAACATTTAAGTATTTGAGCTTCATTTCAGAAAATCAGAAAAAGCAGTAAATTAAATCTGTTTAATCAAGAGTTACCTTGTTTGCTATCACTACTTATCTCTCTTCAATTTAAGATTGAAATATATAATCAGTCTTGTCATATAATGCAATAAATGAATAAAATGTCAATGTGACCATCTGTATGTGCATGTATGTCTTCAGAAATGGGGAATCACAAACAGTTACTTAAAATTCCTCCAGAACACATAAAATTTAAACTAAAGTAAAGTAGGTATAATCCAATTAAAATACAAAATATGAAGTTACAAAATATTAATTGAATGAAATTGGTGGGACACAAAATCATGAGGGGTCATCAGCATTAAGTATAATGGTAGAGATCTAAGTGATCATATCCGAGGCATACTGTTTCAGAACACAACTAGGAAATATCAAATTGGTGACCATAATTACTCTATAAATGGTAAATTGTCTAACCTTTATATATTGATTGCATAGATATTAACCAATGTGCAAAACACCCCACCTTGCATTGTCATATCTACACACTCCCCACCCAACTCCACTTTCATGGCAGCAGTTGCCATATCTGAAAGTGTGTTTAATATCCCACTGAAAATCATTCTGAGGTAGACGAAAGGTATTCCTTTCGCTTATTATCCTCAAACAGGACCACACTTTTGCATATATAGTAACTTAATTGTATATGCACATGTGGAACCACTGTCAAAAAAGGTGCTCTCTATAGGACTCACGGCACTAATTCAGCTCCCATAGTAAACCTATGGTAACCACGTGAAATTAAAAATTCAATAACTTTACATTTCTGAATGCTCATGATCAAACCTATATTTCTCAATATAGACCAATTCTTAATGCAAGCTTATGTGTGGAGAAAGCCATCTGTGGCACCGCATTTTTTTTATTTGCATGTGTTTGAACGATGCATTTTCCATTCCGCACCTAAAGAATCGGGTGCTAATTTCAGTAATGAGTGTTCCAAAGTCAAGTCTGTAAAAAGACTGAAATTCCATCAATAAAACATCGTCTCTATTTGTTTTTCAGTTACAAACACGATAAGGTCTCAGAAGATTCTTTTTACTAAAATTTTACTTTTCATTATCAACAAATTATGGCCAGTCATATATACTGCATTTTATCTTCACCCATTTCTAGACTGGTTCCCATTCTTCCATATAATTAGTACCGCGTGTCATATAGGTCTCGCGCAACTATTTGAATTCAGTCTATGCCATTATATAAGTTATTTCAAAATAAAATAGAAACACAACAACTAGAAATACAATATTTGCAAATTCTTCCTGTGCCTAAGTTTGCAGAACTTTGCTAGACACATAAAAGCATGCTTGAAAAAATCCACAGCCATTACCTTAATAGCCTGTAAGGTTTCATGTGTCAGGTGTCAGGTATCAGGTGTCAGGTGCCACTGCCAAAATAAAGTACTATAAATATCCGCCAATGCATAACAAAGTGTGAAAGTACTTAGCTTCGTCATTGTCGTCATTGGCTTTGTGGCACGCTAAAAAATAAAATAAAAACAATCCAAGTACTTTTTTCCGTCAGCCATATTTTGAGAGTCACCAGGAGAAAGTATTGCATTAATTGCAGTGCTGGATTACCCAATATGCAGACTAAGCACGTGCTTAGGGCACCAACAAAGCAGAGGCACCAAAAAATGAGAAATTACTTCTTTTTTTTTAATTACATGGGGGGGGGGGGGGGGGAGAGGGTACACCATAATCTTTTCAGTGCTTAGGGCCTCTAAAGGTCTTAATCCGGCCCTGATTAGTTGTGTCATACCAAAAGCGCATTATGTGACTGCAGTGGGGTTTGATGCACTTTGCAAAATTTTCTTTTTGGAAGGTAATCCAATCTGTGCAATGATATTTCACGATAAAGGGATTTCCTTAGCATTAGTAATCCAATTACGATCAACAATAACAAGACAAGAGATAGCCAACCTTAAAGTTGTCCCACACCTGCTCAACATGAAATGAATATTCCTGCTTCAAATAGATTACCTGACGTACTTCTCCTGTCCCCTGGCACAATTTTGTTTTTGACGCTTCTTTTCTTCCAAACGAAACAATGAATTAAATATAGCAAAGCCTTCAGGCTTCTTCGAAAGGTAATACTTGTATGTATTAAAACCTCTTTCAACTAGTCGTCCCAAGAGCTCGAACTAAGTAGCATCTTAGAACATTGGGGTTTTAGAGAGAGAGGGGGGGGGGGAGAGAATGCTTTGAACTCGTCAGACTTTTTCAATGTGACCTCGTTATTCGCAGACGGCATAATTCACAGTCACGTTTCGTATCGAGTGCGTTTAATAGTCTATTTAAGTATCATTCTTAACACCAGTGGCAGCTTCAAGGTCAATATTCCGGATCATATCTGGGCATATTTTTGTCTCGCAGAAATAGCCGAGGTGGTCTGAATGTCTTAACATACGGTTTGCACGCCAAATACTTTCCATATTTGCATGGGCTATTATCCCGAATTCTAACTTTCAACAGAGCATATATGTTCTTGCAACGAGTACGTTAAATATACATGTAAAACAGCGCAAAGAGAGAAAATACTTGCAGATATCGACTAGTACTTAATACAGACAATGCAAAAGGAAACTGTGCGCATGTTTGTATACGGAACTTTAAAATCCAGGCAACCTAATCATCGCGTGTTAGAAGGAGCTACTAAAGGATTCAGTAAATTTATAGGCAAGGCACAAACCGTGGACAAATACCCGCTTGTTATTGCTTCCAGGTACAACGTTCCGTTCCTGTTGAAAGAGAAGGGAACTGGCAAGGTAATGGTGTAAAGAAAGTATTGTCTGTTATTCACTTGAAGTAGCGGTTACACTCTCTATGAAAGCTGTACGCGTAAAGTATTGCTGGGTAAAATAGAGTAAAATAACTTCATAAACCAAAGCCGTCATTGGTATAAAATTTATATTAATATCGCTAGAAAGTATGACAAATAATACCTGTCATATGCATCTACGGTCGAATAATAGCTTCGCTTTTTTTCTACCCCAAAATGGGAATTAATTTTAGTAATTTTTTGAACGGTAATCAAAGACAAGAGCAACATCTGTACTTCATTGTATTCAGTGGCGTAGCGAGGGGTGGGTGGGGGGGGGGGGGGGTGGGGAGCGAAGGGGGCGGTGGCCCCGGGCGGCACTTTCTAGGGGGCGGCAATTTGGTAAGACTACCGTATATATCATAAATAATACGAATGGAGTTGGGGCATAATTTTTTTCAGTTGGCCCTGGGCGGCACTTTGCTCGCTACGCCACTGATTGTATTGTTTGATATGAGGAAACAAAAGTCGTTAATAATGCATAACAGAGTCAAAAACTGGCGTCACAAGATAGTTTATTGAAGTGGTTAATTATCCCCAGATCGATATCGAGCAAGTAATTGATTTGCTTATATTCCTATATAGATACGGCCAATATTTCCATGGAAATGTTCTTTTCTTTAAAAGAGGAGAATTTTTAACGTCAGATTATTATTAATATATGAAAACGCCCGATTTTATTTTTATAATCCAAACAATCATACACGACATATGCACGAGTCGCTACTAACATTTGTATAAAGTAAAATGGGAAAAAATATATTTAATAAATATGTAAAATTCAGTAGTTATCATTGGACCTTAATACACAAATAATTGTCATTGAATATTGTTTGCATACTAAGAAATTATCTAAAAGTAATGTTAATTTGTTTCCTAAATAATATTTGCATATAAACTATTAAAACTATTTCATGTTAAAATTGCTTTTTTTTAACGGTTAGCCACAAGTATCTTCGGACCTCGAGTTATATTTCTAGCGTATCTATTGTTTCACCTGGCATGTCACAGATATTAGATTTTTCAATCCCGTCCTGCTGAACAGGGGGATGTTAAGAAGAGTGAGTTAGGAGAACAGCAGTCCATCTTTTATGTAGTGTAATTTGAAGACAGTGAATACAATAATAGACTCGGTATACTTTAAAGTAAAATTAGAATTTAAAGTTGTACAATCGACCCAAGTCTGTTTGTTTTATATACTAGTATTTTTCGTACTATCAGCATGTCCGCGGTGAAGTGTACGAAATGGATACAGACATTTTGGCAATGGTAGATGACCTTGAACATCACCCTGATCTTTACGAGAGGCATCAAGTAGACATAAAGTTTGACGAAGACAGCCGAGCTAATTCAGGTAGTGATGACGTCATATCATGTTGGTGTTATTTCCTGGTGAAATACAGGCCTTATTTATTTAACCTACCATTGTTTGAGAATTATGACTGTAATATAGGAGACAAAGCAGAACAGTACGTTCGTCCGAGTGATCGGCCTGCAGATGAGAAGTTTTCACATTGGCATGAAGTTCACACAGATTACTGAAACTTTGCAGTCTCAAAACTTGTACTAAAACATGGTCATACTAGTAAATAAATAGTAATAACAGAATCTTGGAAGAAGTGTTTCACTTGCATGCTGCCATAATTCATTAATGATTAATCGTTGGAGAAAATTCTTGTATTAATTTTTTTTTTTTTTTGGTCACATCTTTAGTGAAATTGCTGGTTTTTGCCTATGGACTTAAGTCTGAAATAAAGTTATTATTATTATTATTATTATTATTTTCATAGATTTTCATGGCCAAATGAGTGATATCAATTAAATATATCGATTACCAAGTGTCACATAATCTTTGCTTTATCAGCAAAAAAAAAAAAAAAAAAAACCACACGAAGTAGAAGAAGGAAAAGAGCATTATAAATAAAAGGAAGGGAGAAAGGAACTAAAAAAAT
Organism: Margaritifera margaritifera; assembly: GCA_029931535.1. Classification (NCBI taxonomy): domain Eukaryota; kingdom Metazoa; phylum Mollusca; class Bivalvia; order Unionida; family Margaritiferidae; genus Margaritifera; species Margaritifera margaritifera. The sequence continues at coordinate 2,453,076 of JAQPZY010001506.1, read as the reverse complement.
AATCTTATCAGATGCCAGACGTAACTATCGGGTTTTCGAGTTAGATTTGGTTTTCCAATGCCGCTTGTTTGTTTGTTTTGTTGTTAAGCCTCAGTGACATAGTTTTTTGGTTGTTTTAGCTTGATCCAATGAACAGATTGTCCATAAAATCTCTTAAAAAGGATGCGGATATAGGTGCGGAGGCACACTGTACATGACATATTTGACCACTGTGTGTATTACTATCGAACTAAAAACTTGTATTCTATGCCTGTTAGGTCATGTAACGTATCCCAGTAACTCTGCCAGATGTGATTCACTCTAGTAAAATAAATGTTCATGTATCGAGCGTCTTTGGGGCAACGCACACGTGCAAAGATTCTGTCTCAACATGTATGTGTCATGCAGAATGATGTAAATATTCTTGAGGGATGATTGAATATTTTATGTGAATCCAGAGAAGAGGAATTAAAACAGCAAATGGCGAATCTTGATAAAAAGATAAAAATGAAAATAGGCGATTGCCTAACAGATATGTCGTTGTAAATAATTGTTACGCGTTAAGAACACTTTCATCGAATGCTAATTGAAGTCGTCAACATTTCTTTTCTCCCTTCACATTCTTTCATGCGCAATATGCCATGAAAGTTTATACTCCAGCAATGCATACAGCAATATATCGCAAAGGTTTAAACGCTGGAGTTTTGAGTACAAGTCCCTAATGAACAGTGAAAATATCTAAGTCACATGAATTTGAAAGGAATGACTCATACCAGATAGATATATGATTTCAAAGGTTGTGATTCCATTGATGATGAAACGCACTACAATCTTGTGTTATTACTTTCAGCTGATTGACAAGGGCCATCTACTAACGTATTCTTGAATATGAGGGAGAGAGCAAATTATGAATGATATAAGAACCTCATTTTCTTCCCTTTAAATGAGACGTTCATCTGGATAACGCATCAGCCTTGAGTTGTATCGATAATGCGGACAGATGTCCTGATATTCCGAAAAGGGGAAGCCAGTCTGTTAAAAGGCTACTTGACATTTGTAATTGGGATCGAATTTCAAAATCTGCTGTTTAATTGTTTTTGCCCTTAATCAGTTGGGAAAGCTTTTCTCTAGCCAACCAATTATGTAACGATTCATACCCTGCCGATGATCGAATTGGTTAGTGGTCCATTGCAATTTCTGTTATGTGATAGATACCTTTCTGACAATAGTAAATTGCATGTGCACAACACACCTGGGTTCTCTTCCCCTTCTTTCTTCGAAACGAAAGAGGAGAGCGTTTATATCAATGTTCTTTCAAAAAGTCTTTTCCACTTTCAAAGGCAGAGGCAGATAAATGGAGAAACACATATAACTCAATCCAATATATATATATATCCTAAAAGTATATAAAAACATGAGTTGGTGAATAGTTAACGCTAAAAACATCATAGAAAATCGACTTACATCAACAACAATACACAATCGCTCTCAGTCTTCCTTGGGCCCAAAAGAACTAGAAAAAAAAAAAAAAAAAAAACATTCAAGCGACATTTATCGACTACATAATTTGTCAAAATCAGGTTTTTAATTTGCATTTTATTAATTAAGCACTTTCTCTTGATATTATCTTTGGCATTTCTCCAAATTCACTTGAAAAGATCAAGTGTTCTGCTGGGATAAGTAAAATCTCATCTCTTCAGGCCATGAATGTTACCAAAGTGACAATTAAGGTACATACGCGTAGCCTAATCGAGGCTTGCCACCTGCAGGATGAATATGTTTTGGTAATGCTGAAACGAAAGAAAAATGTCACTGCACCTAATGGAATGAACATTGTCCGTCGTTCCCTATACAGAGACAATCCACACCATATCTAATGTACCGCATGCTTACACACCTAACTTTGCATTTTATGCACATTTTTGCGCCTGTTCAATCAGCTCGATCACACAAATTAGAAATTGCTATTTACTTTGACCATGACGAGAAGTATGTGACTCAGATCCTCCGTTTAACCTTCTGTAGTTGTTACTTTGCCATGTTGTTTTTCACTAGCTGTAATATACAAGATAAGAGAGGTATCGGATGCGGTACCCATACTTTGATTGTAGTAGATGTCACTAGCTGTAATATACAAGATAAGAGAGGTATCGGATGCGGTACCCATACTTTGATTGTAGTAGATGTCACTAGCTGTAATATACAAGATAAGAGAGGTATCGGATGCGGTGCCCATACTTTGATTGTAGTAAATGTCACTAGCTGTAATATACAAGATAAGAGAGGTATCGGATGCGGTGCCCATACTTTGATTGTAGTAAATGCCAAAGCAAGAACGTCAATTTAAAAGACGAAAATAATCAATCTGTGTACGGATGGTTTCAAGCTCCACATAAGTAGGTGTTATTTGCTGAAACAATCACACAGACACAGCGGTTTTCTCACTTAAAATCTGTTCATTTCATTGGCGTTTTTTTTCTTTTTTTTTTTTTCTTTCTGTAAAAGTGACGCATGGTTTTCTTTAATCTCAGTTTTCTTCTCTGTAGGTTAGGCTACGAAATTATGAATTTGATAATATTACATCTACTAATTTGATATTCTAAGCAAAGTTATAAACAAATGTTATGACCATTTAAACCGCATTATGGTTTCGATCTAAGTCGATAGGTAGAAATTTAACTTGCCTTATGTAAAGAAAAGTTACCGACATGCACCCGCAGGTTCATGCGCGGATGCAATCTGGAATAATTGGTCCGTATCTGTTCATCCTATTTACTTTTTATCTTTTCATGGAGTACAACTCATAAATCAGCAGAGGTCTTTCTTGATAACAACCTTAGCTACAGTATTTATGTAGTATAGGCCTAATTGCCCGTACGTGCCACTCCGTGTCCAAAGTGCATCTTATATTGATTAATTAATTTTCAGATCGACGAATAAGATATTTTCATAATTAAAAACTTCACGCGCCAAGCTCTTGTGAGGGTATCTCCCAATATTTAATCTTGATCATTTTATTAAAATAGATTTTTCCTTATAACATATCAGCTATACATGATATTAACAACAATGTCTCAAGAATGGCATGGCCTACATTTTAACATCAAAGAAAAATTCAGAGACTTCAGTCTGGTGTTTGAACTTCACCTTTACCCTCTAGCATCCACGTGAAGATAGCATGAGGAAAAAGATCTCTCTCTCTCTCTCTCTCTCTCTCTCTCTCTCTCTCTCTCTCTCTCTATATATATATATATATATATATATATATATATATATATATATATATATATATATATATACATGGATTTTGTGTGGACTAAGTTACTCATCCAAATAATAAGTATATGAAAACAGTGCACCAGACTCGTATGCAGTACGGTGAGACTACTTCTGCCCAAAGTTTTCAAGTTTGAAGTTTTTATTTAATTCAAGACCCCAATTAAAGTATGTGGAAATAACCTTGTTTTCAATGTAATACAGTGGCATTTATAAGAACTACAGAAAAGTACATTTATTGTGTGCAAGAAATTAATATTGATCAAACAACTGAAAGGAAGACTGCTAACAAGAACTAATGAATAGCAGCCGGCACTTATTTACAGGATTTTGCAAACCCAAAAGTTTTGCTAATCGGAGGTAATCATGTACCATTTATTAGTGTTAGTCCTGGTCACATAGCCATGACGTAAAAAGCTCTTTCAAAAGTGGATTCAGACTTTATAGATAAGTAAGATTAATGTATTTAACAGAGTACCTTGTTAGTTATATGTGGTGTTCTTATCAACTCTATTAAACAACCAGTGCGATCATTAAATAACAACAGATTTGTTCAATAATATCACAACTTACTTTTAAAAAAACAAGAAGTTTTTATAAAACATGAAGTTCTCCTCTTCAGTACTAGTTTTTGTATATCAGTGATCATTAATAAGTTTCGAAAGTTTTACGAAGTTTAAACAGGATATGGAATTACTGAAAATAAACTCCGAGATAGCGGATATAAAATTAAATAGGAACGCTTAAGACGTACGATATTAAGTGACATAAAATTGTGGCTACAATTAAGAAAAAGGTATTTAAGAGAATCAAAATAAGAAAAGATAACTAGCTTTTTGAACTCCGGAACAAGACGATATTTATCATATATATCTAACCTTATGTGACACTATTCAAAAAACTAAATGATCTGTAATAATCTTTAAGAAGGCAACAATAATACAAGTTCGACTTATTTAAAATTTCCTCCAAATTTAAATGTAATGGAATTCAGGTAAAATATATCATTAAATCCGAGATGTACCCGCTGCCTGGATTCATATAAATTCCAGATCCAAATATCCAGCAACGCACATCATGTGATCAAAAGGGTCAAGTATGGTCCATTCAGGTGGCAAAGTGTGTCTACCCGCATTCGTAGCAGACAAGAAGGGATTATTTCCTCTATCAAATAAGCTCGGATAAGTCTTGTATTTATTTTGGCTGTGCTCAGATGAGGTACGGGCCACAGGCCGGGTTGATTGATTGATTAGTTGATTGATTGATATCTTTCTTTCCTCCGTATTTTAGGAAGAGTACAAAAGCATAAAGAACGCTGCAAAACTGGAAAGTAACAGTAATTAAAGGTGAGAAATAACATACATTTACAAATGATCGTGCGTAAGTAAATCCATATATGGTGAACATTCACCATGGGAACCAAGGAAAATTAACTTAATATATCGTTCGGGTTAAGTCAATAACAAAACAGATTAGAACAAAATTAGGGGTTTGTTAAATAGTCTCGTTCAACAAGACTTCTCGCTCGGCTCCATGAGATCTTCGATATACGAGGGTCTGTTTGACGGGTTGGTCTGTATTTATAATAGAAACTTATATCACGTAAATGCACAATGTTATATTTTCTTTTATGTTTTGGACCGACCACATAAACTATATACAGTTTATACGTGTTTTAGCTTTTGTACGAAAAACTTGCAAATCTTCAAACTGTGCCACTTCCTTTGTAACAAGGGCACGCATTGCCTTCTATTGTACCAATGCATTCTACCACCTCTAAAGTACATAAAAATATGTTTACTTACATATGCACAAACAGTGCGGATGAACTTTAAGATATATGTGGTGTATATGTTTAATTATTTATGCTCAAATAGTGCTGATGTACTTTAGGATATAGATGGTGTATTTTTCAGACAGAAAGATAAAGAAAGCAAATAAAGAACCGACAGATATTGGTAATCAGTTGTACATATGACGCCATTAGTTCAATACATTTTTGTTGTTTGCTGATTGGCATGTAGACTTGCATCAATTCTCCTGTTAAGTAATTTTCTCCCTATGCAATTTTCTTTCAGATTCAGCATGTGCCCTCACTATACCTAAAATGACTCTTCAATAGCACCCTTTTTCAGCTGTTATTGAAGAAACAGTAAAGGAAGTACTAGAAACACAAGAAATTGATAAACAAAAGTTTTGAAATGAAAATACAATGAAAACACGACATGGTACAAGTCTCGATGGCATGTTTCCAGAGAAGTTCTAAATCTTGAATGCAAACATCGCTATATTTCTGAGTTTATTCCATTATTTCGTGTATACTGATAGACATTCTAGTAACATAAATGAGCATAAAAATAAGAAGATATTGGCACTTTAAAGGCGCAAAAGAGTACGTAAAGTTTGTAAAACGAACTCAGCAACAAATCTGGATTCTGTCTCTGAAATGTGGAAAAGGGTTTAGAAGAGGCTATTTAGATTTTGATAATTGTTTGTTTTTTCTTTTTTAAACCGAGAAATATTTCTTTGCAAAAAATGTACTGGCTGATTTTATAACAAAAAGGTAAGCACTACTAGATTAATGCCATGATACTATGGATTTTTCAGGATTCTTGTGAAAGAAAACTGTTAAATTTATTGGAGTTACTGATCCATGGAGCTAACTTATGACAGACTCTTCGCAATCAGTATTATGTTTGAGTTACTTCCCTTAATTGCAAGACTGGATATGATGCTATGGATTTTTCAGGATTCTTGTGAAGGACTCGCGGTACTAATTCAGTTCCAATTGTAAACCTATGGAAACACCATTATATTATAAATTCAATAACTTTAAATTTCTGAATGATCATGATCAATCCTATATTTCTAAGTATACACCCATCTTTGATGCAAGCTTCTGTGTAGAGTTAACCATATGATCCACGGCATGTTTATTATCTACATGTGTTTGAAACATGTGTTGTCAATTCCGCACCTAAAGATTCAAGTGCTAATTTCAGTAAAGAGTGTTCTAAAGTCAAGTCTGTAAAAGGATTGAAATTCCACCAATAAAACATTGTCTCTATTTCTGTTTCAGTTACAAATAGGACAAGCTCTCAAAACATTCCTATTCCTAAAATTTTACTTTTCATTGTCAACCAGTCGTGGCCCTTCAACCCCAAATATACTCTGATTTATGCTGACCCATTTATAGACTGGTTCCCATTTGTCCATATAATTAGTACCGTGAATCCTGAAAGAAAGCTGTAAAGTTTAGTGGAGTTACTGATCCATGGGAGCTAACTTTTGACAGACTCTTGGCAATCAGTATTATGTTTGAGTTCCTTCCCTCGATTGCAAGACTGGATAAAGGTTGTCTATTAAGCGTAAACATGTAATATTCCAGTAAAACTGAGAAGACCAGTCAAAAAAAGTGGAATCAAGTCAAACATATTGATCATAGACTTCAAGCTAGACTCCTACACAATATCTGTGAGAAGAACATGTCAGGTAGCTTAAGTTTTTACATCTATATAGATTCACATATTTTAGTTAGAACGCCTCTATTAAGCCAACTATATTCGCAATGGTTGATGAAAAAAAATATTTAACAAAATTTTCATTTCCGTTATTGAGTGTGCCAACAAGCATGGTATTTAGTCTCATGCCAGTAATCTAACACACGAGGAGAGCTACAAACTTAAAATTATTGCTTAACTTGTATCATACTTGTGAAACAAATATGATGTCATTGTAAACTTGACATAAAAGTTGTTGTATCGCCCTTATATAGATAATATAATGTCACCTCAAGAAGGTCGGGGTTAGTGTTTCTGAAATCCGGTCCGTTGTCATGGTATTGTGACTTAAATATTAAACCTAAACTGACTCCTTCGAGTTGGTGTCACTTGACTATAAACATGTCAGCCATTTTCAACTAAGGTAGGCTCGATTATCTACATTCAGGTATATATGAGATTCAAATATTGTACAATGTGGACACTAGGAAATGTAGTAACTTTTGGACGTATGCAGTAGAATATTTAAAGCTACCGAGTTGTATGCCGTCTATAAGTAATTACATACATCAGCAAATATAATAAAGCTTCGATTTTACTATATATTTGCCATGGATACAAAAAAGTAGGAAAAAGAAAGGTCCGCAACATGTACTTTATAAAGGTATGAGATTACTAAAAGGAAAAGTGAATTGGATTGGTCCAATTAGGGGATTTCGTAGCTAATATTTACATCTTCACTGCGGCCTGATTGGTTAATAATAGAGATAATATTCTAACTTGGTAGTTATCTCAAATATGACTTTTTCATCTGCAAGGAAGGAGATATAATTCTAGTGGTAAAATAGACAGTTTGGTTTTACTAAGAGTTGGATATATATATATATATATATATATATATATATATATATATATATATATATATATATATATATATATATATCTAGATATATATCGACTTTCGAAGTTCTTAGAAACAGATAGGAATGTAAACCAACAGCACAAATTATATAGAAGAGGCGAGTGTGAGATTATTATCGCTCATCTAGCTTACAAAACTCATCACGTCGATTTTACCTGTTTCACTATAGCCTGATTAAAAAATATTCCAAAGACAAAGGCATAGTTAATATTTATAGTTGCTTCACCATAATCGAATTCATCCAATGACTTAAAAGATAAGTTTACAGACGATGCTTTATTTTGTGGTATTCACTCGAATTAAAACTTTTATTCAGTGGGGTTGTGTGTGTGTGTGTTTGTGTGTGTGTGTGTGTGTGTGTGTGTGTTTAAAAGCTGTTGGTTTATTTACTGTCATAATTTAATTTTCTTCCGTTTTACCTTAAAGAACATTGTTTTAGGTCCCTTACGTTTCTTGATATACATAAATGATATTGTATATGATGTACACTCCAGTATCAGTTTATTTGCAGATGACACAAGTCTCTTTCTAATAGTAGATAATCCCGTCGTAACAGCTCATAACCTCAGCTCTGACTTGGATAGAATGTCTCAGTGGGTAAATAATTGGCTTGTATCTTTCAACCCTTCTAAAACTAAATCCCTGACAATTTCTTGGAAAATTAATAGACCTTTCCATCCACCACTATATGCTCAACAAAAGAATTAAGGAAGTTGACGCGCACAAGCATCTTGGATTTTTTATTCTTTCTTTTTTTTTCTTTCTCTCAAATGACTGCTCATGGCACAAACAAATAGATTATATAAAGGAAAAGGCATGGTCAAGAATTAATGTAATGCGCAAACTCAGATTCCAACTTGACAGGAAATCTTTAGAACTTATATTTACGTCTTTTATACGACCCATTCTAGAATATGGTAAAGTGGTTTGGGACAACAACTGCACTATTACTAGAGAATAGAGAACTTGAATAAATACATCATGTGGCAGCCAGAATTGTGACTGGTGCAACCAAAATTAGTGTCTTTTGAAGCGCTTCACCGAGAAATAGAATGGGAAAGTCTTGAATCCAGAAGAAAAAACACAAACTTACACTCTTGTATAAAAAACACAACTGGTTAAAACCCTCCTTATCTCACATATCTGATTCCACCAGCTACTAGTGATATTACTCGCTATTACTTACGTAATGTAAACAATTTCCATATTAGTACAGGCTATAACAAGTCTTTATTGTAACTCGTTTTTTCCAGCGTATCTATTGCTTCTCCTGTCATGTCACATACATTAGATTTTGTAATCCTGACTTGCCTAAAAGGGGGATGTAATTTAAAGTTGTACAATCGACATAGGTCATATTTATAGCTCTACTGGTCCTATACCAGAAGAGCTTATGGGATGGCCTGTTGTCCGTCGTCCGTATGTCCGTTAGCACAAGTTTGTTATCGCTACTCCTTCTAAACTTCTTAGAGGATTGTCATGAAACTTTACGCACACATTCATTCCATGGTCTAGTTGGTCCTAGATGAAAATGGTGCTGCTCGGACATCCAGTATGGCCGCCACCCCAGCCATCTCGAAAATCTTGTTATCGCTACTCCTCCTGAATGTACGGTCATATCAACATGGGGTTTTCACTAAACGAAACTTCTTATGTTGTTTAGTTCGTCCTAAATAAAAATGGTGCCAATCTGCATTCAAATATGGCCTCCACAGCAAAAGTCATATCTCGACAATATTGTTATCTCTACTCCTCACAAATGGATGGCTATATCAACATGGGTTTTTGGTAATGCTGAAACGCAAGGAAAATGTCGCTGCACCCAATAGAATGAACATTGTCCGTCTTTGATGATACAGAGGCAATCCACACCATGTCTAATGTACCGCGTGCTTCCATACCTAATTTTGCATTTTATACAAATTTTCGCGCCTGTCCAATCAGCTTGATCACGCAAAGCTAGAAAGCAGGTGCGGATCCCGAGAGGGAGGGTGCTTTCATCTGGCGCCTCCCCCCACAAAAAAAAAAAAATTAATAATAATAAGAGGGCGCAAGGCAAAAAGAACGATTCCTAGAGTGAGTTTTTTTTACAGTTATTACATTTAGATGGTTACAATTATGATCTTGATAAGCTTAAAATGCAGGAGCTTCCGCGGATTCCGTCTCATTGACCCCTCACCTACTTGTTTAAGCTTCCCCTCCCCTATTTTTTACAGACTCCTCATCCCCACTGGAAAGTGTTATTTACTTGAACCTTTACGAGAATTTTGGGACGCAGATCCTTCGTCGAACCTTCTGTAGTTGTTGCTTTGCCATGTTGTTTTTCACTAGCTGTAATATACAAGATAAGAGAGGTATCGAATGCGGTGCCTATACTTTGATTGCAGTATATGTCACTAGCTGTAATATACACGATTAGAGAGGTATCGGATGCGGTGGCCATACTTTGATTGTAGTAGATGTCACTAGCTGTAATATACAAGATAAGATAGGTATCGGATGCGGTACCCATACTTTGATTGTAGTAAATGTCAAAGCAATAGCGTCAGTTTAAAAGAATATATAATTAATCTGTGTCACATACGGATGGTTTCAAGTTGCACATAAATAGGTACCATTTGCAGGATCAATCACACGGACACACGGAGCGGCTATCGCGCTTAAAATTTCTTTATTTTATTTGCGCTTTTTCTGTAAACAAATTACATCCAGTTTTCTTTAATCTTTGTTTTCTTCTATGTAGATTAGGCTACTAAATTGTAAACTTGATAATATATCATATATATCAATTGGATATTCTAAGTAAAGTTATAAATAAATGGTATGACCATCTAAACCGCATTATGGTTTCGATCTAAGTCGATCTAAACCAGTTCACTGATTATTCGATTTGAATGTTGTTGTTAGTTTCATATAAAATGATCTCATCATATATCCTATAACTATACTATGTAATTTTTTATAAAGAGAGTATATATATATATATATATATATATATATATATATATATATATATATATATATATATATATATATATATATATATATATATATATAAAGAGATTAATCCAGTGCTGCAGTTTACTTGTAAATTTGACAAGAAACTAATATCCTTGCGAGGTAAACATTTTATGTTTAACATCGCCCATAAACAAAAGTATAAAATGAGCTTCAGTCGAAATGATTTCCTCAAAAGACATACATTTCTATGAATATTCGTCGAAAATTCTAATCTTGCTCATTTATTACCAGGATTTATTCTAGAAAAAGAAAGGTTAGCACCTATACATGTGTCTTCCTTGTGCGACTACGGTCGCTTCTGACAGGCTCGTGTCGTGCACGGGCTAATACTGTATGGATCAGCTGTCACGTGTTTTCTTTGCTGTTCGACGGAAATCAGCCATTACCTGTTTAATATTTACACTCTTTCTTTCCTTAAATAGGAGAAAGCTTACAACTCCGTAGATGTCTTTTATTTAATTACTGCAATCGATTTTGTTTTCTGTAATTGAAACTGTCGTCAAGGCAATAATCACATCTTGCTATGATATATTTTCAAATGGACGAATACGATACCCTCCATAGTTTCACAAAAGAAAAACAAAACCTCGTATCACCTGAGGGGATGTCCTGTGCAAGATCTTGATTGTTTAACTTTATTAAGTTCATTATCTTTCAGTTATGGACTTACGGGAGAGTAATAATTACATATGTTAGATTTACTTTAATTTCAATTACCCCCGAAAAAAAAATTAAATTAAATCTTCGATACTCTTATTCGTATTTCGGCCTTTAATGAAGGAATACAAGCTAAGGGAGAGATAAAGAAAACGACAAACGAAACAGAAAAGAAAGAAAAATATGGATAATAAAAGAGGAAGCGTCTCATACTATTATATTTGACACAGGTATATCTTACAGAAATCGCAACACAATAGGACTATTCATAATTTCCTCTGGGTGGTAATTCCAAAACTATAGCACGAAATAATTTGTATCATTGTTCGAAACAATGGTAGGTAAAAGACTGTCCCAGTCTGACAAGGGATGCAAAAAAAAAAAAAAAAAAAAAAAAAAAAAAAACCAGCAGTTAATCCTGGCAAGTACTTATGTTCTTGCAACTTTCAGTGTACATTGTTTTCTCCTTGGTTTATTCAATAATTTGATGCTACAACAAATCCAAGAATGGCTCTAGTTACATTGCCCATATAGTATTGTCAGAATAATACACCTTTTCTGCATATAAATGATCAGCTTTAAGCCGTTTTCGCTTCTGAATATACGCTCTAATGTATTTATTCACATTTTTGTTGGATTTTATATATATATATATATATATATATATATATATATATATATATATATATATATATATACACAAACAGCTGTATATTGCTGCCACAAAATGTGACTAAAGTTTACACGCTAAAAAGTAAACCATCTTACAAAACTCACTTTTGACTTTATTTTTTGCACAAAGTAGATTAATGATATACATTTCCAGAAATAACAATGACCTAAAGTAATGGTTTTTTGGAAATCTCTAGCACTGTCCAATATAAGTATGGACTCGTAATCTATAAAAATTGTAAATGAAATTGAAATTATATTCCTGATAATTTTCAGCGTACATGGCCCACTACCGTTTCTATTTAATCAAATTTAATGAAACATATCTCCTAATGTAAATTTTATTCAGTTGTAAATATAATTTTTAACGGGCGAAACATGTAATTAAATCTGTCATCAACTCCCTCTAGTGCAAATATTAGCTTGTATGTCCAATCTAAATGTCAAACCAACACATAGCGCGTGACCAAAATGGTCAAAGGAGGATATTTCAAGTAGTCAAGTGTGTACACTTCCATTCCCAACAGACGACAAAGAATTTCTTTCCACCATCATGAAGAACATGAATCAATTGTTTATTTTCAGTTTATTTTTTTTATTTTTTTTATTTCCATACGTGAGTATCATCCACCGTTGTTCTAAGTATGTTGTCTATAACAATAATACGTATAATTACTTTGAGCACTGCCAATCAAAAGGTTTGCATCGCTATTTTGAAAGTAAATTTATAAATGTGATCAGGTTCAAGTGTCAGTATTATTGACGTTCATTTTCCATAAATAGCACAAGCTCACGGTTGTTACAAAAAAAGAAGTCTGCAGGACACCGATTCTGTGTCCTGAAACCCAGCACGCGCTAGAAAATCCAAAGTGACAGTTGAAGCTGATATCGGTTCATACCTGTGGCAATGTCTGGTTCCGAGAATCTCCCAAATTAGGGGCCTCTCTAAGGATGGGACAGAAACCAATCCCAATTAGGATTATACCGCCCCCATCATTTGTTCGAGATTTATAAGAATGAACGTCTAACAAAATAAAATAAGCTTGATTAGGGATGACTATCCGTTTGGAATGATTTGTGAATGTTGATGACTAAGAAAGAGTGTTGTTTTAATGACTAAACAAAATCTTCAAGAATAGTAATGGCGTAAGTTGTTGACTTGTATCATCAGTAAATAACAGACATGCAAATAATTTTCTTTTTATATTCAGATTTCACGTTATTCTCACGTTACGTTACTCTCTTTGAATATTTATGAAATTTTACTGACATTTATGTATTATTAAACGCAAGATATTTGTAATATTGCATTTTATCATGAATTTCATTAATGATGAAAATTCATTTTTAACTTTCATGTTTTGTGCTTTAATTTTAAAAATTAGTGTTGATGCGCGGTAGTTCGTGGTAAGCTTGCTGGACTCCTAAACAGGAGTACCGGGTTCGATTCCCAAACCAGGCCCAATCGGCTGCCGTGTTGAGACATGTGTACAATAAGACACTTAACTCGCATTGCCTAATAAACACTATCCAGAGCCATTAAGGTAAAACACCTTAAAGCGGGCTTATCACAACCAAACAAGAAATGTTTTTTATCGTCTCTGATGCACACCAATAAATACATTGTTGTCGAGATGTCATTCAGAATTTCATTCCATCAGTCACACTGTATATCATCTGAATGCTCTTTAAATTACAAAAGACATAATTTCCCTTTCCTTGACTTTGCCAAAACTTCACATTAAAAATATATGCAACCCAAACTATTAGATATTTTGAATGAGGGATGATAGTTCTCTAATTAGTTATTATTAGACAAAACAAATAGACGTTGAATAAACTTGACCTCATACAGGCTAAAATATCACTCGGAAGAGCTGTTTATTGAAAGCTCTAACTTCATTTCAAAATTTTGTAGATTTTGTACTTCCATATTTTTAATTTTGTCTGATTTATTTTAAAGGTTTACCGGACAAGAAATTTTCTGATAAATGTGTTAAATTGTGCTAAAGAAGATTATACTTTGAAAAACAATAGACATGCACAATGAAACTATTTAAATTAGACCGCATACATGTATAAATTATGTTTGTTTCATGGGCAGGTCATTCATAAACGTAAGACCAACAGTTTATTGCATTCTGAATTTTACAATCCACCAATTTTTGTTTTATTTGTATTATTATTATTATTATTATTATTATTATTATTATTATTATTATTATTTAATGGAACACAAATGAACTATAATTAGTATCACATGATTGTCACTCTGATAAACATACATCTTCTACAGTACTTATTTCCATTACTTGCTGTCATCTGAAACTGACAACTTTCCATCAATCACTGTGAGGTCAATCAATATATTTTAGCCAATCATATCGCTTGATGGAATTACCTATGGTTTCATGGATCGACCAAAATTCGATAATTTTAATATACGGGCTACATCTGGCTACACTCCTATTTTCGGTTGGTGAAAACATTTGGTTTACCAGGCTTAACCATTCATCTTGCCTAAAATTTTGCAAATTCCGTTATAACAGAATTTGACACCCGGGGCCCCCTCAAGTTTTGTATTTAGTGATATTCTCTATATATAACACGTCACATTATCTCTGAATAATAACGAGAGAGACTTAGTGTAGCTCAAGAAAGAAAGAAAGAGATAAAAACAAATTAATATCTTACTAATTAAATTTGTTTTCGTGTTGTGCTGAATGGAACATAAACCATAAGACAAAAATGTTACAACATTGGCTCATTATTAATGTACAATAAAATGATAACTATGTAAAGTGCAGTTCCACTATATGTTAATAATAAAATGATTACTATGTAAAGTGCAGTTCCACTATATGTTAATAATAAAATGATTACTATGTAAAGTGCAGTTCCACTATATGTTAACAATAAAATGATTACTATGTAAAGTGCAGTTCCACTATATGTTAATAATAAAATGATTACTATGTAAAGTGCAGTTCCACTATCTTTTAACAATAAAATTATTACTATGTAAAGTGCAGTTCCAGTATCTTTTAACAATAAAATTATTACTATGTAAAGTGCAGTTTCACTATCTTTTAACAATAAAATGATTACTGTGTAAAGTGCAGTTCCACTATCTTTTAACAATAAAATGATAACTATGTAAAGTGCAGTTCCAGTATATGTTAACAATAAAATGATAACTATGTAAAGTGCAGTTCCACTATATGTTAACAATAAAATGATTACTATGTAAAGTGCAGTTCCACTATATGTTAACAATAAAATGATAACTATGTAAAGTGCAGTTCCAGTATATGTTAATAATAAAATGATTACTATGTAAAGTGCAGTTCCAGTATATGTTAATAATAAAATGATTACTATGTAAAGTGCAGTTCCACTATATGTTAACAATAAAATGATTACTATGTAAAGTGCAGTTCCATTATATGTTAACAATAAAATGATTACTATGTAAAGTGCAGTTCCAGTATATGTTAACAATAAAATGATTACTATGTAAAGTGCAGTTCCACTATATGTTAACAATAAAATGATTACTATGTAAAGTGCAGTTCCTCTATCTTTTAACAATAAAATGATTACTATGAAAAGTGCAGTTCCAGCATATCTTAATGTACTATAATATGATTACTATATAAAGTGCAGTTCTTCTATATCTTAATGTACAATGAAATGATTACTATCTAGCATGCAGTTCCACCATATCTTAATGTACAATAAAATGATTATTATATAAAGTGCAGTTCCACTATATCTTAATGTACAATGAAATGATTACTATATAAAGTGCAGTTCCTTTATATCTTAATGTACAATGAAATGATTATTATATAAAGTGCAGTTCCACTATATCTTAATGTACAATGAAATGATTACTATATAAAGTGCAGTTCCACTATATCTTAATGTACAATGAAATGATTACTATCTAGCATGCAGTTCCACTATATCTTAATGTACAATGAAATGATTACTATGTAAAGACCCAACCCAAGAAAAATGGTCCAACTAAGGTTTTATTGCGTCGCAAATGGTTATCGTTTGGAAAAGAAAAAAGTGATAGAATATATTGTCATAAATTAACTTTTAAATGAAAGTTATGGTATTTATTAATATTTCTAAATACAATAAAATGTATACTTTTTTATCTTTTCTATATGCAGATGAATCAAAAGTTGCAAATATTCCATTTTTAACCTGTCGCATCAGCAACTATAGCATTTTAGTTTTAAAATGCATAGTTAAACTGCATAAATTATACGTCTGTTGGACGTTTTTGCGATGTAATATCATCTTGGAATCTCATAAACGCCCTATACAGTCACTATGTATGTTTTTTGAATTTCTTGTTTTTTTTGGGTTTTTTTGCCGCTAAATAGCCTTTAACATCCATAACATTTTTCTGTTAGTTGCTTAATAATTTCACCGTAACTAATTAAGAACACAGAAAATATTTATGGACTACATATTAATACTTACAAAGTAAAATCATACCTTATATAAAATTATTTTGATCGGATTGCGCTCAAAACATATTCACTTACTTGGCGTTAAGCTATGACATTTACGAACATAGCTTCCATAACGCAATTTTCAAATAAAAACGGTCTATTCGTGGCATTTTCGCATGTTTGTCCATACCAGAAAGCTAAACTCGTCAATACGTTATGAATTTTCTTCAAATGATTCGAAGAGAAATAAAAATTATTGCTGATATTATAAAAAAATACAACTTCCATGATGTATAACATCCATAACCAGACAATGAGTAATGTGTGTCTCGTTCCCATAGAAATTGTATTTGTTGACATTTGTGGGTCATTTTTCGTATTTGAAGGCTGAATACGTTTATTTATCAGAAAACTTCAAAAGTGCCCATTTTCCTAAACTTTAAAATTGAATATTTTTTTTTCCTGAATTTGGACCATTTTCTTGGGAATTGGGTATAAAGTGCAGTTCCACTTATCGTAGCAATAATATGATTACTGTGTTAACTGCAGTCCACTATATCTTACTGTACAATAATATGAGTACAATGTAAAATGCAGTTCCACTATATATATATATATATATATATATATATATATATATATATATATATATATATATATATATATATATATATATATATATATATATATATATATATTGTAGAATTAACTGATTACTATGTTAAGTGTAGTTGCACTATATCTTAATGTAGAATCAAATAATTACTATGTTAAGTGCAGTTGCACTACATCTTAATGTAGAATTAAATGATTACTGTGTTAAGTGCAGTTGCACTACATCTTAATGTACAACCAAATAATATCGAGCCTCTAAATATTTACAGTCATGATAAAGTGGCTAATATTTAGTGATTTGAAATGGCATGATCCAGTTCTATGCTGCATTCTTAAGAATATGACGGGAATGGAAGAACATTTATAACATAGTTTTGTGTGTCAGGCAATCATTTCAAGTTTTGTATTTAGTGATATTCTCTCTCTCTCTCTCTCTCTCTCTCTCTCTCTCTCTCTCTCTCTCTCTCTCTCTCTCTATATATATATATATATATATATATATATATATATATATATATATATATATATCACGTCACATTGTCTCTGGATAATAAGGAGATTGACTTGGTGTAGCTAAAGAAAGAAAGAGATAAAAAAAAGTAATCTTACTAATTATAAATCTATTCGTGTTGTGCTGAATGAAACATAGATCATAAGATAAAAATGTTAAAACATTGTCACGTTGTTAATGTACAATCAAATGATAGCTATGTAAAGCGTAGTTCCTCTATATGTTAATGTACAACCACATGATTACTATATAAAGTGAAGTTCGACCATATCTTAATGTACAACCACATGATTACTATATAAAGTGAAGTTCGACCATATCTTAATGTACAACCACATGATTACTATATAAAGTGAAGTTCGACCATATCTTAATGTACAACCACATAATTACTATATAAAGTGAAGTTCGACCATATCTTAATGTACAACCACATGATTACTATATAAAGTGAAGTTCGACCATATCTTAATGTACAACCACATAATTACTATATAAAGTGAAGTTCGACCATATCTTAATGTACAACCACATGATTACTATATAAAGTGAAGTTCGACCATATCTTAATGTACAACCACATGATTACTATATAAAGTGAAGTTCGACCATATCTTAATGTACAACCACATGATTACTATATAAAGTGAAGTTCGACCATATCTTAATGTACAACCACATGATTACTATATAAAGTGAAGTTCGACCATATCTTAATGTACAACCACATAATTACTATATAAAGTGAAGTTCGACCATATCTTAATGTACAACCACATGATTACTATATAAAGTGAAGTTCGACCATATCTTAATGTACAACCACATAATTACTATATAAAGTGAAGTTCGACCATATCTTAATGTACAACCACATGATTACTATATAAAGTGAAGTTCGACCATATCTTAATGTACAACCACATAATTACTATATAAAGTGAAGTTCGACCATATCTTAATGTACAACCACATGATTACTATATAAAGTGAAGTTCGACCATATCTTAATGTACAACCACATAATTACTATATAAAGTGAAGTTCGACCATATCTTAATGTACAACCACATGATTACTATATAAAGTGAAGTTCGACCATATCTTAATGTACAACCACATAATTACTATATAAAGTGAAGTTCGACCATATCTTAATGTACAACCACATGATTACTATATAAAGTGAAGTTCGACCATATCTTAATGTACAACCACATGATTACTATATAAAGTGAAGTTCGACCATATCTTAATGTACAGTAATATGATTACTATATAAAGTGAAGTTCGACCATATCTTAATGTACAACCACATGATTACTATATAAAGTGAAGTTCGACCATATCTTAATGTACAACCACATAATTACTATATAAAGTGAAGTTCGACCATATCTTAATGTACAACCACATGATTACTATATAAAGTGAAGTTCGACCATATCTTAATGTACAACCACATGATTACTATATAAAGTGAAGTTCGACCATATCTTAATGTACAACCACATGATTACTATATAAAGTGAAGTTCGACCATATCTTAATGTACAACCACATGATTACTATATAAAGTGAAGTTCGACCATATCTTAATGTACAACCACATGATTACTATATAAAGTGAAGTTCGACCATATCTTAATGTACAACCACATGATTACTATATAAAGTGAAGTTCGACCATATCTTAATGTACAACCACATGATTACTATATAAAGTGAAGTTCGACCATATCTTAATGTACAGTAATATGATTACTATGCGAAATGCAGTTCCACTATATCTTAATGTACAATCAAATAATTACTATATAAAGTGCAGTTTAAACAAATCTTAATGTACAGTAATATGATTACTATGCGCAGTGCAGTTCCACTGTATCTTAATGTACAATTAAATGATTACTATGTAAAGTGCAGTTCCGCTGCGTGTTAATGAACAATAATATGATTGCTATGTAAAGTGCAGTTCTGCTATATTGTTACTGTACAAGAAAATGAATTCTATGCAAAATGGAATTCCAGTATCTGTTAATGTAAAATAAAATGATTACTACATGAAGTTCAATTCCAGTATCTATCTATCTATCTATCTATATATATATATATATATATATATATATATATATATATATATATATATATATAGAGAGAGAGAGAGAGAGAGAGAGAGAGAGAGAGAGAGAGGGGGGGTAAGCGGGAAAATCAAGAACAAAATTAGAACGCAAGCTGATTATGACAGAAGAACGTGGAAAACGGTAATCATGTAGGTTTCCCGGTCAAATCCCCATTCTTGCGTAGATAACCTCTGTGTGAAGTGGTTTTATGTGTTATAACATTGATTATTAGTTAATTTCAGACCCCCAAAAAAGCAAATGTGGTACTTGCTCATACGATTTTCATTACTTAAATAGTTTTTCAACCAGAAAGCACCTGAGAACTTTGCTTTCTGCTAACATCTTTCCACTGTGCATTTCCCAGACTTGGCTAATCTTTCAGCTGTACCATTATTAGAATACTATTTATATGGGTAACATTTAGATTTTGTCAGATTTAATGGATGATTAAAGATCAAAGACATTAAAGGGCTTGCAGTTGCTTCCTAAAAGTATTCTATTTAATCAGCCAATTATTCTGTGAGGACGTTGTGCTTATCATTTCTATCATTCCACATAATTATTTTGATAAAAATGTATACAAGAGAAATGAGGGAAGCAGATCATTCTTGCTCAAAAGCGAAGATGTGGTAATATATATTTTTTAAAATTACCGTCGCTGGCTCCTAATGTATTATTCTCAATCATTCTGCAAATATTATTTCACACCTGTTACGGATGCCTTTTTAAAATGAAGATTTGACGTGCGTGTCCCAGATTTCCTGGATACATCTGCAACGTGCAT
Source organism: Margaritifera margaritifera (assembly GCA_029931535.1). Classification (NCBI taxonomy): domain Eukaryota; kingdom Metazoa; phylum Mollusca; class Bivalvia; order Unionida; family Margaritiferidae; genus Margaritifera; species Margaritifera margaritifera. The sequence continues at coordinate 2,432,544 of JAQPZY010001506.1, read as the reverse complement.
ATTAATTTGATGCTATTGTGGACGATTCCATGCTAAGTGTACTGACGGTATTTGATCTTAATTATTTTCAGTATACTAGTTCAGTAGTTACATGAATCGATCTTGAGTCCAACGGGAATTTAACATAGGATGAGGCAGTCTAGAGCCAAAACGGGACTTTAACATAAGATGAGGCAGTCTAGAGCCAAACGGGAATTTTAGCATATAATGAGGCAGTCAAGAGCCAAACGGGAATTTAACATAAGATGAGGCAGTCTAGAGCCAAACGGGAATTTAACATAAGATGAGGCAGTCTAGAGCCAAAACGGGAATTTAACATTGTGAGGCAGTCTAGAGCCAAACGGGAATTTACCATTGTGGGTTTCTGGAGCCAAACTGGAATTTAATATTGTGGGTTTCTGGAACCAAACGGGAATGGAAATGTTAATTTTTTTATTACAATCCAATACACCACATATATTATCCAGCACCCCTACGATCCAAACACACCCCCCTACAATCCAGCAACCTCTTTTTGATTACTGTCCAAACAACACCCTACGATCCAGGAGCCACTTTGTTATTACTATCTAAATACATACTCTACAGTCCAGCAACTGCTTTTTTTATTGCCATCCAAACACACACCTACTATCTAAACACACACCCAAGTTTCTAACGAAATGGGTAGGAGTGTTGATACACACACGCTAAACTTACATACGTACAAACACACTATCACACAAGAAGGGGTAGACTGAAAAAAGGGGGATGAGATAGACACACACTCTCACACAAACATACGAACATGCTATCACACACAAGGGTAGGAAGTGTTTATCGACACACCACTATACCCTTACACACATATAAACACACATTTTATAATGAAAGGGGTTTTAAGTTTTAGTTGTCAACATAGACATACACAAGCACATAAATACGCAAACATACAAAGACATACATTTTGGCAAACGATTAGTTTCGCTCTTTTCTACAGATCTGGGTGACCATGAAAAGGAACGTTGGGATTTGTTAACCAAAGTCGGTTAACACAAGTGGCATCGTTTCACTGGTCTTCTTCTTCTCCGGCTTCGTCTTACGGCGGATCCGTAGAGTAAGACCCGCTTCAGACACCCTTGCCTCTCAACATAAATTCTTCTTTTCCATATCGCTGTGTTTGCGATTCTGATAATGGCCCACGATGCCTTCACATACATGGGGTATTCCGGTTTGAACAGCATGCCCGAGACGATTGTTGAAGACTCTGCGCTTGTCCACATCTTGGTTGAGTTGTCTTGAGAACAGGTGAAACAATGTAACAATGCGCTTGTATATATAGCCTAGGATCGGATTGAAACGGATTGAAATGTTCCACCAATCAAAACACGCGTTACGTTACAAAATTCAGTCAGAGCGTGTTCTACCCCCTCCTCCCCCCCCCCTCTCTCTCTCTCTCTCTCTCTCTCTCTCTCTCTCTCTCTCTCTCTCTCTCTCTCTCTCTCTCTCCCAATCAGACGACAGAGGACGCGTGACGTCACTTTCAATATATAGGCGCACGAGCGTCCCTACGGTTTACCAATATGAAACAGCTCAAGTACAATACCTATGGCTGAGAAACGAAGACAATGTATTGGGGTGCGCCTGCTGCGGATAAATCGTATACTGGGGTTGATGGTACCACGACTATGACTACTACTGCGGCTGTAACCAGTATTGTTCTTCCATAAAAGAATGACTTCAATTTAGCTTTGGCTGATTTCCTGTCGTCTCCGCAAGATTTTTTGCCTGCGATGGTAGTACTACCTTCACCTCCTTCTCCATCATTACCAGTGATGGATGATTTCAGAAAGAAACAGAAGGAAGAATTGGAGAATTTTTTGCAACGTCAGAAAGAAGAAGAACAAGCATTTGTTCAACAACAACAAGAAGAGGAAAAAAGAAAGCAATAAGAAGAAGTAGAAAAAAGAAAAACTTTGATCAGTGAACAAAAGGGAGTGAAAACAAAACGGTGAGTTTGTTACAAGACATTTTGGCGGAGTTAAAGTATCTGACAGAAATGTATCAGACTTCTTTAGCTCAACCCAAGAGAAAGAGAACTTTACAATCCATGACTTCTAAGCAACTTTCTATCACTACATCCACTCTCACTTCCAATGAGACGCCAGCAGCAGCAGTTACTACTACTACCACTACCAAAGTAGCAATAGCAACAGGTGGAGGAGTAGGACTTGGCCGTGGAAAGGGATTAAAACCGTTAAAGTTGATGATGTCAAGTCCGTAATTTTTTTATTTTTTTATTTTTGTTGTTGTTGTTGTTTTTTTGTTTGTTTTGTTATTCAAAAAATGCGCCACTGGTCCTTTTCAGGGTCATATATATCTCTTAGAAAAGAGATATTACTCAACGATTGCCAAATCAAATAAAACTTAAATTCCTCCATGATTCTATTATGTGCGTGTGTGAGTGTGTTTAAGTATCTTATCTATATGAAAAGCAAACGAAATCAAGACAAAGAGACACTTACGTTTTCTTTGGTATATCCTCTTTAAATAAGAATGACAAAGAAATTTCATAACACATCACAAAAGTCCATTTTCATCTTTCTTTCTTTCTTTCTCTGTCTGTCTCTTTTTTAAAATTTCTTCACTGGCATGGGTTCTTCCTCTTCAGTGTCTATTAGTTTTCTTTTGTCTTTAATTTCTTGACGGGTATGGAATCTTCTTCTTTTTCTGTTTCTGAAGAACGTTCCTCATCCTCCTTCTGCTTGATCTCTTATACCTTAGGCACTCTGAAGACCAATGTCCTTTTTCCTGACAATGATAACAGGTATCTTTATCTTTGTCTCTCTTTTCTCCTGTCTTTCCTTTTCTTTGACGTTGTGGACATTCAGGAGCCGAATGTCCTTTCTCTTGACAGATATAGCAAGTATCTTGACTTTTATCTCGAGTGGAGTAGTCTATGGTCTTGTTGGAAGTGGTGTACTTTCGAATGACTCTCTGCAAATCTCTGACTAGAATGGCGATCTGTTTTGACTCTTCCATCTTCTTCAGAGTCTGAAAGCAGAATGAATATATTCTCTTAGGGTTTGAAGCTCTTTATATATATATATATATATATATATATATATATATATATATATATATATATATATATATATATATATATATATATATATATATAAGGAGAGAGTGTGTAAAAATGAGTCAAATAAAAGTTTTGAATCAGGATGAAACGATCACACTATTCCAGCGCGAAATCAACAGAAAAAACAAGAAACGACGACGACTTTCTGTGTCGTCTCATACGCTAACTAAAGTGTTAGCACAAGTGCATGCTAGTGATTTTGAAGATGACATGTGCAAGCTTGAACCAACACCCTCTTCCTCTACCACAAGACCAAAAGAGTCAAGATTTAACAAAAAAAGAAAGTTGTCAGTAGCTCCCGAAGATTATTTTCACATTCAAGAGACCCAAAAAGTGACTTCCAGAAAATTTAGAACGACGGCTTGTACGTACACGGTGAAATTTAAAGAGTTCAAGTCTGAAGTTCCACCAGAGAAAGCAGCAGGCTTCATTACAGATTTGTGGGATTCATTGTTAGAAACATTGAAACAACAATGCCAAGCTAAATATGACGATCGTTTGAGACTCTCCATCAATCATGACAATTTGAAGTCTCCTATTTGGATCGAGTTTAGTACACCGGCAGAATTAACAACGTTGAAATTGATCGATAAAATTCAACACGTCTAACAATCCAATGACGAGTTTGACATATCTGATAGAAAAAAACACTCTTCACATGACACACGTTTTACCTCCCAGAGGTAGCGGGAGACACAAAAAGTGTTATTGATGGATGAACTCCGCACCACCAAAACAAGTATCGTCCAAATTGACAACTCATAAGATCAAATGTTCTTAACCCGTGCCATCGTCGTGGACCGAATGTATGCTGAGAAAAACGATACAGTGGAACGGAAAAGATCATGGATGAACATTAGACGATCGGCCAGACTCCAACAACCAAGAGAAGCAGAACTCCTTTGACAGCAAGCAGGCATATCTAAGGAGACCGTGTGTGGCATTCCTGAAATGCAGAAACTTCGAGACGTCTTGGCTTCGCATTATACGTTGAAACTATACCCCCAAGTTGTTTCTGGAGCACTAATGTTTCGAGGAACAGATTGTCTAGATGGAAAATACATTCATGTGTATCATCATCAAGAGCATTTTGATGTCATAATCAGTAGCACATGATTTCTTTGATACGCTTACTATTGCGAGAAATGTGACCAAGGATTTTGCAGTCTGGACCAACGCATTCATTGCGGAGAGAGATGTGTGTGTGTTTAGGGTCCAAAACATTCACAAATATGAGAATGAACTCGAGGAAGAATTAAAGGAAGACCAGAACAAGAAGAAAAAGAAACAAATGGATTTTATCTTTTTTGACTTTGAATGCACACAAGAGACTGGCATTCACATCCCTAATTTTTGAGTAGCTCATCGTGTTTGTGAAAAGTGTATACAAGAACCTATATTTGTCACTGTCCCAATTGTAGGAAGATTCCAGGAGGACGAGAACAAAAATCTTTCGGGAACCCCACACTCTTACCAATTTTTTACGACACCTGGAGCGAGGACTGTCATCGATATGCTACAGTCATGGCTCACAATCTCTCTGGATACGACGGACAATTTCGTTTAAAATATTATTCAGAACAAGGTACAGAATGTCCCACAATCACCATGAATGAGCCAAACCCATCTACATGAAAGTGGGACAAGTACAGTTTAAAGATTCCATGAGTTATTTAGGCATGCCTCTGAGTAAAATGCCTAAAACATTTGGAATGACAGAAATTGCAAAAGGTTATTTTCCACACTTTTTCAATACCGAAGCTAATCAACACGTTGTGCTCCTGCATTATACTGACGTTCGCTACTACGACTCCGATGATATACACACAGAACAACGAGAAGAATTCTACGCTTGGTACCAAACTCACTCTTCAGACCCTTTTGACTTTCAAGAAGAAATGTTGAAATAGTGCCCATCTGATGTGGACATTTTACAATGTTGTTGTGGAAACTTTCGAAAATTATTTCTAGATCACGGAGGTACTGATCCTTTGAAGGAAGCTTCTACCATCTCTAAAGCGTGTTGATTAGTGTACTGAAAGAAGTTCATGCCTGAGAACACACCATCTATCATACCTCCTCAATCCTATCCTATATCTCTGTCAGCCGCCAATTCTCCGCCAAAGCTTTGCGCTGGCTCCATTACTTGTGTGCAAGTGTAGACAAATGGATACAACATGCTAGAATTGGTGGAGAAAAGAAAATTGGAACTCGTTCTGTGAATGGCTGGGATTTAGAAAACCCACATACGGTGTACAAATTCCATGGATCTTTATTTCACGGATGCCCCACTTGGTTTCCTCAACTAAACCTGAAAAGTCCTTTCTCAGAGTTCATCATGGAAGAGTTGTACAAGCAAACATATCAACAACGCCTGAGGTTAGAGAGTGAAGGACACGAAGTGAGAGAAATGAGGGAACACGATTACGATCGACGATTCAAAACATATCCAGATTTTAGACGCATTGCCTAATGTTACGACGTGGTAGATATCAGCCTTTGAATCCACGCGACAGTTTGTTTGGGGGACGAACCAATGCGACACGTTTGCTGTACGACGTGGACGAATCTCAAGGAGAACAAATCAAATACATCGATGTGTGTTCCTTGTATCTTTGGGTGTGCATATATGCTCGAGTTCCTACCGGTCACCCTGAAATATTGACAGAACACAATGACGTGGAACACAATCGTCAATACGAAGGTCTGATCAAAAGCAAAATCTTACCCCTGACGAAATTATACCATCCTGTTTTATCACATCATTGCCAAGGAAAACTTATGTTTTCTTTATGCCGTACGTGTGCCGAAACGTGTAATCAAGACCAACCTTGTTGCCACAAGGATGAAGAACGCGCTTTGACATTAACGTGGGTGAGTGTCGAATTGGTTCATGCTCTCAATCGTGGATACCGCTTGCTAAAAGTATATAAAATGTGGTACTTTCCTACCACAGAACAATAACGAAAGGACGACGACTCCAAAGAAGGAATATTATCCGGCTACGACAACGAATTCCTAAAATTGAAACAAGAAGCTAGCTGCTATCCTTCTTGGTGTCACACTCCAGAAGACAAAGAGAAATTAAAAGAACAGTAACACTCCTTAGAAGGCATCACTTTGGAACACGTGGAAAAGAACGACGGAAGACGGTTGTTTGCCACAGTCATGATAAATTGCTTGTGGGGAAAACTGACCCAACGTCCGATATTACTCAAGACGGAAATATTTGGCAGATCCAACTGGTGGACGACAAATGAAATCTTATGAAACACGTGGAGATATTTGTGAAAATATGATCTTAGTATATTACGACGAAGTGACAGAATTTGCACTCCCCGACGAGTTTTTGGGAATGTCATCATTGCGGCGTACATAGCAGCCAATGCCCGTTTAAAATTATATGATGCCGTGGAACTTTTAGGAGATCGAGTCCTCTACTTTGACACCGACAGTTGTATGTACATCGATCGGCCTGGTAGCAATCACCCAGACATCGAAGTGGACCGTTTAGGAGCATGGAATGAATAACACCCAGAAGACACTATGGTAAGTTTTGCTATTGGTGGTCCCACAAATTACGGATACCAATACAGAGACCGATATGGACAAGTGCATACCAAATGCAAAGTCAAAGGACTGACACTGAACTATCGTTCCAGCCAAGTAGACAACTTTGATGTCTTGAAAAAAGCTTTACAGTCAGGACAAGATCAAGACTTTCGTGAAAAGGTTGTATCAACACAAAATTGTACGTTTACAAAAATAACCAAGTCGTCTGAGTGTGTACCAGAAACGAGTGCGACTTTCAGACCACAACACTTTACCGTACGGACATGCTGAGCTCCAGTATAAAAAGTGTAAAGTTCCAAGACAAATAATTCATTGCGAATACAAAAGCCGACCTAGAAAGATGAATAATTCAGCACTGCAACATAGTGAGGGACCTGATATGGACTCCAAGTTCAATGTTGAGGTCAAAACACTTTTACCGATAATGACGAATTCCACGCAGCAACTGAGGGAGAGACCTCCTGCTATGGACTCCAAGTTCAATAATGAACTCGAGTGCGATGCTGTGCCTTGCGACGAGAGTGATGCCGTACTCTGCGACATCAACGATGCAACATGACCTTGCCGCCCCTCTACTATCGAAAGCGATGCCGTTCGTGCTCCTTACCGCTCTACTAGTGAAAGTGATGCAGCACGACCTTTCTGCTTTGCTGGTAAAAGTGATGCCGTGCGTATAACTATCTATGGATCTCACCCATGCACTCGCAAGCCACTCTGGATACCACTAGCTCTTCGAGATGTACAAATCAAAGAAGAATACAGGTTTCCTGTGGCTTTGCCTGGCCATTGTGACTTTGAAAGTCAACTCAAGACATTCAAGCAATACCCCAAAGATCTGGATGGAATACCCAGTACCAAAACGTTAGCCAGAGCCGGCTTTGTCTACTCAGGACGAGGAGAGTAAGTACAGTGTTTCAGTTGTGGTGTGAATATCCACGAATGGGAGTATAAAGACTCAACTTTCCTGGAACATGACAGATCGTCTCCGTGTTGTCACTACCTTCCTTTGGTAGGGTATGATTATTATCCACATGGATAATTTAGAAGAAAAAATTCATAGTTTACCTCCTGAGCTACGAGAACACACTTACAGAGAGCTCGTACAGATTCAAGTGAAACGCAAAGAACAATTGCATCCTTTACATCATAGACGTTTTCACCAGTGGTACCTGAATGTTATAAGAGGATTTACTGTTTTGAAAGTGTTCAAATGGTCAAACATTGATCAACTACCCAAGACTAAGAAGAATCGATGACACGACTTCTACTTACAATGTGGCAGTGGTACACAGAATTCTAGAGGACAACGACTTAGAGGATTACAAAATATGTTTAAAAGAAGTATCGTCTCAAGAAAAGACCTCTTCACGGCGTGTGGTGTGTGAGTTAGTGACTGATCTGGTTCCGTATAGTTTACCACCAGGTACCGTTTGTTAAAAGTACGACTATTTCTTCAAGAAGAAAGACATTCCCGCGAAGGACTAATATAAAAGCTAGCAATGCCACAACTTTTGTCCTCACTGTTGCAGTCAATTCCATGGAAGGAAGTCAATGACAGTGTTCAGGACTTAGAGGATTACCAAAAACTTTTACAAGAACTGTTTCCACATACCATTCCATTGATTTTTGGACGACGTGTGGTGTGCGTGTTAGTGACTACTTTTCTCGGATTTCGTTTCTTTATGGACCATATATGAACAGTACATGCAGCAAAGACATGACCGCCAAAACTGTATCTGTGCACGAAAGACACATTGTGTTAAACGCGTTGAGAATAGTGAAGAAAACAATTTGGGTACCTCCGTGTGAAGAAGACATTGGTTGTACTTTATCCACGCTTCATACTTACCAAGAGGTGTGTATAGCTAGTTGGTTACACCAACAAATTCACGACTCAAAAGATGAACGTGACTGGAAAAGTTTTGGCTTCGATGCTTGGATACAAGAGGTGGCTCATTATGCCAAAGACATTGTGTGTCACTGATCCAAGAAAAGAATTGGACTTAAGAGTCAGTGAAACAAAGAAAGTCAGAAGTGAAAATAGAATTAGAGACAATTATAGAGACAGTGGTAGAAGACGAAAACCCAACATAGAGGAAGAAATACTTCAAGTCCATGAAAGTAGTAGTAGTGTACAGATAGAAAAGAAAGAGAAAATGACATTCCCGGACAGATTAGAGAAAATGAATTCCACAAAGACTAGAAGAACACCAGAGCGTGTACATAATTCAATGTGACTCAAATAGATTGAGAATGTTGTACACTTATATGTTTATATGCAGCCTTGGTGATTTTAATTTGTCCCGGAGTCATTCATGCCTTATGTATTTTCGTGTTTTATTTCATGAACATAGAAATCTACATAGATGTTTTTATTCTTACACTTTTTGAAAAAACATTAGACGTGTATACAATGTATTTTGCCCGTTATGTGGTATTGTTTAAAGGTCCAAGAGATAAATCTCAAGTGGAAGTGTTAGGCAAATAGTTAGGAACCCTTTGACTGAATTATGCGTATGACGATGCCACTCAAACACCCCATGTGTATTTACTTCATCGATTCAAAACCTACCTCTCCCAATTATTTTGGTTTCACAATTGGCCCTAAGAAGGCGGTTGTCATTTACACAACACCTTTGGCGTCTGTCTGAAAAAAATATAAACATCTTTCACTTCTTTTCGTTCTAACAGTGTTCAACATGACATCCTTTCAATCTCATCCTCCTGCCAAATTGATTCGTGCATGCCATCAGTCGCGAAAAAAAAAATGCAGAAGTACTATCACATTTGTTACAGGCGAGTCTCGAACAAGTGTTACGATGGTTTACTTTAACAGCACGTCAATTACTACAAGGCATCATTCACACACCCCATCAAACAAAACGTTTTTTCTTTAAAAAAAGCACACAAAGTAGCGTTGTCACAACTGGCAAAAGCGAGTGTCTTTGAACGTTTTTAAAGAACTTTGAAAGAACGTATGTGGAAATATTTTACACATCTGCACACTCTCAAATACATCGATGTGTTACCACGTGTGGTCAAAGCTTACTATCAATCGTACCATCGTAGCATCGGATGTGCCCCCAAAGAAGTGACCTTTTAAAACGAAGTGATGGTGTTTGATCGATTGTTTGGAACGTCACCTTGCATAAAAAGAAAGAAATTTTGAAGACCGGAGATTGGGTTTGCATTGGAAAAACCAAACACACATTTGACCAATGTTATTTACCTAACTGGACAACCGAATTGTTTTGTGTCACTGGACAAGTGCGTGGACGTGATCCTCCTGTCTATAAATTGGAAGACATGAAGAGAGAAATGTTAAAAGGAACTTTTTATTTGCCTGAGTTACAACGAATGATCAAAAAAGAAGACGACGTGTACTAAATATCGAAAGCATTCTCGATCGAAAAACACGTAAAGTGGGCAAACGTCGACTACAAGAAGTGAAAGTGCGTTTCAAAGGATATCCACCTAGTTTTCATTCTTGGATTGCCGCTTCACAAGTCATCGACTATAAAAAGAAGTAGAAATGACTACCATGCCGTGAAACACAACAGCTACCTCTCTTTCTCAGAGTTCCCCTCTTCAAGAACTACAAAATCAACTTTTGTGGGTGTGGTGTGTAGAGCGTCTTCCTAAAAATCAAATCGTCTTTTTCTGCCAAGCCTTTGTTGTCTATTTTGTCATCGGAGCAGCGATTGCAAATTTGAGTTTGCAACAAGGAGACAAACAATTTTGGACAATTTTGCTCAGCAGTTGTATTGGTTATCTTCTTCCCAGTCCTTCCTTCCAATATACTACTGACAGTAACAACAACAACAACGGTAGCCTTGCCACCAACCCCAGTAACCACAACAACTCTTCCAGTCACAACAGCATCAGCAATCCTTTTTTTGTAACTTTTGGAAAGTCATTTTAACGAGTGCAAAATGAGCATCGAGGGTGCCAGACTTTACGTGGGCCGTGTGGAAGTCTTAACTAAAATGGGAAACGACATCGGTCAAACTTTGCGCAGAATGACAGCCAATTATCCACTGAGACGAGTGGAAATGAAATCTTTCACCATTACCTCTGGACTCCGATCCAAGATCGAAGATCATGTTTTCCAAGGCCACCTACCTAAATGTTTGCTCACTGGCATCGTCAGCAATGAGGCCCTGAACGGAACTATCGATCACAACCTTTCGATTTCCAACACTTCAATGTTTCCAAGATAAAGTCACCCGAGATGGCCAGCCGTTGCGTAACAGACCTTTTAAACCTAACTTTGCCCAAAACAATTACTTGAGATCTTACTTGACACTGTTTGAAGCCACAGGACAGTGCCAACAGCAGCTATGTCATTTCGTACGAGGATTTTGCAGGTGGATATGCTTTGTGCAGATTTGATTTCACTCCAGACCAAGGCAGCGACGAAGGACATTTCCATACTATAAAATCAGGCCAACTTCGTGTGGAACTTCAGTTTACAGTAGCTCCGGCAAACACAGTGAACGTCATCTTGTATGCAGAATTTGACAATGCTCTGGAAATCAACAATTTGAGAGAAATGATCCTAGACTATTAGAAGAAAAAAATACGGAACAAGAACCTATGGAGATAGGCGCTGAGGATGTTTTTTTTTTTTTTTTTTTTTTTTTTTTTTTTTTTCCAGAACAAGAAGACAAAAATACAGTCATTATGTCAAGATGGCCAGAAGAAAAACAACATTTCGTCTCCTATTTTGCTACTGACTTAGCTGAAAGAATCACAGGCCTAGCTAGAGAACATTGTTATGGGTGTTAAATCGATCATCCTAATCAGAAGCAACACGACAAATGTTTGATGATGAGTTCAAAAGAAACGTTGGAAGAGTATCTGGAAGAAGTATGGAATCTCATCTCAGAAGAGAAGATTCTGAGAAAGTGGTATAAAGACTTGAGTTCTCTGAAGACGAATCGTATCGAAGATTTTGCAAAAGAGTACGGAAACGACCCGTTCATCAACTTACTTGACAGAACTTTTCGATGAAAAGGTCAGGTGTGAGTTATCGTTACCTTTGAAAAAAAAAGGAAACTGAATACCTGGGAAACCATCGTTATAAAAAAAAAATAATGGATACCTGGGACTTATTACCTTTTGACTAAAAGTTCGTACACAGCTTCTTGGAATCCTGTGGTGTGTGCTAAAGATGAACTTCCCGGTCGAAAGCCTAAAGATGTTCAAGCCTATGTCATCAACACAGACGACAGTCATCATCCAGGATCCCATTAGGTAGCCGTCTACTTCCCAACGATCATAGTGTGGAATATTTTGATTCTTATTGATTACCTCCTCTGGAAGACGATATCATTGACTTTATGAGAAGAAATGTTGAATCTACTCAATTCAATAATGTGAGATTACAAAGATCTGATTCCATGGTGTGTGGACAATATTGTGCGTATTTTCTTCATCAACGCAACCTTAGATTTCCCTTAGAACATTTAGTGACTTGTTTTGATCGTAAATACTCTAGAAATGATGAAAAAGTAAAAAGATCGTTTTGTGAACATTACGGTTATCTCTTTTTCTTTAGCTCAGAAACGTAATGTGCGTCGATGGCAAAATGACAGTGCCTTATATCATTGGAAGTAAAGTTTGACTCCACATTGTTGACAACCCTGTAAATACGTTCATATTTAAAAATGTGCTAGTTTGTATTCCTGTTTGTGAAGCTACTTATTATTATTAAACATGTTTATTTTGAAAAAAATGGTGTTGTCTTGTTTTTGTTGAAACAAATTGTATTGACATGCTCTTTCACATTTCTCTCTATCGATCTTGGTCATGTTTTCCTTTACGTTCGCGTACCGAATCGGAGGGATGTTTTCCTTCACGTACGTACTTCTCCCATATAAAGCGGTGCGTTCACCAGTCTTGCCACCCAATCGTTGATTCGTCAGCGACTAAAAATGAGTAGAATGTCAAAAAATTAGTAGAATGGCAAAAGTGAGCTAAGCCCTGGTGTATATGCATAGAGTCAGACACTACCTTATCGAGAAGAAGACGTACAAGAGGGCTCTCATTTTTCTCAAGATGGCTCAAGACCGCTTAGAAGACGTCATTAGAGAGGAAATAAGGGAAACAGAAGAATTTGAGGAGAAGAAGAAAGACAGGGAGGAACATCTAAGATATCAGGAATATCTTAGATTGAAGTGTGGAGTGTAAGATAGAGACACAGACTTCTCTTTCTTTTTCACGAAGAAACGTCCCGGTGCTACGGTGGAGTCAATGGTGAGACGTGGTCGTCCTGCTAGACAAACAAAACGGCCCTTTTCAGTGCCACTCACATCTCTAGAAAAGAAGGATACTAATCATTTTGCTAAAATATTTGTGTTTGTATGTTTGTGCATGTGTATGTCTTTGTCTTTCCCATAAACCTAAAACTTTAAACCTCTTCCCTTGTAAAATGTGTGCGTGTTGGGTATAGTGTGTTTGTGTGGGTATAGAGTGTGTCTATAAACACTCCCTTACCCCTATGTAAGACTAGGCAAAATAATCAGAAGAATGGTTTCTTTTATTTGTATTATTTGTGAGGGTTGTATTCTGTGTGAGGACATCTTTCCTTCACGTCCGTGCTTAAAGCATATAAAGTGGCGCGTTCACCAGTTGTGTTCACAGGGGTCACATGAAGAGGTAGATGACCTCTCAAAAAATAGCGAAGACCCTTATGAGAGAGGTCATCAAAGAAGAGGTGGAGAAGATCAAGAGGGCGTGGGCAGAGGAGAGGAAAGACACGGCGAGTCAGTATAGAGAACGGGACTTCCAGTGCCTGTAAGCCAACTGGATAAAGATCCAGGAAAAATTTCCCCAGATACACCATAAAGACTGGAACCCGAAGGAGGAAGACTGGGGATAGCGCGCCAACGAGCCTAGTTTTAGGCTCGTGGTCGCCACCAAGACAAGTTGGATGAAACGATGTGTGGTCTGCGGCGCCCGACCCGGGAGGTATACTGGCCACTAATTGCTGTGTAGTGGCAGCAAAATAAAAAACCGGCCCTTTTCAGGGACACCCAGATCTCTAGATAAGAGAGATACTAATCATTTACCAATTCTTTTGTGTTTGTGTGTGTTTTGTGTATGTCTGTGTTGACAACTAAAACTTAAAACTCCATCCCTTATAAAATAGTAGTGGTGTGTATTGGGATAAGAATCAAAAAGCGCTTGCTTGACTGCAGGGTGTGTTTGGATGGTAATAAAAAAAGTAGTTGATGGATTGCAGATGGATGTGTTTGGATAGTAGGGTTGTGTGTGTTTGTATAGTAATAAAAGAACAGTTGCTGGATTGTAGGGTGTGTGTTTTGGATAGTAGTCAAAAAGAGACTGCAGGATTGTAGGGTGTGTGTTTGGATGGTGAGGGTGTTGTTTGGATAGTAATAAATAGCAGGGGGGGGGGTGGACAGTAGGGCGGTGTGTGTTTGGATAGTAATTAAAAAGCGGTTGCTGGATTGTATAGGTGGTGTATTGGATTGTAATCAAACCATTTTAGCATTACCATTCCTGTTTGGCTCCAGAAACCCACAATGTTAAATTCCCGTTTGGCTCTAGACTGCCTCACAATGTTAAACTCCCGTTTGGCTCATGACTGCCTCATCCTGTGTTAAATTCTCGTTTGGCTTTAGACTGCATCATTCTATGTTAAAAGTCTCGTTTGGCTCTAGACTGTCTCATCCTATATTAAATTCCCGTTTGGCTCTAGACTGCCTCATAATGTAAACATATGGGCTAATGTTAATTCCTGTATGGCTCTAGATCGCCTCATATAACTACTTATTTCAATCACCTGCAAGCTTATTATATTTAGTTGATTATTCCATGACCTGTAGACACGTCAGCTTAAAAAATGATATGGCATTTATATACCTTTCGGGCTACCTTAAGAACTTTTATACAGGTACGGTCTTTCTCCCAACTTCTACTACGCAACTAAAATATAAACTCGACTAATGGACCGACTCTAATAAAGGAATCACACAAAGGGAAACAGGAAAGATATTAACTCTGGTATTAAATTAATATTGCCAATTGAAATATAATATGTGAAATGCTTAGTTTACATTGAAATTTCCTTGGTTTATCAAGACAACAGTTCAGATTTTATCAATAATAGTTATCACTTAAAATGAGAGAGAATATGCATTATTTGGGAAAATGAAAGCAGTGATTCTCAAATGGTAATAAATGTTCTCCCATACTGTGTTAGCCAGCTATTGGCAGCACAAAATAGTTGAGAATATTTATTTGCACTAATCACAAACTTTGCATGTCACACTCAAATATATCAAACACAATATCTGCATTTTTGATAAATTTTACAGCATGGATTTTATAATACTCGCCACATGAAGGATACTCCACTGTCTGATTAGGGATACGGTATTTTAATTCAGCAAAGTTGGCGCACAAAGCTTTTTTTTAAAATATCCCTTTCATTGAAACACATGTCCATAAAGCACAGTATTTCAGTCCTTGCAAGTTTAGTATGAGATCATTTTTTTTAAAAATGATGAAATGGTGAAAGTTTGCAAATAGTATTGATTCTTTGATTGAAAATTGTTATACTTTGCAAACACAGATAAAGTGCCAAATTATGACTGTAAGAAGTGACTCATAGGTTATAAATCTCCTAAGTTAATATTCACTATATTAAAACCAAAGATGTGTCTAATTTATCGTCTGTAATACAATCATTGCTGCATGATACTTCAACTGAAGGATCGATAAAACTAAAATGATATCCGGGGACAACATCCCGAAGCAGAAACTAATCTGCAATCGTTGATTCAAAAAGCAATATGACCTCTTCACCCCCACCCCATAAAGCATAAGACAATCAGAAAAATTGGTAGGAAGTGAAATTTACAGACAAGACCTACCCTAATGTCTCAAAAGATTTTGAAAAATTGCATGTTGATGCTCGATTTTCGATGTGAGAATACAGCCAGAAATCAGCAAAGGCCTCTTCACAATCATATCAATACTTCAAAAGGAGCGATAATCGAGATAACTATTCCGAAGTAATTTTTAGAGTTAGCTCTCTTGAATTTACTGCTCCCAGGGCATTGTTACTTCACACTTATTTTCTTTTTTAACTAAGCGTGAATTTTCAAAGTACGACTAGTTAACGCAGTCTTTTCTTTTTCTTAAAAGAAGTGTCAGTATCAGGAAAAGACATGTTACAGTCTGCATTTTTTATTTCCTTTATAGACAGATACATAGATAGACAGACTACGCTTAATTATCAGCCCTTCCATTGTAATAATGGAGAGGACGGATGGCAAAGAGTCGACTGCATTCATTTGTCCACATATTTATGTCTGGTGAAATATTGAGAATGAGCTATGTAGTGGATATAGATACACATTCCCCACTTGAATGAAAAAATAAGCATCATACTCAAATGCCTCAAAATTGCATCCAAAGACTTGAGACGGCTAAATAAAATAGCACACAAATCTGATGCTTTACAGCGTATGTGGGTCTTTGCCTTTTATCTCCCTCCATATTATTTAATGGGTTAGAGATTCTCAGATACTTAACTCGAATAATGACTGAAGTGTAATTGATTGGAAAGATTAAGCCACGCGTTCCAAAAGAACTTGCATAGGCGATCACTTGTTTGAGATTCTGCACTGTGGGGCAGACATAAAAGAAATATTGAATTTCAGTGGTTGTGGTCTAATTGAGGAATAAGTGATTAAATTACAATCTGTTAATTATCCAACGGCAATCTATACAATATTTTTGTTAGATTTTTTTCATTTTGATCCTCTCTAATTTCACGTTAAAAGTTCAAGTGCTCCACTGGGATATTTGCCTCCTTATGTTCAAAGTATTCACGTTGCCTTAGATACACCCTGCACGTGAGCGCTGTCCTAGGAGACACAAAGCACGTGTGCCACGTTCTGCCATAACATCTGACAGCGTTTTTGGCAAATGTTACAGCACCCAACAACATGATTTCGTTTTCTAAAAGATTGCCAGCTAGATATGCACTTGTAAACAAATGACATGCATTATAATATATATGTACACATTTCCGATATATATATATATATATATATATATATATATATATAAATATAAATATATATATATATATATACATATATATATACATATATATATATACATATATATATATATATATATATATATATATATATGTATATATATATATATATACATATATATAATGTCTGAGTTTGTAGAGCGTCAGACTCGTAATCCAAGTAAAGGGCCGCAGGCTCGATACCCGCCCAGGCAAGCACAAGTCTCCTGCCTCGGCATGATATAGCATAGCCAGCAATGTGTTAAAAAGTGCCATTTAAGTCAACAAAACAAAAACAAACTGATTTGTTAGATAATGCCTAAACGGAAACTATTATGAAACTTGTTCGGTGATAGCAAAATATGTCAGCTGATACGACTTATAAGGAACTGATTTTAGTGCTTTCCGGTGCAAATATTTTTGTGTAGGACTTAACAATAAACTTATTTAAAAGCGTATGACCATTCTTATATATATATATATATATATATATATATATATATATATATATATATATATATATATATATATATATATATATATCCGACCTACACGTGATGGAGAACTGTTAGTTTGTATAACAGTTATAAGCTTTATTTAGAACCAGGAAAAAGGATTTGTATCAATATACGTCTCTTCCGAGACGAGCCGTTCTGAGATAGAAACTTCCTATATACATTGCACCTTGATACATCTCTGTATAAGACTAATATAGGGTTCAAAGACAACGTCGAAGTGAAAACACACACACACACACACACACACACACACACATATATATATATATATATATATATATATATATATATATATATATATATATACATATATATATATATATATATATATATATATATATATATATATATATATATATATATATATATATACTGTACTTTGTAAACTATACTTAAATGCTTTGTCCATCCAGTATTTATGAATATTTTCCTTAAATTGATTGAAAGTCTTTTCATTTATTACTCACTGTGGAAGGGAGCTCCAAGTGTCCACATCTCCTTTAAAAACACATGTTTTCTGATGTTCGTTTTAGATTTTTCTTTATATAACTTAAAACTTTTGTCCTCTCGTTTTAGTTTTATTCTGATATTTTGAAAATGTACTCTTTATCAATGTCTCTGATAAGTCTTACTATCCAGTAAATTTCTATCGTGTCTATCATTCAGTGGCGGCGGAAGGGTTCGAGGCGCCCGAAGGCAATGTTTTTTTAGTGGCGCCCCTACTTTGCCACAGAATTTTTTTTTATGTCAGTTGCCAACCTCCCTTCTCCCTCCCCCCCCCCCCTTATACGTTTTTTGAAGAATTGCCCATGTTACACTAAGATGAGGTAAAATACTATGCCTTAGATACACTGCAAGAAAACACAAAAAATCCCGACGGCGCCCTACATAGCCTGGCGCCCGGTGGAAATTGACCCCTCACTGCTACCATTTTTCTGTATTAGAATGTTGGTACGTTTTTCACCATAATTAAGACGCTGTAGCCTGAGGTCTAACTTTGTTACTGGTTTCTGGACATTCTCAGTCAAATGTATTTCCTTTATAAATTGTGGACTCCATGCTGCATTTGTATCCTCAAAGTGAGATCTAACCACACTTTTAAAAATTTAAAGCATATATTCAAAAAACATTCTTCTGAGAAAATTACCAACTCTAGTCGCCTCGTTCACTTAGTTTGTTAAATCATTCTGGAGCGATAGCTCACATCCAAAAGTAACCGATAGATCACATCTTAAAGTAATCGATAGCTCACATCCAAAAGTAATCGATAGCTCACATCCAAAAATAATCGATAGCTCACATCCATAAGTAATTCTTAAGTCCTTCCCTTCTTTGCCATTCTAAATCTCTATTTCCCCTCGGCTTTTATGTATCCTGCATTAATAAAGTCGATTGCTGTTTCATTACTGTACACGTTCATACATTGAATCTAACTAAATACTTGTTTGACTATTCAAATTCTTTCTAAAATTGTCCTTTAAACCACTTTAATAATCTTCTGTTAAGATATTCTCAAATAATTTTGTGTTGTCTGGAAACAGCATTGCATAACTATTTATTTATCGTACCTTTTTTCCTTTAGAGCTTTTCCTGATCATTTATGCAATAATACTAGGACCTAAAAACAAAAAGAAAAATTATAGTGCGGGTAAAAAATCCAAACACGTGTAAATCTTTTTTTTCCCCCTCTCTATCTGGATAGGCTCCAAATCTCTCTCTCTCTCTCTCTCTCTCTCTCTCTCTCTCTCTCTCTCTCTCTCTCTCTCTCTCTCTCTCTCTCTCTCTCTCACTCACTCTATATATATATATATATATATATATATATATATATGTGTGTGTGTGTGTGTGTGTGTGTGTGTGTGTCTATCTATCTATCGGACAGATGGAAACGTATCCTTCATGCACCGTCTCTCTTGCTGTAAAAAAACAACATATCCTTAAAGAATGTTTAATGTGGCAACTCTCCTCCGTAGCCGACCTTTCTTCCTTAAAAAGAACTGGATGCGAACTGGGGAGAATAGCTGATCATGCCATCCTTCTTTCCCGTATTCAAATCTTAAAATGAATTTCTGCCCATTTGTCATTAATAGCAAACTGCTTGTTAAGGTGTTGTAAATTTGAAATTTAGAGAATAACACAAAACAACACACTGAGTATATATATGGCCCTTCGTATTAGACACTCCTTCTAAAGGGTTCAAATGCAATAGTTCAAGACACGGTAAAATGTGACGGCCAGCAACAAATGAGATTTTAAAAAAAGAATCATCGAATTTGTTCGTTTTTGTGGGTTTTAACGGCACTTTTAACACATTATTGGCTATATCGTGCCGAGGAAATGGAAGCTAAGTGCCTTTCCCAAGGATACACTGATGCAGCCGACCCGTGCTGGCCTGGGCTTGTATCGAACCCGCGCCCCTTTGAGACATCGAAGCGAGAAAACGAAATAAAAGAAACAGGAAAATATACCATTATTCACATCATATTTCACAATTTGCAATCATAAAACTACAGCTACGACAGCCTTTTATCGCTGCTATTATTATGTTGAACATATTTGCTGTACGTTATATTAATGTATCTTTTTCTACTAATCACATTGGCAATGTCAATTATATTAATTACCTTGGTATGAGTTATATTCACAAAGTTATAAGCACACAGCCAATCTAGAGAACATACAGCTTCCCCACAGGGATACGTTCTCACATATAAATATACCAGGACAGTAATAAAATTGTAATTACTATAAAACATATACACAACATATGTCAAAGTCATATATTATCAAAGTATTTGTCATTGTCAACAGTTGCCATTCTCGTACGTTTGTTATGATTGGTAGACGCTTAATGGTTTACCCGAATGCTGTAAATTTCGTCTAGAATAATTGATAACTGGAAATAGAAATTTGATACAGGTAAGAGATGTGATGCAGAGTCGCTATCAGAAAGGCAATCTAAAAGTCTCTTTTAAGTATTGTTACAGTTACAATTATGACCGTTAATCACGAAGGGTCTTGTGCGATGGAATTTAGGCAGGAAACTGAATTAGTCGATTTTGTCGTAGATGATGTAATTATGGCAGCATTGTTAAATCAGGGTATTATTTCATAGACTTTTTTCTCTTGTGTATAAGTATTATACGTTAATCGAGTCTATATTTCTACAAACAAGTGCTTGACACATTTTCTTCATATCTTTTTTTTTCTTTACCCTTTCCCAATATCCTTCTACTTGTGGTGAATTATCAAAGACACGAATCTGTCAACTACCAAAGTAACTGATGATTAAAAGCTGAAACCACAAGAGATGCAGCTCCACATGATCGTGCAAACCTTTCAGGGCCAGCAATTTCATGACATTCTGCACAGTGGGACATATACAAAAGAAGGATCGAATTTTAAAGGTTCTCTCGTTCCGCAAATGTGCCGGCTTAGGCACATGGGCAGTTTGTTGTCTGCTCCTAAAAGGAATGATGATATTACAAGCTGCATATTTGATGAGAATCATCCTTTGCAGAATATTTTCGTGTGACATTTTGCATTATGATGGTCTAACGTCATGTAAAACGCTAATGTTCATAGCTGAGATATTTGATTCCATCTGATCAGCATACATTCGCCGCCACTGAAACATCTTGCACGTGAGCCTTTCCCTTGAGACGAGTCACACGTGAGACAATTATTTGAGTCGTACAATCGCATATGTTGGTGTTTTTGGGTAAAGGTTAAACAGCTACCTTATTTTGTAAGCTTATGGCTATTTTAGCTAATTTGAAATTTAGCTTGTCTTTAAACATTTATGTTTACATTGTAGAAATATTCAATAAATCTAACGATGATTCAGAACTGGGACTTTTTAAGGACTTTCCTGTGCATGGTTAATAGATGTCAGTAGATATGATTTACAAGAATGAATGCTGAAAAGACATTGATAAAGTTTATTTTAAAATATGTCTGTGGTCATGACATAAGTTGAACATTTGTCTTGACTATTTTATTGTTTTAAATATATTTCATTTTGAGACATATTCAAATTTCTCGTGATAAAGGGGCTTTTAGTGATATAGTGGTTAACAGCTTATTTTAGAATCAAGAACATCGTTCCAAATACGCGATAGGAATTTTCTTTTAGCTGTTTCGATTCGGATATATTTGTACTTACACACTTTTGTTATTGCGTCTGGTCAATTATATGGCCACACCTAATCACAAGGTCCGACTTGAGGAGTAACACACACACACTCAGATTAAACTTCTCTTTTTTTCTCAACACAATAGACCCTTTCAAGATCTTATAAAGATTATGTAGTATCGGGAACGTCAACTCAAACTACAGAGAATAAAGATGGAGTTTTTTATCCTCTTTGTGCGAGCTGTGGAGACATAATTTTTCCTACACATAGAAATAAAGCTGTCTCTAAGCAAAAGTCACAAGAGGCGATCTATCCTGTAGAGAAGGCCATCCTTAATATGAAATAATTTAGAGAGGTGATCTATTCTGTATAGAAGGCCATCCTTTATATGGAATAATTTAGAGAGGTGATCTATCCTGTATAGAAGGCCATCCTTTATATGGAATAATTTAGAGAGGTGATCTATCCTGTATAGAAGGCCATCCTTAATATGGAATAATTTAGAGAGGTGATCTATTCTGTATAGAAGGCCATCCTTTATATGGAATAATTTAGAGAGGTGATCTATCCTGTATAGAAGGCCATCCTTTATATGGAATAATTTAGAGAGGTGAACTATCCTGTATAGAAGGCCATCCTTAATATGGAATAATTTAGAGAGGTGATCTATCCTGTATAGAAGGCCATCCTTAATATGGAATAATTTATAGAAAGATTACAAAAAAGATTAACTTTCAGATAATTCTTCCGAGTGTTCAAATATCAAATGTGTTCACCATTACAAATACATGGTCCCTATTGACAGTATATACAATTATTGTTTAAACACCTTTACAAAATACATGGCTCCTGTTGACAGTATATACAATTATTTTGTAAACACCTTTACAAAATACATGGTCCCTATTGACAGTATATACAATTATTGTTTAAACACCTTTACAAAATACATGGCTCCTGTTGACAGTATATAAAATTATTGTGTAAACACCTTTACAAAATGCATGGCCCTTGTTGACAGTATATACAATTATTGTGTAAACACCTTTACAAAATACATGGCTCCTGTTGACAGTATATAAAATTATTGTGTAAACACCTTTACAAAATACATGGTCCCTGTTGACAGTATATACAATTATTGTGTAAACACCTTTACAAAATACATGGCCCGTGTTGACAGTATATAAAATTATTGTGTAACACCTTTACAAAATACATGGCCCTTGTTGACAGTATATAAATTTATTGTGTAAACACCTTTACAAAATACATGGCTCCTGTTGACAGTATATACAATTATTGTGTAAACACCTTTACAAAATACATGGTCCCTGTTGTCAGTATATAAAATTATTTTGTAAACATGAGAAAATAATAACGCATGGAGTAGGTACTCACGACAATTTTGGATCTTTCACTCAAAACTTCTTCTAAAGGATACATTGCAGTATCTCAAAAAACAGCACATCATAGCGAGGAACTATAACAAAAATATTTCTTCAATCAATAATAAATATTTAACTAAGTTCTGATGCTAAAATCTTGTTTAATTTTGCAATCATGGAAACGTTTCATTTCAGCAACGCGTCATCCTTGTTGTCCTCTGTGCGAAAAAGGAAACTATTTGTGTACTTGTCGTTTACTATTCGGGTTTGCATTCGTGAATATGAACCTTTCCATTGCGGTTTTAATGGGCGCTGCCATGCTTGTATCACGTGACATTCCGCCATTACGGTACTGATATCGCACAGTGCTCGGTACTGTGGAACCTATATTCGTACACATTTACAGTAATTATCATTCATTTACACAATCATTTAGGTTAAGAGCGCCTTTCTGTGAAAAACTATTTGGTGAATTGAGTACCGAAAAGCTTCATTGTTGTAATAATTTAAACCATTTCAATGTGCAAAGTGCAATTCCGTATAATTAGTTCGTTTTTTATCCAGAGGATTTAATTCATGGAATCATTCATATTTTCCTCAGTTATTTATTTCATAGTTCTAAATTTTTAATTATTTAACTAATTTTATCAAATTGTCTTCAACAGAAATTTTTTAAAAATATATTTTGGACCTCTAATAATCACGCCAGCTAAAATAGGTAATACTTTTCGTACCTCCACTTTCGTTAACGTATTTTTTCGTGTACTAATTCGCATATATCACATAAGTAGGTGAATTACATATAGCGATAAATAAACAAACAAATGAATAAATTAAATAATTATTAATTTCAACAAATAATTACAATAACTAATCAATACATTAATAAAATCCTATTCACTTTATCCATGAATGTCAAATTTGAAAATTCGCAGATGACATAAAAACTATAAACGATTGTGCATATCAAAGACTTCAGTTACATCTGTACTATCCTTTCCTTAGTAATTATAAAAGTGATTATTAATTTATTAACTAATCATAAACATTATGAAAGACACATGTTATTTCTTTCCACAAACTACTTACATTTTTATACAATCGTAAAAATAAGTCGACATTTCAAAATATTATATTATAGTCAGTGTTTTTCTTTCAATTTTCCAGAAAAGGAGAAAAGTTATCATAATGCCCCTAAGTGTTTAATTTGTGATTACATATCAAATGTATGAAATTGGTGATTTTTCCAATTACTTGTTCATTTCGGTCTCTTTTTCTTTCACCAATAATTTGTCAAATTTTTAGAATTCCTCTGTAAGTTCAAATATGAATTCTTTTAAATGAAATTTCTTACTTCAGTTAAATTAAATGGACAGTAATTTCCCAATTTTCTTGCGAGATAATTTTTCAGAAATAAGGACCTTTGTGAACACAAGTGTCCTGATTAATGTGTATTTTGTTGTTGCTGTTGTTGTTTTAGTTGTTTTTGTTTAATTTTATTTTGATGTAACTGTTTATTCTATTGTGGGAGAGTATGTATTCGAATATTTATGCGGAAATAAAGTTGATGTATAACAATAAAGGAATATGGAAGTGATTGCGGAGTATCATGTTTTATTTAGTCTTTCTCATGTCTGGCATATGTAGAATCAGTACTTGTAATCAGTACCGTAATGGCAGACGCGTGCAGAAACACGTCGCGGACAGGGGGAGGTAAATATGGAAGAACTGTTTACTAGAAAGGTCTATAGACATTTAAACATAGCACTCACTTGGCGACCCAGTGATTAATTATCTCCCCTCTAAATACAGTCACTCTGGATTTCTTTGACAGAAATCAAGGTTTATAGAAGTTACCACCATTAGTTACAAATATTCACCAAACAAATGGGAAAGTTCAATCCCTAGATTCTAATAGAGGATCCTTGATAATATAAAAGAATATCACGCACCAAGTTTAATATTGGGGTATATATTAATACCTCATTTTCCACTCCACTATCCACACCCTCAGACTCAAAATAAGGTACATTCATATGGCGTCAAATGAAATATTTGTTTAATTTAAAATAAGGTACATTATGGCGTCAAATGAAACATCGATATATTTATATCTTCCTCTAGGGGGAAAAGACCTTACCGATAAATATCTCAGGACACAAAAGATGGCGCAGTGGACAGGAGTAAAATTGCAATCATTTTAAAATACTTCCCACAAAAGTATTTGTCATTCTCGGGAGTTGTCGTAGTTGAGAGATTTCACCTGAAATAAACGAGGCGTGATATGTTAATAACTCTAACGAACAACTGGCTGGAATTGTCAGGCACTTAATGAAATTACCTGAACGCTGGAAATTTCATTTCGATTGATTAATAAAACTGTGAAAGGTAACAGGTGCCATGTTGAAACGATATCAGATAGGCAACAGAAGTGTCATATTCTCAGTGGCTGCGCGAGGGTTGGGGGAGGGGGCATTTGCCCCCGGGCGCCAGGCAAAGGGGGCGTCGTCGGGAGCTCTTTTTTTGCTGCTGAAATTTTTATAGTATTTCACCTGCACCTTAGTGTAACGGGGCACTTCTTCTAAAAACTTATATTTAGGAGGAGGGGGGAGGGAAGTTGGCAACTGACATAAAAATTGTTCTCTGTAGCAAGGTAGGGGCGCCACTAAAGTACATTGCCCCCGGACGCATGGGTAGGAACGCCACTAAAGAACAATGTCCCCGGGTGCCTCGAACCCTCGCACCACCACTGCATTTTGTTGTTGTTATTGTTGTTGATGTTAAAATCAAGCAATTACTACATAATGTATTTGTCAAGCCCCACAAGTATTCCAAGTTTAGTAATATATATATATATATATATATATATATATATATATATATATATATATATATATATATATATATATATATATATATATATTACAACAAAAAAAGTGCTTTACAATTTATTTTTGTCTCCACTGCCAATTATCTGTTGCATGGTTTACAGACACTGATATTAAAAAAGAAATAACTGATCGCAAAAGCTGCAGCCACAAGATATCTGAGTACACCCCCCCCACCCCCACATCGCCACCCCCAATAATTTTGCTGGGCAAT
Source organism: Margaritifera margaritifera (assembly GCA_029931535.1). NCBI lineage: Eukaryota > Metazoa > Mollusca > Bivalvia > Unionida > Margaritiferidae > Margaritifera > Margaritifera margaritifera. The sequence goes on along the minus strand of JAQPZY010001506.1, from coordinate 2,406,628 downwards.
ACTTGGATGTGTGGGAGAGATAGAAAAGTACTTATTTTCTGATTGAACGAGTTGTGCAATTGCAAGCTGCTCAACTGAGAAGGTCTTTTGTTTCTAAGTTATCTCCTTGTGATATTTGTATTATTTTTTTTTAGTTCATATAAAAAGTTCAAATGCCCCGCTGGGAAATGTTTTCTTTCTGTTCAACATGGACGCATCGCCACTGAGACTTGCTGCGTGTGAACTTTGCCCTTGCGACTCCAGGTACGTGAGACATTGTTAGAGTTTTGCATCTGGTGGTGTTGGTAGACGTTGAAGTACCTAACATTTTTTGTTTAAAGTCATGGGTACTTTTAAAAACGAATTAAATACGGTTTGCATTTCAGAGTCGTTGTGACAAATTTCAAAGACATTCGCAACATTTTCCTATTAGTGAGAATAAACCTTAATAGGGTATTTCCGGGGCTTGTAGAATAACAATTTTAACGATCTTGATTGGATATGATTTCAATTTCCATGAGGGGTAGAGTGGATGGTTGCCCATTCAGAATTTGTTTCAACCAAAACGTTGTCCAAAATGTAGGAGATGAAGGGCCAACAGCTTGTATGGTAATAATCTGCTCATTTTAATAACAAACACTGGTTGCTTATATTTGTAGATTTCTTTTTCCATGAATTTTAGTATGAAAAAAAAATTCCTACACACTTTATGGCTCATTCTTTCGATCAGTAAATGCTTCTGGCATTTCATCAGCAATACGTACTGATATTATCGGTCAACATGTGAAGAGTCAATAAAAGCAAACACATTTAAATCAATCTCTCTCTTTTATAATTTGGCCATTAAACATTCCGAAGAGGGTTTATCGTATCATGACAACTTCATTTTAAAAGACATTAGGCAAAACTTATATTTCTTCTTCATATGAAGCCTCTCTGGCTATGAAGGAATATCACGCACCAACCCGAATACCCACTACACTAAGGGCACATCTCCCAAAAAGGGTGGAACCTATTCGTAACAATAGCCATTCATGCGTAGCTGCTGTCCCAGTAATGAACGCTCCTCTAATACAGATCCACTCCAGATTCCTTTCACAGCGATCAAGACATACAGAATTTATCATTGCTATGTACACATATACACCACACATAATGTGTTATCCCATACAGAATTTATCATTGCTATGTACACATATACACCACACAGAATGTGTTATCCCATACAGAATTTATCATTGCTATGTACACATATACACCACACAGAATGTGTTATCCCATACAGAATTTATCATTGCTATGTACACATATACACCACACAGAATGTGTTATCCCATACAGAATTTATCATTGCTATGTACACATATACACCACACAGAATGTGTTATCCATAGATTATACAGAAGGATGAGTGATTACATTAACTCAATTTACATTACAGAAAGAATATAATTATACATGTTAGATAATTACAATTTGTCGCCAACTGATAATTGAACCCAATTCCGATGGTTTACGGTACCCATCGAATTGCCTGCAGGCACCAGCCATCATAACCTCTCGAGTAAGTGCACATCCCTCCAAAAAGATTAAATTTAGTGGTGAATATAGTCACTCATGTAAAGCAGACACACACGGAGGCGAATAAGTAATTATATATATATATATATATATATATATATATATATATATATATATATATATATATATATATATATATATATACACACATATATATATATATATATATATATATATATATATATATATATATATATATATATATATATATATATATATATTACCTATGAATCTGGCGGACGTGCGTGGACTCAAGCACCCCACTCACTACCGGGCCATGATATATACTTTTCTTTTTTGTTGCATGCCCTTCTGATAGATTAAATTCCAAGATCAACAACAACAACAACAAGAAAAGATCTGTTGTCATGAGGAATAATAATAATAATAATAATAATAATAACCTTTTAACTTGTTAATATTGGCTAGTGTCCCAAATTACATTAATACATTGAATCTGGTACATACTTATTCTACTATTATGCTATAATTTGCACATTGATTATCTAATCTTTAATGATTTTGGACAGGAAAAGTACAAAGTTATGCAGGATATTATAATTATTACATGACTTTGTATAAAGTTGTAAAACTTGCAATAAATAGCATCATTGTAGACATTTGAAGGAATATAACATCTTCTAAAGTTTCTGTAAATTGGACATTTAATAACAAAGTGATATTCAATATCTGTACAAAATAAACAGACTGTATATATGGAAAATATTTTTAAATTAAAATCTTCCTAATTAGCCATGGTTGGGAAGTTTCCGCTTTTGAACATAGATTGTAAAAGAACACTGTACGAAGTATTTAAGCTATCAGTGTAATATTGACAGCAGAAACCATTTGTACCCAGTTATAAAATCGTAGCTTTCCCACTTAATTTAAATCTCCATTCAATTCTTGCAAGTAAATATCTCTGAATTCCTATTTGAATGCAATTTAAAAAAATTCATCACCCACGCCCTGATTTATACACGCATCTCATACCATATGAAAATAGTAAATGTTTAATTTGATTTGCCTAATATTCACAGTGATGACCCCAAGTTAATTGTAAATTAAAGCTTTGTTTTAGAAATGTAATGTTTGGCATCTTAAAGCATTGCAAACCAGTATTTCATTATCCTACAATATGTTACAATTTGCATTGGCATTCTCCCTTGTTCATGGTCGATAAACACATTTGGTGATTGTTTAGTGATTCCAAAAACATATTTGCAAAATGAAGTATGCACAGCTTCTATTTCATTCGCTTTGTGAAATCCCCAAACTTCTCACCTAAGGTTTAGAATCGATGCTAATTTGGCATCATATATTTTTAAAAGTAGTTTGGAAGACAATTTATCAAAGCGATTTAATTTGGCTTTCAAGTCAGACAGTGTCTTTGCTGATTGTGCTGCTGGTCCTTTTGGAAATGCAGTTATTTTCGTCTTCCCTAAATTAATTTTCAATGTACAAGTAATGCAATACACCTTTAACGTATTAATTAATCTCTGTAGCTGAAAAGCAGTTTCAGCAAATATCACCAAATCGTCTGCATACAATAATGCAAATAAATTAGCATATTTTAGTATAATGCCATTATTCAGCACAGAAAATTGTTTAAGAACAAAGTGAAAATGATAGGTGAAAGAACACCATCCTTGTCGGACACCAGGACAGTCAAATTTTTGAGTCAAACCTTGCGTTGTCTTCACACAAACTTTAACAATTTCATGGATAACCTTCAACATATTTATCATATTACTTTTTATGTTTTTATTATTCAATTTATGGTATAACAGACAACGATATTTTTAAAAAGTTTTCAAATTCGCTTAGAGTCTTTCTTTTTGAAAAAGCAGTATCTAAATTGGCCTCTTCCTTCACTTTGTGCACTTCTCATTTATATGTACTAGTATTTTTATACATATTCTTATCGTACTTGTACAAAAACAAATTTTCACTCGTATTAACAAGTCGAAATCTTCGAAGTGAATCAAGTGCACGATGTTGTGCTAATTTACAGTCGGAGTCAAACCATGGTTGTTTATTTGAGGACACGTTTGGATAATCACATCTGACATGTACATTGCGTTCTTCTACCTTCATATTGTGCGTTGTTACATATATAATTTCAATAAAAGTATTGAAGGCAGTATCGATTTTGTCCTTTTCCAACAGTAGGGATATTGAGTCAGTTTTTATGTAGTAATTAAGAGTTTAAATTTTCGGCATATTCATTTCTATGTGCTATAATAATAATAATAATAATAATAATAATAATAATAATAATAATCTGTATTCTTCTTGTAACATAGGCCACCGGCCCAGATACATACATGTATGAAAATTATGGTAGAAGCACGAAACATAACAATTCTAGGATTAACACACTGACTCTCTAACTTTTTGAGATTTTGCTAGATAAAGTACAAAATTATGTAGGATATTAATATTATTATTGATTCTCTGCATAAAGTTATAAAACATTATGTGATTTGCATCACAATGAACGTACAAAGGCAAATAGACATTTCTCAAATTATCATACGTGTGACATTTAACAGCAAAGTGAAAGCCATCTTCAATATCTGCACAAAAAGGACACAATCTTTCAACATAGGGGATATTTTTAGACCTACCAATATTTACCATTATAGGAAAGTTTCCATTTCTGAACATACATAGTAAGCCAACACTGTACGAAGAGTTTAAACAATCTATGTAGTATTGACAACTCAAATCGTTTCTGATCTTATTATAGTATCGTAATTTATCCATTGAGTTTAACTCTCCATTAAGTTATTGTAGAAAAATATCTTTACACAGTTGTTTAAATATATTGAAAAAGAGGTTCTCATCCCCCACCCCTTGATTAACCTAAACTTCTCCCATTTCGTGTGAAAACAGTAGATTCTTAACTTTATTCACCCAACAATCACAGTGTTCTTCCCATATCAATTGTAGGTTATAGCTTTGTTTTGGGAATCTATCATCAGTCATCTTTACTAATTTGAACCAGTACTTAAGAATTATACTATATCTTACTACTTGCATTGGCATTCTACCTAATTCATTATAGATAAAAGCATTTGGAGTGTGTTTTGTAATACCAATAATATATTTACAAAATGACATATGTACAGCTTCAATGTCACTTGCTTTGTAAAAACCCGAAACTTCTGAGCCATAATTCAAAATTGGTGCTATTTTAGTATCAAATATTTGGAATAAAGTTTCTGTAGACAGTTTACCAAAATAATTAAGTCTAGTCTTCAAACTATAAAATGCCTTTGCTGCTTGTGCTGCTAGCGTTTTTTGACACATATACCATGAGTTTTTAGAAGAGAATACACAACCAAGATATTTATAATAAGATACCGTCTCTATCAAGCAATGATCAAAATACTAATTTTCATATCCTCTCAAATATCCCCCTTTTCGAAAAACTACAATTTTAGTTTTTTCCAGGTTTATCTTTAGTTTCCAGATGTTGCAGTATTCTTTTAGTTTATTTAGAATTCTTTGAAGTTGAATAGCAGTTTCGGGCAAAGGCAACCAAGTCATCTGCATACAACAGTGCAAATAAAATAGCAAATTATAATTTTTTACACCGTTATTCTGGTAAGATATGTGTGTCTTTAAATCATTTCAAATAATGAAAATAAAATAGATGATAAAACACAACCTTGCCTTGCCCCAGCCGGACAGTTAAATGTTTCTGTCAAGCCATTTGGCGTTTTCACATAAGCTTTGACATTTATAAATATGGCTTTCAGAATTGTAAACATTTTACTGCTAATATTTTAATTTACTAATTTACGATAAAGTAAGCTCATATGAATACTGTCAAACGCTTTTTCATAATCAACAAAAAGAGTATAACACATACCTCTTTGTTTCCTGAAAACTTTACATATCAATGTGCTTAGGGTAAATAATATTATCTACAGTGGAATATCTGCTTCTAAAAATAGCTTGTTCTTTACCTATAATATCATCTTCTTTCACCCAGTTAGCTAGTCTTTTATTTAAAATAGAAGTAAATATTTTTTCTGAGGACTGGTAAAAGAATAATCTCTATAATTTTCAGGCATATTTATATTCCGTTTTTGTGTGAATGGGTGAGATAACAGCTTTTGTCCAGCACTTCGGAAAGCATCCGAAACCAAATCATTTATTGAAAATAGAAACTAAAATAGATACCGTGATATTTCAAGCTGCCTTTTAAAACATCACTCGAAATGTCATCAATACTACCTGATTTTACCGACTATAAACTTTTTATAGCATGTTGCACTTCTTCTTCAGCTATTTTACCTTCCAGATTTTCATGGAGAATATTAGTTGTTTCTTTTAATTAGAACTTTTGGTCCATCTCATAATGTATATGAATTAATTGTGAATAGTACTGGTGCCATCCGGTGCGGTTTATTTTTTACATTCAACGTGATATTTGGGCATTTTAAAAGTCTTCAGAAGCATTTCGACTCTTTCTCTGAAAGTGCTTATTCATGACATGCATTTCCCTTTGTTCTTTATAGGCTGCGTTTGTGCCTATTTATGTTTTTGTACATATTTCTATGGTGCTTATATAAAGCCAAGTTATATGTCATATTATTGTTTCTGAAGTTTCTAAGTGCATCTAGTGGGTGATGTTTTGCTGCTGTATAGTCTGTATCATACTAGGGTTGTTTGTTGAACGAAACCCGATCACTTCTTTTATTGATACCATGCTGATCTACTTTCATCGTCTGAGCTGATTCACAAATACTCTTCATGAAAGAATTTTAAGCAGTATCAAGTTGATTATGCTCTATCGTTTTGAGTATATATGAGATTTTACTGATAGTGAAGAGATGACGTTATAATCATAAGAAGAAGAAAAAGAATAAGAATAATAAGAAGAAGATGAAGAATCAATAAACGATAATAATACCATAGGTGTGTACTCTAGACAATTTTGGTTCTTTTCTGTAGACACCAGTTCTAGAGCGTTATATAGTATCATCGTAAGCGACGTTACAATATGGCGACCAACAAAACAGTCGATATTTTCAATCATCAATAGATGTCTAGCTACGCACTGTTAAATATGCGTGTATATATAATACCAGATTCGAGGAATCAAACCGATGGGAAAACATCTAATTATATCAATGTGTTACTGTTGCTATTTTGTTCAAATTCTAATTCAATTAGTATTTTGTTGATCTATGATATATTGATTAATATATCTTTTGTAACCGATCAGACTGGCGATTAATCAATATATTTTCCCGTTTTTTTTTAGTTAATTACTTTGTAATTAGATATATTCTTATCAGGCAAAAATGAAATGTCTCGCACGCAGCCAATCACGAGTTTATATGGTTTCACCTCAAAAACTGTTTTCCGTCAATATGCATCGCAAGCAGACGAAAAATAAAATAATGGCCGGAAAGCTCGTTAAGAAAATATAAGAACAATACATTATCACCTTCTAATTAATTTCCCAGAATCCTCACTTTTTTGTACAATTACGCCTGAACTTTTTAGTCTCAAGAGAGAAGTGTTATCCTCTTGAAGTAATTATTAAGTTTTACATCGTCCATAAGCAAAAGCAACAATCGAACCGATTTCCCCAAAAGACATACATTTCTATTGATATTGGTCGAATATTTTAACCTTAATCATTTATTAGCATTTTGGTCATACTAAACACATTGTAATTATCTGTCAATAGTGGCCATACAACATAGTTACAAATACTTACCATGTAGTTACGTTAATTTCAATTAAAAGGGAAAAAAATCAACTCTGGATACTTATTAATATTCGTTATCATACCTATGCTCCTTGATCAAAAGAATAGATAGAAAGAGATATATGAAAAAAGAAACAAAGAAAAAATAGGACGATATAACAAGATAGAGAGAATGATGCGTTGAAAAGACCAAAACAAAATGCTTAATTGTTTTTGACAGGGACTTATCTTGGAAGCATCGTAAAGCAAGAGGACATTTCATAGTTGACAGTAGGTAATTGTCAAGAGGATATTATATACAAGTTTGTATCAATGTTCACAACGATAGTAAGGGGAAGACTGTCCCAGTCCGAGAAAGGAATCAAAAGAAAATTCACAAGACGAGCAAGGTATAATGGAACTAGTTTAAGGTATCATGGAACTAGTTTAAGGTATAATGGAACTAGTTAAAAGCTCCTTAAACATTTCACTATATATTATTGTTGTTACTTTGGTAACTTCATGTATTTGGTGATAACAATTTTGTAACTCGAAGACATGCGTCAGTCAAACTGCTCATGTATTATGGTATTATATATATATATATATATATATATATATATATATATATATATATATATATATATATATATATATATATATATATATATATATATATGATGTTCCAACAGGCATAGTTATCCCCGATACCCATGCATTTATTATACCCTGAATATTTACTTCCGTGTATTAACTTTAAACACTACTTATACACAGTTTTTGCATCGCTACTTTGAAACTATCTTGTGAATGTGATTAGGTTTACATGTCTGTATAATTGGCATTCCTGTTCCATAAATAGCCAATGTAACGATTGCTACAAGCAATACAACTCTGTATAATGCCAAATGGTGTGTCACTGAATTCAGCACTCGCTGGAAAAGACAAAGTGGCAGCTAAAGTGGATATGTGTCCCTAACTGAAGCAAAGTCTGGTTGAAAGAGCTCACAGATAAAGGTCTCGGTGAATATGGGTCAGAAATAGAGGATTTGGAACCTCTCTCTTTTGTTCGGGATTTATAGCTTTGTTGAGCTCTTAAATCAAATTAAGAGAACATCTAATTAAGTATATTTGACTTTATTAAGGAGAACAATCCTTTTGAAACGATTTATGAACATTTTGATGGCAAACAGAAAGTACTGTTTTAACGGTTAAATAAATCGTGCAGAATAGCAATGGGGTAGCTTCACATAATACCATGACGACTCCAATACATGCTCTCAGTTTGTTTTAGTAAATACCAGGCATTCAAACAATACTCTTTTTCTTCGCATATGTATGAAAATTTAGTATCATATTACTCTTCTGAGATATTTATGACATTTTATTTATATGTGAATACTGTCAACCTCAAAATATAGTTCATGTGACCCGTATGAACATTTAAAATGTTCAAAGCAATCTAAATTAACCATTATACGTCATAAATTGTAGTCTGCTTTTTACTTTTATTTTTAGTGTATTGATTTTCCTGTATTTTGTGAAGCAAGCAGAAACTTTAAACCCATCCCATCAAAGACATATCCGTTTATATTAGTACCGATGAATATATGATTTTCTGTATACCCACGAAAATGATATTAATGCATGACAATACATGAATCACTTGCATTAAATGTTTAAATGGAGAACAAAATGAACACATATTTATGATAACTTCTCAAAAATTTGCAATGTATTTTTCCCTCGAGACAATACTCAGTGCGATTAGATTTTTTCAATACAATTTTCTTGTATTTATGTGAGCTAAGATAATTTATTATCACGTACGCATCAAAATGTTCAGTTAAATCTTTATTTCTTGCTTTGTTTTGTCTTGTTTCTTTTTTAATGGTTTCCTGTTATTTCCATATCACATCCAATGTTATATACATTTTTTCATTAAGATGTGCAAATCTAGTGAAAACAAAGGTGATGTGTCTTCGCTCTATCGATTATATTCGACACTACAGTGATTCCGACCTGACTCTATATTATAACCTATTCTATAAATATAGAAATTTATTTGCAAAAATATATCACAAAAATGACATTCAGCAAGCATATAACAAACAGAGGTTTACAAAGCTGTACAACAAAAATAAAGTGTGACTTCCAGTCGAAAACGGTTGCTGGAATACAATATTGCAAATGGAACGTCATACAACTGGGCTCAAAATTAGGCTTTTCTTTTTCACTAACCCACAGGATCAACAAAATAAACTTGTTCCTGATCCTGTATAACTTTCACTGATCCTGCTATAATCAAACAGAAGCCATTTTAATTTTTAATTTAACATTTATTATTCATTTACTGCAGCTCAAAACAATAGCAACTGTATTTCACCAAGAAGACTCACGAATGAAGCCCCCCTCCCCCCCCCCCCCCGTGCTCTTTCTTATTTCTGCAACTACTCTGAGCAGAAAGTGCACAACAACACAGCCTTTCCAGTGTCAAACTCAGACATTTGTGTTCGTTTTCCCAGCACTTCTGGTATTTTCTTAGTCTCTTCTCTTCATCATATTTGCAATCGCGCTCTCCCTTGTCATCGTCTAATTTCTGCCCTTTCGGAGGTGGCAGCACAACTTGCATGTTTAAACAATTGTCACCGCATCATCCATTGAATGTTTATCAACAACGATATAAATATTATGACACATTGTTCGGTATAATTCTGGATTATTCGTTGAGTCGGCGAACGCGACCTTGTCCGATTGGTCAATACTAGCCTGATACCCTATACCTGTTATTATCATCAGTAATGAAATCACTGGGGCATTACACCAGGCTAGTTCCAAGTGCGCGAAGACTGTTTTAACAATAATCACACTAATTTATTTGATGAGTGGTTTAACACCTGGCCATTTGCGACACTAGTATATATTGTACCTCGTGAACGTGCAGGATTATGGTAGATACTCACTTAACACAATAAGCAAATAAATTAAAGATAAATACTTCGTAACTGTTATGATACCGACCGGCGGTAATTTTCACTGCTCCAACGGATTAGTGACGGATGGATTTTAGTAATCCGTTGGCGAAATCACTAATCGCGGGATAGCGGATTAGCGTTAATTTCGAACCCTGCGTTACATACATACATACATACATACATACATACATACATACATACATACATACATACATACATACATACATACATACATACATACATACATACATACATACATACATACATGGTCACAAATGTTAAAAAACGGCATGTTATTTATTGTCCCAAGCGTCAGGTTGAAACGTGGGAACACTTTCTTAATTGTTATCTGTGGCGTTTTCAAACTTTTGTGTCATATAACATTTTTTCTGTTAGCTGGCATTTCCGTTTTCTTTCAAATTTCATGTGCCGGCCCCAACCAAAGCCTATGACGTTGGCTATATATATATATATAAATATATATATAAATATATATATATATATATATATATATATATATATATATATATATATATATATAAAGAGTGAAGTGGACTTTTCTTATCTTGTCTTTTGTAATCCGGCTTCTGCCAAGTTGACTGTTGTTACGACTAGGGGTAAATGTAACAAAAGAAAAGACTCAAACAATCTTTCAAGATTTAGAACACAAATATTTAATTTCCTAAAATATTATAATATTTCAACAAACAATCAAAGTGAAAGAATTAAAATTAACTTACAGTATAGAATATCCTTAAAAGTCCTAAATTGTTCTAAAGTTCACTGATCCGGAAGTTAATCCAAATTATTCCTAATGGAGAATATTCCGAATGAAAACACCACTGTGCTGATGTACTAACAAGAATCAGTTATATCCAAATATTATTAATTCCAAATAATCTTTGTGAATATAGATTTCACACAAGTTCTAGAGATGTTTCCGATAATTCCAACGGAGCTGAATAATTCTTAAAGTTTAAGTAGCAATACATAATCCAAAATGTACTGTATAATAATATCTCTGAAGCAGAATAATCACACATAAAATGAACCAATCTCGTTTATGACCTCTCGTGCTAACGAACTATATAGAAAAATGACGAACGCTGCGATACATCTTATTATATAGTTTTCTTAATCTACGTCTTACAAACAAACAAAACCCAATTCTTATTCCGTCTCAAATCAACATCTAGTTACTACGATCTTATTCTAACTTCTGGTCAACAAAATGAATCATTCCTGAATTACGAAATCCATGTCAGGTCAGAAGTGAAAACTCACGAGCTGAATCACGTGACATGACTAATGCTTCAAACGATAATATTGATTTTCCCAGGACCAATGTACTGGGTCACATTGAAATTACCGTATATGTGCAATCTGCAAAACGACACCAATTAGACTATTATACAGAGGTCACAAACTAATAAAACTATACCATTATTTAAAAGAAATTATACATAATTACGTAACAACTGTACTCATAAGTAATAATATTTGTCGGTTGCTGCGTTACTGTTTATCACTCTATAGCACATTATTTATACTAGGTAATGAAAGTACTTCAAATAAGTTGCGTTCTTGTTCAATATACATGTTTTATGTTTTTACAAAAAGATTTAATGCTAGTAATTTCTTTTTAATTATGGATGTCTGCTTTTGTAAAAATCAATGCTTACTGCGCAGCTCGAAATGACGTCATCATTACATTATATATGACGATCGTATCGTAGGTGTGTCATAGCACAATGAACTCTATATATTAAATAATGAAATATATAAAACAGCCCCGTGGAAAAAATTATAAAGTCAATGAAAATTATTCGAGACCACTGGAAATCTTCATGATTTATGACCTGCGTAAATCAGCCACGCGCGCTCTCTTTTGTAGAAATCGGACGTGATCTCAATAATTATGTCATATTGAATGAAATCACTCACCACCATGAACGTTTTGTATATCATAAACGTTTTGTATATCATAAGAGGAGTCTATGATCTTCAACCTGTGCAAATTTGATTAATTTTAAATATTCATTCAGTTATTTTCCCATATATTCAAGTGTAATAACCCTTACTTGGGCGTATATATTTAACTTAGAAAAACGCAAGATACACATCAACCAGTACATTGTTAGTGACTTTTAATAGCTTGGATCCTTAACGTTGTAAACATTTCAAAATTGTATCTAAAAAAAAATTATCAAACACTCAAACATTTTATAAGCGATCATCCTTAAATTCTTTGTAATCTTTGAAATTTGGAACCTGTTTTGTGGAGGTCTAAGCCAGTGTATCCACCTCGACCGAAAAGTTTATTTACAATAGTAATGCCAGTGATAAACGATTTTCGTCTTATTCGTCTTAATCCATACATTAAATAGATGTCCGTATTATCAAATGTGACACGAACAAATGATGTTACTCTTTTCCAGCTTTCATATTCAACTGGTTTATATCCCCCCAGAAGGAAAGGAGAACAATTACTTTACAACTGCATATGCCCGCATTGAGTTTATACACTTCACAGGAGTGCAAGATAAAATCTAGTTCTATGAAACCGGGCTTTTTTTTTTTTTGTTTTTTTGTATGGTGACTGAACATTCCAACATAAAGTGTGCACCGTTGGTTTTCATGACTGAGAGTTTTCATTTCTGGTTAGTTTTCTGATATATGTTGGTACCATAGCTGGGTTTCTTATACTTTTGCACAGTAATGTCCATAATCTAGTACAATACACCATCCATTTGAGCAAATCTTGAAGAAAACTACTGAATTTCAAATACCTTCAGCATATGCAATTTTAAATCACGCTATTGATCGTCTCTTTCAACTTTTCCTTTATCGCCATTCGAGTCGGTTGTAAGTGACACTAATAGGACAGAGGCCTTTTCATGTATATGATTTGACAATAAAACTACGGCGGTAGTGTTGATGAAAATTGTACCGGAAGTGCCGTTGTTAATATTAAACGCGCATGTCCAATCCGCTCTCTGTATACCGGAAATGTTTGTCAGATTTCAAAATGCATTTTCATAAAATCATTCTTAATTGGAACTTTCGGTATATTAGTGTCTAGGTATAATCAAAGGTAAGAAATATATAGTATCATGACAATCACAGTCTAGGATAAGATGGTTAAAGATAATGATGGAAAGCAGCATTATTCTATAATCCATAATTTGTCAGCATTCTGCAGAAAACGGCGTGCGTTTGGGACAAAAATGATAATAATATATTTTTGTGTGACAGGCAACATTTTAAGTCTTGAATGATATTCCGTAGCTGATGACAACTTTCATCACGTCATCTTTTCTCTGCGTCACAGGTAGTGAGTTGCGATGCCGTGATAGCGAATAAATAAATAAATAAATAAATAAATAAATAAATAAATAAATGTTTTACTGACGAAGGAATTTTATTGAATAGTGTCACATGTATAATACAAAAAAGAACTATTTAAAACCACCATCACACAGCATATGTACAATGATATAGGTACATGCAGATTTCACAATATGCCATTTGCTTTTCAAATTGTAATATCTAAGTTAAGAACTACACTGGAAAATAAGCAGCACAGAATAAACCTATTATGGAGGACGTTATCCCTCTATATGTTCTCCACTAATAGCCATTAAACCAACTTTCAAGCATAGCTTCGCCGGTAAGAAGTGGTTTTAAATCGGTATTATTCCTTATTAGTTGATTTCCAACATCACAATCATATATGGCATTTGATAACACGAATTTCTTTGCCTACACTTGCTCGGCACCGTGTCATACAAACGAATAGCTTTATATTTACATGTATCGACCATACATTTGCAAAAGCACTCTAATATGTAAACTGTTATCATCATTAGAAAAATAGTTGTATGAGTAACGTCAAATTTTTTGTCGTTGCTATTATAAAATTAAAGACCAGATGCATGAAAGCGTTTAAGGTCATTGACTTCTCCTTCACTCTTATAGAAACTATTTTTTTTCCATTGAAAGAAGAAACAAAAATGAGAAAAGAGTTTTATGTAGTCGGCTAAATATTTTGTGACACGTCTTACCCTGATTTCTTTCATTCCTATAAATTATTTGATACAGTTTTATACCACGGAATGTAGAGGGTAGTGTAGATCATTCGTGCTAAAAAGAGCAGTTGTTGTTGTGTTTTTTTGGGGGGTTTTTTTTTGGTTTTTTTTCTTGGGGGGGGGGTATTTTTGTGCTGAAACAAAATGTCATTGGGTCCTGTCTGTATTGTTGTTCTTTTGCTGGACACACCTGTTGAAGACATATGTTTAGAATCAATAGTTGACATACACTGAGGCATACGAAACGTGCATTTTAATTTTTTTCATTCTTGACCATTTTATTCCAGTTGTATCGATTTTAATTCATTTTAATGACAATAAAAGGAACATTTCTCTTACCTGAAGCTTATATCATTATTGTGCTCACTCTATCACTTTTGTGGTGAATATTTCATGTTTTTCTGCACCTCACTATGATATGCAATTACTTTAATTGGTTTATAAATTACCTTCATATACAAATAACAGCATGGGTTTGTCATGTAGTCTTGGAATCATGAGAATTTTCACGATGATTCAGAAGAGATCAAAGTTACACTTACTGTTTGCGTGTCAAGTGTAATTAAACGTGTATGGACACACAATAGCTGTGTATGTACAAGTATAATTTCACAATACGAATACAATATAATTTGTCACAACCAGATGCATCGTACACCTGTCTATTGTCGACAGCTTATTCCATATCAAAATATCCACAATATCTTTTTTTTTTTTTTTTTTTTTTTTTTTTTTTTTTTTTTTTTTTTTTTTTTAATGCCAACACTTAAAGCTAGAGTTACATTAAAAAAGAAAAGCAGCACATAATACAAGAATCAATCTGTCGTGATGGACGTTACCTTTTTCACTAGTTGCCATGGAACTAAAATGCACGCTTAACTATACCAGTTTTGAATTGAATTTAGGTGTGGAATTATTTGAAATTTATCTACAACCGCCTTTCTTTCTCTTTGAAGTTTCCGTACTTGTTAAACTTCATAAGTGTATTGACAATTGTACAGTTTTAGGATAATTTTACTGTTCTATCTTAGACGCAAGGCTAGCACAGCGGTCAAGAGCTGAATGCTCAAACAGAGAGAGAGAGAGAGAGAGAGAGAGAGAGAGAAAATCACCTGAGAGGTCCTAGAAATGATTTTCCATATATTCCACACGGTGGATGAATCTCGATCAAATATAGCTATAACCATTTTATTTTCTATGACGACCTGGAGAACGTAAAGCTGCCAACGTCACTGGCGTTAATGAAAACTCTTGAGCCCCGGTTTTTTCTCCTCTATCGGTCCATTTTTCTCGCCATCTATGGATCCACAGTAGAATCACGGAGAAGGTCCTAGAAGAGATTTAGAAACATTCTAAAAAGCTTGATGACTGTCCATCAGTTATATCCATTACTGTTTACGTTTCCGTCTCGACATGGAGAGAGTGAAGTTGCGTAAACTGGAGAGGGCTGTCAAATTATTTCTCTAAAAATTACTTGAACTTTAGACCCTTTGTCATGTAATCCTGGTCATGTGATTGCGTCAACCAATATACGCACAGCAATAATGTAAATGTCAATGAGTGAGTACAACAAAGCTGGAATGGTCCGCTGTCTTCAGGAAAAGCAAAAAATAATATACAATTCAAAATGCTGATGTTCTTCTAGCATCGCACAAAATGCAATTGTATCGTTTTAAAGATAATGTGATGTGGACAAAATCAGATATATACATGTTTATTCTAGGTGTATGAAGAAATAATTGTACAGTTTTGCTGCTCCGACAGAAACAATGTGTATATACATATTACTTAGTCAATTTCCAAAATCACAAACACATCTGACACTTGATAGCACGATTTACATTGCATAAACTTATTGAGAATCATCCATTATATTTACATTATAACTTTGACAACTCGAAAGGCTGCAGGACCAGCACTTTTGTTCGAGTTGTCGCCTGTTTATAGTTCTCAATGATCACAGGCTAAAGAGTGATCGATGTTTGAGTCACCGACGTTGTACTGTGAAGGTATCTTTCTAAACTAATCATTAGCAAAAGTGCGCTAATCTCCAATCTGTGACATCACATTAAAAATATTGTTATGGGTAACATCTAGACCATGTTATGGTCTAATGCATGATTAAAGATCGGACTCATGAACAAATCCGAGGTTTCCGAATTCCCGTTCGTGTTCACATACCTCCTTCACATCATTCGGAACTAACCATGGTTGTCTCCATCGCATGCACTAAAAGGATGATACAAATAAATTGATGCTTTCAACCAAACATTTTGCGAAGACGCCTACTTGGATTTCTAGTATAAGTTAAAGCCATATTTGACGTCATTTATACCAGGAAAATGACCTAAATGGGTCATAAATGCCCACAAAAAAAAGAAAATGTATTTTTTTTTTAACTTGACGTCATTTACTCATTTATGTATTCTTTGAAAGCAAAAATGTTTTGCACACCTGAAAAGATGTCTGTTTTAAGTTAGTATTGAACAAGCACGTACCAAATTACCTGGATATCTATGATACGTGTATTTCCATTTTATTAAATTGTTAACAGTTCCATTCCAATTCTACTCAAGCCATATCATCTTAATAACATCTCTTAATAACATTAAGTAGAATATTTCTATCACCTGAATGCTTATTGCTTTTATATTTGTTCCTTCTGTTACCTGTAAAGTATATCATGCATGCTTTCCTGCACTTTTTATCATGTGAAGCAATAACCTTATTTGTTGTGTTAATTACCTTCATACACACATGTCGGACAGGATGCATAATTTACCCTTTACGTCTTAAAAATGTACACGATGATTCAGAAGAAATCAAGGATAAACGTGTACCTTTATTGAACCATGGACGAGTTTAGGGAAATGTGTATCTTGCATGCAATAGACATGAACCAGTACTTAACAATAAGGAAACACATCAACTCGTCATAATCAGATGGGTATTGCATATTACTTCCGTCTCTTTTGTCAGTAAGATTGTTCATATCAAACAGAGTTAGTCTTTGTCAGAAAGATATGTTATATAGAACCATAGTATATCCCTTCCAAGAAAGAAAAAGACAGCGAACGTGACATAAATGTAATGCAAAATTGTGCGTATATATATATATATATATATATATATAAAGATATTACGATCACAGAAGATCGGTAGTTGAATATACCCACTCCATGTAGACACCCTCAGATATGCAGCCATTAATGTCTGATAAAGGAAAACATTAGTCAATTATACAAAGGTCTACCTTGAAAACTGACATTCATTTGTCCAAAAGGTTTTGTATGTTTCACTAGTACTACAGACATATATCTTGTGCGCCAGGAGCTGATTGTTTCAGTGCATGGACAATGAACATGGAAGCGTTAACGGCACGCACATGCAGGTATCAAGTCTGTTATACTCATTAACAACAGATGGTAGATGTTCGAGATAAAAAGTGTTGTTAAGATACATAACACCATACTGTTGCCAACACAAGTGCGATATATTTCAAAGTTGTGGAATACTTAAACAAATAGTAATATCTTCTGCATACGTCATCTTTATCTAAAAAAAAAGAGCTATGAAAGATTTGTCGTTTTCGAAATTAAATGCGTTGAAAGCATATTTGAGCCACCTAGCAGTTGATGTCTAACAGTTGTAATTTATGTCAAAACTATCTGGTATATCTGTATGCGAGAGTTTATGTTCGTAAGTATGTATGAGAGAGAGAGAGAGAGAGTACAGAGGAATAACAACTTACAATATGTATCACAGCGTGTGTCTTTAAAATTCAATATTTTTCTCATCGATGCGGCATATCAAATTCTAGCCAAATGCTGGTGGGCTGCATGTGAACATTTAAACATATAAAATATTTCAAACGCATTTTATATTCAGTTTTGAATCGAAAATTGTAAGGTTCACAATCCAAAACAATACAAAGACGTGCAGATATCTAATTTTATATTTGAAAGTGCATGTACACGTTTTAAAAGCAAGTTCAAGGACGTTTCGGTTCTCGATGTTAATTGAATTATGGCTCTTTTGTTTAACAAATTCAAAATGATATCAAATTAACTTTAATAAAATTTGATTTTGCAAAGATAACGTCTTAATCATAGAACACGACTGATGGGATAAGAGTAGTGTCTCCACGCATGAAAAGGACGTGTCACAGCAAAAAGATTCCACGTCAAAATGAACTTAATTGTCAAGGACATACATGCACATGTACAAAAAGAAAAAAGTGCCATCTTTGGCATAAATCATATTTCCTTCAAAAAAGGACATATATGTACATGTACAATGAGAAAACAGTGCCATCTGTAGCATAAATCGTATTTCCTTCAAAAAAGGATATATTACCAGACAATGATAGGTAACAAAGAACCGTACCACGCCACCTTTGTAATATACAAAATCTGTAACAATTGTGGTAATAATATACAACCATATTTAAAGTTTTACACAATGTTTAGCTTTTAAATGCAATCGTTTACTGGTAAAATTGCAGCAGCAGTTATCTGCTGTGTATGTATATTTCTTTGAATTGTCACTATGTACAAAAAGGTAGAAAGACTACAACAACTGGTCCCTTTTGTCCACGTACCTCCGAGGGTAATCGTAAGGCGGCGTCAAGTGATATAGTAAACAAAAATTACCATTAAATTAACACAAAGCTTTCATTCGGCCCGGTGCACAGTCGCAGTGCAGTTTCCTTTATTTCCAGATTTGTTTGATCTCAGAACGTTTCTTTTTGCCGCGGACCACCTTTGGCGCATTAATACAGGGGAGGTCATGTCCATGCCTTCTGCTCAGTAGCTAAAACACGAACTGCTATAATGGACCATAACAAAACACGGTCTCAGACAAAAGAAAACTAAAGAGGTACGAAACCCGAGATTTCCTCTATATTGTTAAATATGAGAATTAAACAAATTCACATTCAAGGCACAACGTTTTATTAATAAATTGAATTTGTCTTAACAATAATCATTTTGAATGTAGCAGAAAGTCCGTTATTAGGGGGAAATAAAACAGTTATTCTGAAATTAAAACAAATGTTCACCTATACACCCTGGGGCCATTCCTTTCGGGAAATATGAATCTGCAATAATTATATCTGCATATGCATTCATACATCGAGCAATGTGTTTGTCTTTAAAATATGCTCATAGAAGATATATAGGGAATTAGTCTCCATCGGATTGGGTCTCTTTTTGTAAAACACGAGAGCAACATAATTCAAATTGTTGCTATTTTTCTTCAGCGGAGTAATAACTGGCCAGTTTGGCTCTAAAATTGTATCGGAGAGGAAATTCTTTGACTAAAGTTTGGCAACCATAATAAGATGCAAATATGAATCAACAGGATTACGTAATTCTGACATAAACTGTAACGCTTCAATAAGCATTGCCAATTACATTTCAAAATGGTACAAAATATCTTGCGTCATTCTCTTTTCAAAAAAGTATGTTTGGTCATACTCTCCCTCTCTTCCCAAATCTGAGACAAGTCGAGAAGATTTTATCTACACTGCGTGCCATACTGGAATGTTCTTTGGTGAAATGGTCGATAAATATTAACTAACACCCTAATTAAATGCACTCAACTTTAAAGAAATCTGTCTAGACATGGCAAGTTTCATTATGTTATCATTCAAAATGTCACAAAATGATTTGGAAACTTTTACCAATAAAATGCTCATCATTTAGAAAAGGAAGCAAATGAAAACTCAATCAATCCATACGTACAGTGTACACAAACATCTAACTGAGATATTCTCAGAACTGGCAGTACATTTTAAAGATGAAAACGCGCATCTTTTGCACAGAAATGATTTCAGTTAAGATACTAATAGCAATTGGATCGTTGTAAACTTAAATTGCTCCGTATGACTTTCGATTTCTTCCACCTTAAAAATAGTAGTGTTAATGGTAGACTATATTTGTCAACCATTTGGTAAATTTTAAACAATCACAAAAATTAGTTATAAAAATTAGTTTCAGTAAACTTACATTATTCAATTATTCTAAAGATTAAAAATTCCAGATGCTAAATAAATCTAGCTTTATAATAATAGATACTATCCCATAAAAGAGATGTTTACTTAAAACTATAATCATACTATTATTCACTTTGATTATGTAAATGTGCCAGTATTCATAATAAAGGTGCCAGTATTCATAATAAAGGTGCCAGTATTCATAATAAAGGTAACAACTCTTTGTTTCTTCTTGCATTTTATAAAAGTCTTATCCCAAATGTTCATGCGTCTCATTTTCTTTGTAGAGATTTGTATTTTTGTACGATACAGACTTGATTTCAACAAATCCCTTACTGTTGAAATTGAAAGAAACAGAATGGCAAATATTACAAGTGAGGCTATTAGAATGTCCATTCTTCAAAAGAACTACTTTTAACTCTATACAAGCATCCATTTATTCCTCCGTAAAGCTTTTATTGCAGATATTGTGAGATTCTACTTTAATTGAAACAAGTCATAATATATTCAATTCAATACTGTAATTGAAACAAGTCATAATATATTCAATTCAATACTTTAATTGAAACAAGTCATAATGTATTCAATTCAATACTTTAATTGAAACAAGTCATAATATATTCAATTCAATACTTTAATTGAAACAAGTCATAATGTATTCAAATCAATACTTTAATTGAAACAAGTCATAATATATTCAATTCAATACTTTAATTGAAACAAGTCATAATATATTCAATTCAATACTTTAATTGAAACAAGTCATAATATATTCAATTCAATACTGTAATTGAAACAAGTCATACTATATTAAATTCAATACTTTAATTGAAACAAGTCATAATATATTCAATTCAATACTTTAATCTCGTAAGCATGCACATGGTCATAGAGTACATACAACAAACATTACGTGGTTATCAAATGCTATGCGTATAACTGTAAACAGAAACTCAAAAAAGGCAATCAACAAAAGCTGACAAGGAGTTGACGGATAAATATAAACAATCCTTATGACAAATTACTGTAAAAAAAATAATCTATCTCTTATTTTAAAACGCTTCGTAAATAAATGTAGCTAATGTACATATTGCTTTCTTAATACGGGAAGTTAACAACTGAGTACACTTATATATGGATGGTTGGTTCCAGAAGTACTTTTTACAATTATGTTTACACGTACGTTAGCATATACTGGACTCACTAAAAGAAAATATCATGGTTGAGACATAACATACAGTAACTTTCACTTCGATCAATTTCTATTGTTTCCATCTTTCCCAGTTTCAATCCTCAAATTATGAGAAGACACATAGAGTTTTGCCAAAGTTGATCAATGTTTATGGTTGCACAAGAATTTGAAATAGTATTCGAAGGCGAAGTCAGTTTTCATATGTTTATGTAGAGACAGTTTATCAGAATTTTGCAATTAATTGTTCCAATCAGATAGAAAAGCATATGTAACGCCTTGTTCAAAAATTGGAATAAACTTTTGAGCAATTTATAGAATTGGGAAACATCCAAACTTCACCAAACCCAAATCTATTTAAAGTATCTTTTCACTTTCAATAAATAACTGTCTTTATGCAGTACTCAGTATAATATTTTACATTTTTTTAATTCTAAGCCAATGCTTAACTAACTTAACTAACCCGTACGTATTTACTTGGATTCTTCACCGTATACACATACATCAGAACTAGATATTTTTACATCTGACAAATATTTTTAGAAACATCTTCGTTGTATACATTCAACGACTTCATCCTCGTGAAAATCCGATACATCTGATGCATATTTTAACATTTGTTTTTCTTCCAAATTAAAACTAGGCATATTCATTACCTCCAAAGCCTTATCATCCAATGTTTGTTGAGCTTCAGAGAATTTTCCATTTCTAGACAAAACAAGAATAAGGTTATTACAATTTTCAACCACATCAATATTATTTCCGGCTATACCCCATACTTTGTCTTGTCTTAATGGACCACCTTTCCCAAAGACCATAACTTTCGTTTTATCAAGGTTAATATTTAGACTCCATTTATTATAGTAATCGTGCAAATTATCTATAAGCTTTTGTAAACCGTCAATGTTGTCTGAAAATAAAATCAAATCGTCAACAAACAGTAACAAAGAAAAAGACAAATCGTCAATTCTACAAGGATATCTCCCGTACATTGTACTGATGTTTCCGTATCTTCAATAAATAACGAAAATAGCTGATAAAACTTCACCTTGTGTGATACCTATTCCATACTCAAGAAAGGCTCTACGAGTCCTCCATTATGAAACACATAATTGAACTACACTGTACATAGAATGAAGAACACTGAACCTTCTGCCATTTACACCTTGTCTAAAAACCTTCAACCGCAAACCGCATCTGTAAACACTATCAAATTCCTTTTTAAAATCAGCAAAGCTTCTTAAAACCTTTTCCCTTGACTTAACAATTTATTAATCAAACAATTTAAAACTAAAATAGCGTCAGTTGCCCCCAATCATTTCTTGAAACCAAATTGTGTGTCTGATAGTTTGTCATTTTCCTACGCCCAATTCAAAAATCTTTCATTTAAAATACTGATAAATAATTTTGAAAAGCAACTTAGTAGAGTAATACTTCTAGACTTTCCAGACTTAAGTATAGGTCTAATTACACCTGCCCCCACCCCCATTGCGTAAGAAAATGGCCACTATCGAATATTGCATTAAATATTTTACCTATATAAGGTCTAAGTATCTCCACTCCGTTTCCGGAAAACTCATACCAAAGAGAAGTATTGCCACGTTGTTTCGAAGTTTTTATATTTCTTATCGTTTTTGTAATTCATCTTCTTTTATTTGCTTATCTTAGTTCTTCAAAGATTGTTCCTTGGTCCAATAAATCATTTTCATATATATCTCATATAAAATCATTTGTTTCTTCATTTGAAACAGCTTCATTTTGATTATGCAAAGTATTCAAATATTGGAAACATTTTTCAGGCGACATACTCTAAGCAGAAGTCACATTTTTGCTTTTCTTAAAAACAGTCCAAAATATCCTGGGATTAGAACTTTTCAAAGTAGATAACTCATGTGATAAGTCCTTTTTGCATTGGAACTTTGCCTATCTTACAAATTTCTTATAATCTTTTCCTTTTTTCAAAGATCAATAACATATCCGTTTCTGTCTAATTGTTTTGAGAAACTCCTAATTGATCTAATAACGCTTAAAGTTATCACTACATTTACCATTAAACCATACTTTATTTGATTTGGATCTATGATCGGTAAAATAAACACTTTATCCAAGGCCATTTTAAATATCCGTAGTCTCTCACAACTATAACTATACTATCAGGATTATAAACAAAGATAGTTGCTATACAGTTGTCAAAAGTGGCATGGTTATTTTCTAATTCTTGAAAATCCTGCAGCATGTTGCGGATCATGTTTGTATCTAACTTTAGTAGATTCAGCATTCACGTACTGAGATTTAAAAACATTACATTTTAAAGCAAACTCTAATAGTGAATGATCAGAAAGAGTTTCGTGGACATCAAAATCGGCAAGTAATGTAGCAGTACTATAAAAAAGTAAAATATAGTCTACAACACTACGTTCAAGAGGACCTGTGTAGGTAAATTTACCAATCTCCCGACCCCTAAAAAGTCTATCATTACCTATTCGCAATACAGTTGCTTTACACAAATCAAGCAATCAATTACCAAATGCATTTGTACATTTGTCCATATAAACTCTTATATACTACCATTATCAATATCAAAATCAATATTGTTTTTTTTTTTTTTTATAAATTACAATAAAATCTGGCTTTGAATCAGTTCTGGCATTTAAATAGCCAGTAAGTATAATAGCATAGCCTACAGATTTGTATTTATATATGATTTTATATTTCATTAAAAAATATTTGTTATTAACAAATTATATGTTGATGATCCCTTCGGTGGAAAATAAAGAATACAAATAAGGATTTCTTTTCGAAGATTACAAGGAACTTGTACCATGCAAAATATATAATTTGTATGTATTAGCTTTTTCTTTATATTAAGTTATAAGTCTGGCACTTTTATGAATTATCCTCCTATAGCAATTAATATATTTATACTCTATAAACTTTAACTTAGAATATTTCGTAAATCATATTTATGATAAGCAAATTACATCATATTTTGATAATAAAAAATATCACAAAACTCCTTTCATTCTTTCTCTTTTGCCAGAATTTGAAATTTATTTTAAAGCCGACTTCCTTTTATGCTGATCGCATATCCCCGTTCATTCCGCAATGCAATATGTCCATCGGTAACCCTTTGTAACGACTTACTTAGATAACTATCAAATATATAAAATTGTTAGAAATGCCTTTCAAATTTCTTTTTAAATGTACAATACAGATGTCATAATTAATTATATGTGCAACAAACAGAACATAACTAGCATGCATACATTCATACATATATACATGTACTTATATACATGTACATATATACATGTACTTATATACATACTTCCATGCAGCTGAAATGTATAAGATCTCCAAATTAAGTACGATAACTATGTGTTCCGCTAATGGATTACAATGTTTCTAGTGCTTAGCCGTAGAAATAAAAACAAATATTTTTCGTTATATTTACGTATGTGTGTCTGAGCAAAATGTCGAAATATCGCATAAAATCCAGGCCAACATGTTTGGTTAACATTCTTGTTTGAAACGAGACCGAGTCCTACATATATAACTATATACTTTCTTAAACAATCAGATTAGCCATCTTCCAATGTTACCTCCCCATTTTCTTTATATCTGCTGTGTTAATCAAATTCAGAATAATCATATCTCTGAATGATATAATGTTAACCATCGCCGGAAAGAATTCTCCACGCTATAATACCTCACAGGTAGAAAAATCGATGATGAGCCGAAATGATGATTTAATTACTCTATAACACGACCGCAAAAATACACCATCATACATTATCTAAATGTAATCAATTTCCAGGAAGTTTCATCTCGTTCAATTACACCTGAAATTGAAATGGTAATCCATTATTAATAGCAATCAGCAAGTGGCTAGAACTGACATAAATGGAGTCATCTAAAAATGGGAAATTTATGGCCAAACAAATGCATATGAAAGAACTCTGTTTAATATGGTAGATGTGTAGGAATAAGCCACGATCTTTAAGAAAATAAGACGTAAAACCCTATGCTCCTTTAGTCTCATTTTGCCTGATACATCTTAACATGGTTCATTCACTCTAATACTTGTTCACGGCACTGACTGGTATAAACCGCCATATAACTTGTCAAAACAGACAGGTATAAACCGTTTTGAGCGACTTTACACGGTATTCTTCATCAATGACAAGTGTAAAGATTTGGCGATGGTCAAATGCACGAGACCAATGTGGATGTAAATAACAATATGTGATGTGTTATGATAATCATGAAAAAAGTATGATACCAATGCAGAGTTATGGAAAAAACGTTTGACTGTATGTGTAAATGCTTGGTAAGATTGGTCAAGATGAATTGTTGGAAAAATCTTAGATGCAACACGTAAATTTTGCTCTGAATCTAAATTAAATCATTTAAATTGTTGGCTCCATGATGTAATCATTAATTGCCGATAGAA
The DNA here is from genome assembly GCA_029931535.1 of Margaritifera margaritifera. NCBI lineage: Eukaryota > Metazoa > Mollusca > Bivalvia > Unionida > Margaritiferidae > Margaritifera > Margaritifera margaritifera. The sequence goes on along the minus strand of JAQPZY010001506.1, from coordinate 2,380,655 downwards.
TCAGCTTTGATCGATATAGTTCATAATTCCCGTTAGCTTTTAACTTAAAATCGTATGATAATCAATATGAAACCGAAAGTGTTATAATTGTTATTGCATAATGCACCGGAGACATTTTGTTCGTTGTAATCTCAATAATTTGTCATACTGAAAAGAAGAATAAAAAATCACACACCAAAATACACTTTTCTTTGTGTATCTTATAAAGAGAACCTCTGATCTTCAGCCTGTGAAAATGTGATGAAAATTGTAAATGCTCATGTAGGTATTATTTTGTTTATTTTGTGACAGGGTACAGGTATCTTTTATCATTCTCTTCTATTTAATGAACTTACTTAGGGATAGATATTCAACTAAGTGTAGCACAAGACTGACTATACACACCAACCTTACTTAGGGATAGATATTCAACTAAGTGTAGCACACGACTATACACACCAACCTTACTAAAGGGATAGTTACTCAACTAAGTGTAGCACACGACAATACACACCAACCTTACTTAGGGATAGATATTCAACTAAGTGTAGCACACGACTATACACACCAACCTTACTTAGGGATAGATATTCAACTAAGTGTAGCACAAGACTATACACACCAACCTTACTTAGGGATAGTTACTCAACTAAGAGTAGCACAAAACTGACTATACACACCAACCTTACTTAGGGATAGATATTCAACTAAGTGTAGCACAAGACTATACACACCAACCTTACTTAGGGATAGATACTCAACTAAGAGTAGCACAAGACTGACTATACACACCAACCTTACTTAGGGATAGATACTCAACTAAGAGTAGCACAAGACTATACACACCAACCTTACTTAGGGATAGTTACTCAACTAAGAGTAGCACAAAACTGACTATACACACCAACCTTACTTAGGGATAGATATTCAACTAAGTGTAGCACAAGACTGACTATACACACCAACCTTACTTAGGGATACTTACTCAACTAAGAGTAGCACAAGACTGACTATACTCACAAACCTTACTTAGGGATAGATATTCAACTAAGAGTAGCGCAAGACTGACTATACACACCAACCTTACTTAGGGATAGTTACTCAACTAAGAGTAGCACAAGACTGACTATACACACAAACCTTACTTAGGGATAGATATTCAACTAAGAGTAGCGCAAGACTGACTATACACACCAACCTTACTTAGGGATAGATATTCAACTAAGAGTAGCACAAGACTATACACACCAACCTTACTTAGGGATAGTTACTCAACTAAGAGTAGCACAAGACTATACACACCAACCTTACTTAGGGATAGTTACTCAACTAAGAGTAGCACAAGACTATACACACCAACCTTACTTAGGGATAGATATTCAACTAAGTGTAACACAAGACTATACACACCGACCTTACTTAGGGATAGTTACTCAACTATTAGTAGCACAAAACTGACTATACACACCAACCTTACTTAGGGATAGATATTCAACTAAGTGTAGCACAAGACTGACTATACACACCAACCTTACTTAGGGATAGATATTCAACTGAGAGTAGCACAAGACTATACAAACCAACCTTACTTAGGGATTTACCAGATAAGCAATATCATGGCGAGGTAGTGGGAGTTATGTGCCTTTTCCAAGAACTCACTGAGGTAGTGGAAGTTATGTGCCTTTCCCAAGGACACACTGAGATAGCCGACCTGGGATGTCCTTGTGATTAGCATTAGATCGAATTCGGTCATATATGAAGGGGTGAAGTATACAGTTGTACACATATAAACATACATACGTACATGCAGGCGTGCATCAATCCATCTGTTCATTACAAGCATGCAATGCATACATACATACATACATACATACATACATACATACATACATACATACATACATACATTTTGTCTATTGATAAACAAAAAACACAGTGTCTTTAAAATCTTTTCCTTGTCTTGTGTGATATGTTCTAGCGTGCTTTTGTCCTTTTATTCGTGTTTTGCAGAGCTCTTCTCTCCGGATCTTAAGAATTCATTTTCCATTTTCCATTATAACTGGCCAATCGACAACTGTCAATCAATTAATGTTTACTGTAGACCGCTGATCAATTACATTGCCAGAAAACTGAGATTTATCAATCAATAGACCTATGTACCTATGATGGCGCGCATATAAGCAAACACTATATATGCACTGCATTGTGCGCACTACATTGTGTGATTGAACAGCATGGTATGTGGATAACTATCATTCAGTGGGGCCTATTTCGTGACACAAATACATATTCTTAGGACTTTAAAAGTTGAATTTAAATGCCTAACGTCCAAATTTGTTTGTTGGTTTTCTTTGTTGTTGTTGTTGTTCTTGTTGTTGTTGTTATTTTTCTTACTATTCAGTATAGGTTAAGGTAAGACTCATACCTAAAAGATAATCATTTTTCTGCAGGAAAACCTGTAATGGAACTATACCATTGAATTTTGAAGCCCAGTCGTATTTTTCCCCACACAAAGGTATAGTCAAAGGATTTTTGTTACAAAGGTTAGTAATTATACATTTAAATATCGAAACATTATTCCGCTGATCTTATTTTATGTAGACTAACAGTCAAAACTTGCCAGTAATAATAACGAAAGTCCGTCTTGGTAAAGGTGAAACGCTTGGTCAACTAGCTCACATTAGGAGGTTTCCATCGAAATTTAGTTCAAATGTCAGGATTTTATAGAAGTAGATATATTACATATTAAGTATATGTTCTTTTGTCAAGATAAAAGGGCTCTTTTACATCCATCAACGCAATCGATCAACTGTTTTAAACAGCCATTACTGTCAGCTTCACCCTTGGCCATTATGCAGTAGGCCTATTACTTTTGTACAGCTTGTTTGTCCAAGATCTGGCTGAACTGCACTCTGAGACCAGGACTATCTACCTATGCAAATATACATATACTAATTCATCTCACTTTTACTTTTACATTTTGTGCCCAATTTTAGCACATTTACAATCAGTGACTCACGTGTGCTTTGGAAATATGTACGCAAATTTTCATCCCCCAAAAATTATTTTGAAGTTGACATGTTAATGAATAGACAGATATAGTCAATAAGCGAATTACTCTTCTTCCTCCCGTTATTTTATATTGACTTTGTATCGGCAAGCAGTCCTCCACAATTTTCTTATTCATTTTACATTTTTGCACAAATAACTGTAAGGACATTTTTTTCAGGTAAAATGATTCATTGCCTTAATGCCGTTTAAAACCTAAGTAGGTACACTTTCAAAACTGCATTTATTTTATTGACACCTTAAAATTGTTAAATTATTAATTATACTGTGATGTTTTACTCTTTTATTTTCTTCTTTTCTCTTGATATTATATAATTTTTTATTTCATTTTATTTTTCTTATTATTTTAATAAATTGCTGCAACTTGTCAAAGAATGAAATATCGTGAAGTGAACAGCAATGTTAATGTATCTTATTACATACCTGATATACAGGCCGATATGCTAAAAGGTCTGTCTATTACAAAGATCTGAATTACCTTAAACCATTTCTATACGTTTGGGACTACCATGAGCAATTTTATATTGGTACTGTCACGCCCCCGCCTTCTGCTAAGAAGCTAAAATACAAACTACACTAATGTACTAAAATAGAGTTTGGAATCACACAAAAGGAAATGGAAGAAATATGAAATCGGATACTAAATTGATATTCTTAAAATGAAATATTTAAATGTAGAATTTATATTAGAATTAGCCTGATTTATCAACAAAAGAGTTAAAGTTTGATCAATAATTACTTCTGCTTAAAATGCAAAGAAATGTGCATTATTTTGTTAAATGAAAACAGTGAGTCTCAGATGGTAACAGATGTGAGGAATGCTCTAGTAGTCTAGTCGGTAATTAGAGATAATGAATTTTACGTCGGCAAATTCTGCGCGCAAAGTTTTTGCCGATATTCCTTTAATAGAAAACAGATGTCTAATTGATGTACATCAAGTACGAACATCATGCTTTAAAAGTATTTCAGACGTAGAAAATTGGTTATCTGAACATATCAATAACGTGATAAAGTTGTGCCAGTTCGCAAATAGCATTGATATTATAATTGCTTAGTGTTACATTCTGCTATGAATGATACAATGCAAAGTTACGGTAAGTTTTCTTTCATGATGTGATGAGTTAAAATCAAAGAGTCTCAGATTTTATCGCCCATAGTAACAGAATTGCTACACCATACTCGAGCTGAAGAATAATCGATAAAGCTAAAATGCAATCCGGCTACAACAACAAAACCATAAAAGAAACTGTCTTCGAGGCGGTAAATACAAAATTTAGAATACAATATGACCCTGTTCACCCATACCCATCCCTTGTATAAAAAAAAGATAGACTACAAATACGGAGATACGTCAAGTTTACAGATAAGACCTATCCTAATTTCTAAAATGCTGTTGTAAATTTGAATCTCGAAGGTTGGATTCTCGTTATCAAAAGGTCAAGAAGGTCAATCTGATTAAAATCGAGATCTCAGACATAACGGAAGTTCGACAGACACCATTACCAGATCATGTAATCTTGGCTTTTCAATTCACAAATGAAATTACAGCTTTAATATGTAAGAAAATGAAAAACGTCATTCGGAATCTAAAGTATCTAACGATAACTCCGTAACGCTTTATCTGATATGGTACTAAAATAAGTTGACCTGAATTCCATAGGTCACCAGAACGTGAATCTTTATCTTTAAAGATAACTATTCAGAAGGTAATTTTCAGAGCTAGCTCTCTTGAGTAAAGAGCTTCAAATACATTGTTTTTCTCTCTCTTGAGTAAAGAGCTTCCAATACATTGTTTTCCTCTCTCTTGAGTAAACAGCTTCCAATACATTGTTTTTCTCTCTCTTGAGTAAAGAGCTTCCAATACATTTATTTTCTCTCTCTTGAGTAAACAGCTTCCAATACATTGTTTTTTTCTCTCTTGAGTAAACAGCTTCCAATACATTGTTTTCCTCTCTCTTGAGTAAACAGCTTCCAATACATTGTTTTTCTCTCTCTTGAGTAAAGAGCTTCCAATACATTGTTTTCCTCTCTCTTGAGTAAAGAGCTTCCAGATATTATTTTGGTAGGTATTTCAGCCATTTTTATGCAAATTTACCCGAAATCCATGTAAAGAAGCAAAGCTGATTGACCAAAGATATAAAATGACATACCGGCGCCATACTAAATGATTGCTTCACGCCTATGTCGGCGGGGCTTGCGGCTTTTTTTTTACAGTAATTTCAGCTGGCTAAGAAGGTGTTAATCCCAAACAGGTGCAGAATTAAATTGTTGCATGTGTATGTTTCGTGCACATCCAATAACGCATATATGCTTACATGCATATTTACGAGTCCATATGATGTCAATCTGAGTTGCACTGTGAAAGTTTAAAAAAAGTCTCAAACAACATGATTTTTGGTGGGATGAAATTCATCCGATCTGCATTGAGGGAATTTTATTAGGCAGTTAAGATTTACTTTGATTAGAATGATGTGCAGTAAACGTGCAAGGGAGGCAACTTGTGATATTACCAATATGTCCTCCCGATACATGCAAGTTAATTTGAAACATGTCCTATGTCAACGGCGGATCTGGAAATGCCATTTTACCTTTTTCTTTATTTTTGCGGGGGAATGATAATAGTGAGGGGCGGGGGACGGCGTAAACATGTAGGCTAGGGATCTGTGGAACGGAACCCCAGCAGGGTCCCAGTGAGCAAAGCCCCATGAAGCTCGTGTATTTTAAGTTTTTCCAGGGCACAATTTGAACTATCAAACTGTCAAGAAAACTTCCTCTAGGAAACGTTCCGGTTGTTTCGCACTCATTTTTTTTTTTTTTTTTTTTTGGGGGGGGGGTAATTTTGGGGGGTGAGAAGTGTGCGTCGGCTCCGCCCCACCGACTCACCCCCTCAACTGCCCCTGCATCCTTATTAGACTAGGTCACTGTCTCTTTATCTTGGCAGCAGTAATTAGTCCTAAAGAAAAACTACTCACCAATTGAACAAAATAATAACAAAATAATAACAAAATTCCGGCTTTAAACAAATTACCGGTATACTTCTCCCGTTCCCTGCTGCATAATATTTTCTTAAAATTGTTTTCTTTCCAAACCAAACAATGAAATAAATATATCAGAGCCTTCAAGCTTTCTAGAAAGCTATTACTTGTTAGAGTGAATTTTCACAATGTAATCAGTTAAAGCACGGTCTTTTCTTTTTCTCAAAATGCATATCGTTATCAGGAAAAAAACATTGTCTTATAGCTCAGATTTTGTTCATGGGATAGATAGATATATAAATAAAGATTACATAGGTCGACATACAAATACATACATACATGCATACATACATACATACATGCATACATACATACATACATACATACATACATACATACATACATACATACATACATACATACATACATACATACATACATACATACATACATACATACATACATACATTAACTGACTCTGCTGGAATATCAGTTCATCAATTATAATCACAGAGATGGTAGTTGTAAAGAGTTTCGTGTGCTAATATATAAATCATATTCTTGTATTCGCTTTTCTAATATTCATGTCTGGTAAAAAAAAATATTTATAAAGATTGATACAGTGGGTCCAGATACACTTTTATCCCTTTGAATACAAAAGAAGCATCACGCTCAAACGCCTCTAAATCGTTTAAAAAAATTGAGCCAGCTAAATCTATTTGCATATAATACCCGTGCTTTACTGTTTGTCTGTCTCCTTTTTATCTCTCTCTCTATATATATATATACTGGATCATTTATTATCAAAGACATAAGGTGCTAAATGACTGAAGTAAATGATTGCACAAGTTGAAGCCACAAGTCTCTAGATAACTTGCTTGGGCCATCAGTTATTTGATATTCTACACCGTATGACAGATATAAAGAAAGATTCAATAAGTGTGGTCTTTCTTGGGAATAACTGATTCAGTTACAAGTTGTTAATTAGCCAAGTGCTATCTATAAGGATATTTTTGTTTGATATTTGCATTTTTATCCTCTTTAACATCACGTTAAAAGTTCAAGTGCTCCAGTGGGATAGCCACGTCCTTCTGTTCAAAGTATTTACGTTGCTTCGAGCTACCCTGCACGTGAACGTTGCCCTAGAGACTCTGTGCACATATGGCACGTTATGCAATCACATCTGACGGTGTTGTTCGGCAACGTCACATCACTCAATAGAATAATTGGATTCTGTGTCAGCTTATCAATTACGGGATCATTGTAAAATATTTCGTGCATTTTCATATCTACATAGACATTTCATAAACAGTCTAACCAAAGTCTGATTAGTCACATAATTCTGAAGCAAAAACTATTATGAAACTTGGTTAGGAAATGTCTGGTACTTAGTAAATAAATATTGGCCGAGGATATTATCGGATATGTCTTAATGAAGTGACTGAGGTGAATGTTTGCCAAAAACTTTTATTTTAATGTAGGTTATTACAAATAAAAAATAAACCTCACTATTTAAAAGCGAATGTTCAGTTTCTTCTACTGATATGTATCGGACATAAATATGTTGGAGAATTTTTAGTTTGTGTGATAACTTGCAGCTTTTTATACAGCAGAAACATGTTTGTTTATCAATTTACGTTTCTTCCATAAGCCGTTTTGTTTTGAGGTATGAAACTTCCCAAACACTTTATACCTTGATACATGTATACCTTACTTTAGGGTTAGAATACATCTTTTTGAAATAACTTTCCATTAAGCTCTTGTATGTTTCATGACAGACTTAGCTAGATTTATACTTGCGTGTTTCATGACAGACTTAGCTAGATTTATACTTGCGTGTTTCATGACAGACTTAACTATACTTAAACTTGTATGTTTCATGACAGACTTAACTATACTTAAACTTGTTTGTTTCATGACAGACTTAACAAATACTTAAACTTGTATGTTTCATGACAGACTTAGCTTTACTTAAACTTGTATGTTAAACTTGTATGTTTCATGACAGACTTAGCTTTACTTAAAGTTGTATGTTTCATGACAGACTTAGCTTTACTTAAAGTTGTATGTTTCATGACAGACTTAGCTTTACTTAAACTTGTATGTTTCATGAGCGACTTAACTATACTTAAACTTGTATGTTTCATGAGAGACTTAACTATACTTAAACTTGTATGTTTCATGACAGAGCTATACTTTTAATCGTATGTTTCGTGAAATAATTAGCTATACTTAAACTAGTATGTGTCTTGACGGACTTACCTATATTTATACTATTATGTTTTGTGACATACGTAGCTTTACTCACACTAGTGTGTGTCATGACAGACTTAGCTATATTTATATTTGCATGTTGCATGAGAAACTCAACTATTTTTATAATTGCATGCTGCGTGACAGACTTAGCTATACTCATAATCGTATGTTTCATGACAGACTTAGCTATACTGATGCTTGTAAACAATACTCAAAATCTTTGTCCATGCAATGTTTATCAATGTTTTCATTAAATTGGTTCATAGTCTCTACATTTATTGCTCACTGTGGAAGGGGTTCCAAGTCCCTACAACTCTGCTGAAAACACATATAGTTTTTTAGGAATTTTAAGGTCTTTCTTTTTATAACCAAATTGTGTACTCCTTTTGTAATTGTTTCTGATTTTTCCAAAAAGTACTCTTTATCAATGTCTTCTAAGCTGAATATGTTAAGAAGAAAAATCGTTATCAATTTCATACTTCACACCAGTGCAAATTCAAACATGTAATATCGTATTAATTCTGCAATAATAACATTTTTTCACTTACTTCAAGTTATTGCCATCACTATTGTTCTGACTAGAAAACACGCTGTACTTTAGATTAATAGATCATATTCAACCAATTAGACCAACAATCTCATTATTTTTCAAGTTTCCGAATTAAGTATCATATGAAGAGAGTGAAACAATCTTTTTTTAGTAGTGTTGCAGTTATCACCGTTAATTCTGAAAGCTCCTGTGCTTTGGAAGCAGGGTAGTTAACTACATTTCCTGATATCATTTTAGATCTTGAGTAGGAGGAGGGGTCCTCACAGATAAATATCTCAGATGCAATAAAGCTCGTAATTATAGAGGAGTAAAAGTTCAATCACACCCAGAAAATAGGTCACAGTCATACATTATTTGCCATTATTGAGAATTGTCATTCTCGTGAGATTTCATCTGAAATTGACCAAGTGTGGTCTGAACCTGACAAACGAACAACAGGCTAGAACTGACAGGCACTTAAAAAAATTATCTGATAAATAACTAATAATATAGTATTTGTAAAAGTAACAGATATAGTGCTGAGTTGTGTTCAGAGAGGAGATCGAAATTTCTGTTTAGTAATATTGCAGTTATCACCTTTAATACTAAACAATAATCTCTTATGGAAGCAGACAGGTTACTGCATTTGCTGATTATCATTTTTGATGATGTAATTCTGACAATGTTATTGTTAAAATGAAGCGATATATATATTATTTACTGGTATCTGACTTGGTCATGAAGAAAATATAGGAATAAATAAATAGATTTTCCTTATGAAGGACTAGCAGCGTTACGTTTAGTCTGCTACAACACAAAACAAACATAAAATTAGTGTTCTATGAAGACGTTCAGAGCTGGTTTGGTTCTTAAAATGTATGCACTCCATGTACATACCATGTTGTGTAAAACGGAACTAATGGGAAATAAGTACAATTTATTTTTGTCTTCGCCCTTTACTCCAGTATTGAACGTTGTGCCACAGTTAATCAAATAAATTGTCTAAATTCTAAGTATGTTAAGAAAAATATTTATTTTTACAATTTTCATAAAGGTCAGACAAAAAGCAGAGTTAGAGATTCCATAATGAATAATTTTGACACAATGATTTGAATTTTGATATAAAAATCAAATTTTGGACTTAATAAAGAACAGCAAATATTGTAAATTAATAAAGGAATAATCGATACAATAAACTTAGAAATGTATTTAAACAATTTATTGTTATATCAAAAATTAGAATAATTTGTATCGAAAGTTATTATTTAATATTTTTGAAAATATTATTATAGTTTCTGATATCAAGAATAAAAGGATTTTCAATTTCTTATTTCTGTCTAGCATCATCCCCATTCTTTCGCATAGATTTGAAGTTAAAATCTGTCCCCTAACGCATTCCTTTATTTGTTTCTTTGGTCTCTAAGTGCATATCAGCACATGAAATGATATATAGCGATGAGGCAACTGAAATAAGTGCCTTGTTCAGAGACACAAAACAACAGACAACGCGGGATATGATCTGACAGGATACGAGGCCGCAACCTGTGACTTGCATGTCCGAATTTTTTTTTATTTTTTTTTTATTTTTTTTTTCATCAACTTTAACATGCTGAGCACTGAGCTACCGAGGATCAGCAAACACCGGTTATTTTTAGCCAGCACTATCACGGGTATACCTGTATCAAGAATAAAACTTGTCAGAATCACCCTAATGGTGGTGACGATGGTGATGATCATGTCCAGCCAGTCAGATCATCCATGTGTCTTTACTACCATTCCACAGGTTGTACACTGTGCTGTATTTCATCCTGAACCTACAGAACTAAAAAATCAAAACGATTGCGTTTGATCGAATTTTGGGATGGTAAATATGCACAAATGGATTAAATGATGAAGTTTGTAGTACATGGGATGGTAAATATGCACAAATGGATTAAATGATGAAGTTTGTAGCACATGGGACGGAGATTGGTGGATGTAAGGAGAGTTTAAAGAGTAAATCACAACATCATACAATTTTTAGATGTCCAGTTCCATACATTAATTAAAAAACAGCGCTTGTTTAAATTGAAATTATGAATAATACTAAATCCATTCATTAGATTCTACATATTATGATGTATCGAACATTAATTTTGATAGGTGGACGAGATAATGCGCGTTAGAAATATAAATCTCTGTATTGATAAACAACAATATCGCAATGTAATATTGTACATATTCATGTTTTTAAAACAGCTCATATCCCTGAAGTCAATATTTTTGGACGCAAAAGAATGTATTGATATCTAAATCGATCTGTACATCATCATTTTTTAATCATATTTTTACATCAATATATGTAATTACTTTTCTATATCAAACATTCTATTTTCATACGATACATCATGTTTTTGACAACGCAAACATTTAATACTTAACTGTCAAAGTTTTGATCAATTATATGACATTCGGTACTGTGGATCAGATTCAAAACAAAAAGATCGAATTTCAAAACTTTCAATCAGACTGAAAGAGTAGTGCTATTAAAAGCTGCAAATTTGACAATTGCATTTTTAAGATATCGCCACGGCATATTTGCATTATACTTGTCTAACTTCATATAAAAAAGTGTAAGTAGCCCGCTGACTCTATTTTCAAAGTATGCGCGTCGCACTTGAGACTTACTGCACGTGAGCTTTGCCCTAAAGACGCGTGAAACATTACTGAAGTTTTGCACTCGCATCTGGTGGTGTTGTTGGTAAGTGTCATAACACGAAATCTTCTTTTGCAAGCTTAGATGCATTTTAAATAAATTTTAAATATTGCTTGCACTTCAATACCAGTGTGTACATTTAAATGGTATTCAGAAAACATTTCCGATCAGTCGCATTAGAGCTTGGGGATTGGCCGATGCTTGTGGAATAACGATGACAACGGTCGTGATTAAATATAACTTCTAATCATTTTCTCTCGATGTGCATGTTGTTGTTTCCATTTTTTAGGAAGAGAAAAGAACCATAGGTTCATCAATGTAAAGTAATGAGTTTAATACAGATTAATTTGTGTTCCATACATCGTAATTTATATCCTTCCTTTCCAATTATGTCAACATCCATGTAATTCGATATGAAGAGAAGTAAGTTTGTATTTGTTTGTATTCCATTGGAGTATTGATTGCTGTACTAAATAACCCACTTCTGTTTCTGTGCCGTAAAATACCAAACCAAACCAAAGCTTCCTCGTAATAAAATTTCAGTAAGATGTCGCTAAAATTCATACTAGGATGCAGTATATAAACAGTGGAATAAACGTATTAATTAACGTGTTGATGGCAAAATAACAACACCTTAGATATGTGCTGGAACGTCTTGATGGCAAAATAACAACACCTTAGATATGTGCTGGAAACACTTTTGATTGTTCTCGCTATTTCTAAAGGGTTATATTGAATTAACACAAGCCACAATACAATATCAAGACGAACTAAAAAGCCAAGTTATCAGTCATCAAAAGCTGGATAAGTTCGCACTGTTTATTTGAAGATATTTCATACTAGATTCGATGAAAGAAAAAAATGAAAATAAAAATTACTTCAACAGTGCTATTTTCATATATTGCTCGTTAAATCAACATTTTGTGGCCTCGTGAAACATGACATGTTGTTTTATATTTCTTTTGTAACCTATGAGACTGGCCATCATTTAATATCTTTTCCCATTTTTAGATTTAATTATTTTTATAATTAAGTATATTCGTATGAGGTAAATAACATGTCGCGCACACAGACAATAGCATGTCGCGCACGCAGACAATTGCAGGTAAATATGACTTCCCTATTGAAATTGTTCCCTACAGGTAAACATCTCAAGGGGACGAAAGAAGTCTAATAGACAGGAAAATTAATTCAATAACTGGATTATGATAACCAACACAATATCAACGTGTAATCAATTTTCCTATGTGAATTATACCTGGAATTAATGAGTTATGATTTGAGACTGACTGAAACGAACAACTGGTTCTCAATTTCAGGCTCTTAATGGAATTGCCTCAGCTCTTACAAGTTTGTTTTAATTAATTAACTTTGGTAATGCCAACAAATTTGAAAAAATAAAGATAAAATAAAGTCGTGCTCCTAATACGGAGTCATAATCGAAGAAGCGATTGAAATTCATATTGAAAAGTGTTACATTTGTATTAACATTAATTAGAATTGTGTGTTATGGAATCAATGGAGATGCATGTCAGTGATTTGTTGTTGTAATTGTTACGATATTGCAACCAAGACGACGGGATGACTCTTCGTTTCCCTCTGCTTAGTGTATAGTTCTATTTTAAAGAAACGATATGATTGTTATTATATACTTTGACAAGATTAAACTTTGGTGGCACGATCATGAAGTATTTCCGGAGAGAACAAATCAGTCATTCATTATCCTGTGTTAATCCATGTCCCAAAATTCTCCGAAATGAGAAGTACGAGGGGTATTTGAACAGTTCTGAATATGCTGTTATAATATTTTTATTTCTTTGAACCTGGCAATAAATTTAACGCCAATCGATAGACAAAATAATGTTGCAGCTGCATGTGCAGCACGTCATATGAGTGTGACGTAACATAGCTAAATGACAGTGACATAGAAAAGTCTGAGAAGGAGAACAATTCTGCTAATGAGCAAAGAGCATACTGTAAAATCCGGGCGCTGTAAGGGTACTCTCTGACTGATAACAGGGCCGACTTGAACAAAGTTTACTAATGTAATTCTCTTTCATATCCTGCAATTCTGAGGTGGTTTCGTTCTTTTGAAGATGGTTCCAAATCCATAGAGGATGACCCACGTTCTGGAAAACCGCAGTCTGTGATTGGTGAGTGGGAAGTGGCTGCTGTGAAGAGGGCAATTGGTGAAGGTGCTTGATACATAGTGGAATATATTTCTATGATCACAGGCATTAATTCATCCGCTGTTTTAATATATTGAAGAATCATCTGAAAGTCAGAAAGGTTTGCGCTAGATTGTCCCCGCATTTTTTGACAGCTGATCAAAAACAGATTCGGGTTGAAATTGCCAAACAGCTACTAGTCAGATATATAAAGAGTGATCAGAGACTTTGTGATCAGAGACGTTTGAATTAGAGGTCAAAGGTGATGAAACAAGGATTTATTTTTATGAACCGAACTCGAGGGAAAATAATACAGTTTGGATCAGAGAAAACGAGCAAAGACCACAAATCGCCCCACGTAGTAGGATTCTCAAGAGAGTTTAATACGCATTATATTTCGATGTAAAAGACCCGGTTGTCCACGTACCTATACCTGACTTTGCTAGTGGCACTGGACATATTTATGTCTCCAACTTATTGCCAAAATTTGTGGAATACCACCGAACCACCCGTCCTCGCACTGGTACCCGAGGTAACCATATACTCCATGACACCACACCGGCGCATAAATCCACCGTTGTGACAGATTTCCTGAAGGAGCAGAGCATCTAGACTTTGCCATATCCTCCATCCATCCCTGATTTAGCTGCGATTGAGTTTTGGCTGAATCCCATTATCAAAGATTCGATGTGGGACAGACGATTTGAAAGCCGCCATACAATTGGAAGTGCAGTTTTCCAGTGTATGAACAACATACCAAAAAGTGAATACAAAATGTCATTTAATATTTGGATAATCAGACTGCGAATGCATGTAGAGGTACATGGGAAGTATTTTGAGGGATGCACTGACGTGCTTTTCACAAATAAAGAACTTTGCTGTACAGTGCACTAACATTCAGAACTTATTAAATACCACTCGTATTCGGAGAAAAAAGGTTTTAAATATATTTAAGTTATGCAACGGAGGGTGATGACTATTAGGTGGCTTGTCCATTAACGCGAACCATTTCCGTTATTACATGATGCGATTGTTTCGTTGGTTTCATAAAAAAAGCTGTCAGGTAATATCCTTAATTCATAGAAAATTACATCGATTAGAAATAGAGAAGATATTGCTTTTTACTTCAATGTTAGTCCGGGTTCGAGATTTCAATTATAAATTTATTTTGAGGGCTGAATTACCTTGTTAGTCTCAAGTGTACTATAATATTCTCACGAAGCAAACATTTTGTGGAAAACAGTCTAATAAATAAGGATTTGAAATCGTTACTGATGGGTTTACTGTCACAAGCTGAGATTTACCAGCGACGCATCTGCGGAGCTGATAAAACGGATATTTGCGACTATAAAACCACCATTAACGTCCTCAAACAAAAGACTGTCATCCCCATTCTAACACGCTGTGGAAACATTTGTTAAAAATACAATGATCGAAAATTGTATTGTTCTTAACACTACTTCAAAGAGAGGGACATGACGTCATGGTTGCGTAATAACCTAAATTCCGGTTTAAAGTTTCCAAAGTGTGAACTCGAAAGCTGTAAACTCTGTATAGTTATCCCAGTTTCAGTGGTGTACTGGCCATTGGGCATACCGGGACAAATCCCGGTGGACCGCAGCAAAAAAATCCGTTTTTACCGGTGTTTTACTGGTGTGAGCAAAACCCCGGGCCTGTCCCGTCAGATAAGTCCAAGGCCGAGTTGCTTACCCAGTACACTCCTGCCCAGTTTAATATGTGTTCCACCTTATACAAGTGTAACAGTTGTGAAGTATTCCCTAATGTGAACGTGGAACTGGTTTTGGCTTCTAGGAGATGTGCACAGCTTACAGTAAACCAAATTGTGGAGAAGCAGACGAGACGTTTGATGTGGAAAACCAAAACACTAATCAGATTTTGGAGTGACCGAAAAATTCAGGAAGATCTAGAAACTTGCACAAGAGAAAGTTTTGACGTGTGAACGCAAATTATTCGGGTACAACTATACCAATATAATAACACCAGTTAAGAAACCTCACGTATGAACACAGTAAAAGCTTCCGATTGCATATGGTACATTTTACTGCAGCAAATTTTTTACGTTTGACCAATCAGAAGTGCATTATATTTGATAGTATTAGAATTTATTTTTTCATCGTCCATAATAGGAAACATGAAATGGGTTTTAACCAAAATGAGTTCCTCAAAAGACTTTCAAGTATGTCGTTAAGTCCAACAACAATCAATCAATGATCGAAACTATTTTCAAAGGTATTGTGTATGCGTAATCATTGAATATTTCACTCCCTTTAAATATGTATATCTACATAAACACATCTTAACGCAGAGATAATAAATTCTTCATTTAGACTATATATATATATATATATATATATATATATATATATATATATATATATATATATATATTTAATTATTGGCTGTCTTCTTCTTCTGTTTATTTATGCAGGCCTTGCTTGTAATTTTGAAATTTATAAGTTGTAAAGCTAACGCTATATAAAGACTGTTATTATATAAGCAAGATTACATTATCTAAGAATGAAATGTAGTAAAACAAAAAGATATTTTTGCATTCAAATATATTAAAGAAAATAAAAATGAGTAATATATGTTTTGGATAAAATTATCGTTTTCAAGTTGAAGTGTGATTTGAAAATAGACACGAGGAGAGTTACTCTGTACTGATCAGTTATCATCTGGGACACTTTGCTATAAAGCATTGAAAGTAACGGAGATGATAAGTTTTCATCTTGGGACACTGTGATATAGCATAATAAAATTATCGGAGATAATAAGTTTTCATCTGGGACACTGTGATATAGTGCAATGAAATTAACGGAGATGATAAGTTATCATCTGGGATACTGTGCTTTGAAGCAATGAAAGTAACGGAGATGATAAGTTATCATCTGGGGACACTGTGATATAGAGTAATAAAATTATCGGAGATGATAAGTTTTCATCTGGGACACTGATATAGAGCAATGAAGGTAACGGAGATGATAAGTTATCATCTGGGATACTGTGCTATGAAGCAATGAAAGTAACAGAGATGATAAGTTATCATCTGGGATACTGTGCTATGAAGCAATGAACGTAACGGAGATGATAAGTTATCATCTGGGATACTGTGCGATGAAGCAATGAAAGTAACAGAGATGATAAGTTATCATATGGGACAGTGCTATGAAGCAATGAAAGTAATGAGATGATAAGTTATCATCTGGGACACTATGCTATGAAGCAATGAAAGTAACGGAGATGATAAGTTATCATCTGGGACACTGTGCTATGAAGCAATGAAAGTAACGGAGATGATAAGTTTGCATATGGGACACTGTGACATAGAGCAATGAAATTAACGGAGATGATAAGTTATCATCTGGGACACTGTGCTATGAAGCAATGAAAGTAACGGAGATGATAAGTTTGCATATGGGACACTGTGACATAGAGCAATGAAATTAACGTAGATGCGTTTAATGCATCATCTTGGCAATTATGTTACAAGATGATACAAGCAGATAGTACAGACTGTAAATATTTATGTCGCTGAATGAAATCGATATTTTAATTATTTTTTTTTTAAATTGAAAATGTTTTTGCAAATTAAAATAATTCTTGTTTCGCATCTCTATTTAGCGTCTACACGTGCGATATAGCTATAAGCCTCTCTCATATGTCCTTTAGCATCTTGAGAAAACATGTAACTGTTGAGTTTTGCACCATACATTTCCGTGGATTTTGGTCGAATACTTAAATCTTCTTAATAAATTATCACGTTGCTCATACCAAACTCTTTACGTTCTACATCACTTCTGAAGAAAGAATTATTACCAAATTACATGCATTTCCCTTGTCTGACTACGTCGCTTCAGACAGGCACGTGGCGTTGCATGGTTTGAATATCATTAGGATTAAATGACCCGTATTTGCTTCGTTCGCTGTAATTGAAAATGTCGTTTGCTCTTCAAGGCAATAATAGCATTTTATCTTTATTACTTTTCAAATAGATGGATAACATACCTACAATTTTAAGGAGAGTAAACGCGCTTCTAAGGCGACATGATGTCTCATGTTTGATCTACTTTATAAAATTCAGTGTATTTCAATAGAAACTATTTTGATAGGTACAACTAGACCAATCACTTGACTATCATTAAGCATGAAAAACGTCGAAAAGCTTATTCAAATTGATTATCTCACCATTAGTTTTGACTTTGATGAAGGAACAAAAGGAAATGAAGAGATAAAAAAAAGAAATAAAGGAAGAAAAAGGACAGAAAAAGAATGAATTTATGATGAAGAAAGAGTGAGAAAGACTTCAAGGTTACAAAGGCCAAGACATAAAAGTCTCTGATTAGGTTTCACAGAGGTAACTCTTAGATATACAGTAAGGCAAGAGGACTGTTTAAATAACGGAAACGTACCGTATGTACTCGCTTATGAGTCTAGTCCAACTGCAAACAACTTAAACCATGATCTGCCATTGCATAAATCGGGGTCTATGTTGTCTGTTATACTGATTACTCCTAATAAACTGCATAGACCCATATCTGCCTGCGCAATATGCGACGGCAAATCTGGGTCTGTGCAGTTTGTAGTTGAACTCGACTTATCAGCGAGTATATACGATGATTGTAAAGATGTAAACATTTGCTTCAGGGTATAAAGAAATGATCAGGAGAAAACTGTTGCAATTGGATAAGGAATTAAAAGGAAATTCCACTAAATGAGCATAGCAATTATCTACATGTATGCTGCTTTAAACGTTGGGTAAACAATACTTCTACCTTTGTTTATTCAATTTATTAGATGCTTAAAAGCAGGTAATTTAAAAAAATAGGCCACTGAGACTCATCAGATATTACTGAAGGAAAAACAATATAAACATCATTCAAAGCTCAGTAAACATTGCATTTTCTAGGGCACTTTGTACTATTGTGTACTTTTGTTAAACTCGTCAATTTTGAGTCGCAAAATCTTTATTTCACTCGAGTTTTACGGCATAAAGTCCAGTAGTGGTTTTTACATACTCGCAAATTAAAGATGCATAAAGTATATTTTACTGTGTAAACGCCTTATGAAAATACTCCGAGCATAGAATATTGTAACTGCTCTGCTAATTATTTTCGCGTTACAAAAAAAGTTCTCGCTTTCCGATCTTATGCCATTTCAGCGGCGTTTAATTTTGTGATGTTGTCAGTCAGTTATTTGGGCATAAGTTTATTATATCTTTTCATAAAATTTGCTCGGATTTTTTTTTTTTTTTATTTATTTTTTTTATATGTAGCTGATTGAATGAGAATACAGCAAAAAGTAAAACTCCGCAAATATAACTGGCTATAAAGTAAGAGAAGTATAGGTGTCGGTCTCCAGGATAAGAAACCTTTTGCGTATTCATGGCGGCATCTTGTGTAAAGGTGGGGTATTATCATATGATTATTATACTGTACATTCATTATTCAAATGGAACAGTATTCCTCTCGATAGGGTACCAGCCACTTTTAATGTATCTTGCATTGTAAGGTGCTGGATGCGCCAAACACATGTAGTGGATTAGTGGGAAAATGGTAGGTAAATAAATTTTGCATTATTAAAGAGATATAGATGAGAAAGAACGCTGTTTTGATATATTTAATGATGTACGGACGACAGCAAAGCTTTCGCATCACCATCATTTGGGACACACAGCAAGGCTATGCTTTTCCATCATCCTCGTTTGGGACACACAGCAAGGCTATGCTTTTCCATCATCCTCGTTTGGGACACACAGCAAGGCTATGCTTTTCCATCATCTTCGTTTGGAACACACAGCAAGGCTATGCTTTTCCATCATCCTCGTTTGGGACACACAGCAAGGGTATGCTTCTCCATCACCATCGTTTGGGACACATCTTATTTAGCTTGTAATCTCGTTACAGTTACTTTTGGTCAAAAACGTTTTACATCTGTCCTTTTGCCTTAAAATGTTTCTAAGATGTACCTCTATCAAAAATAATAAGGCATACTTTCTTTTTAGCATCCTCTCTTAAGCATGTCTGTTAGTATCAAATGATTAAATAATTCTAGCATATTCGATGTTAGACTGAGAGCTGGAAAGATAATAGATTGTTGCCTTGCTCGGCCGGTGGAATTTCCTTTACATCCCCATTTCAATGGAACAGTTTTCCAATAACCATCTTTTGGAAAGCCTTTGATCTGCTTCAGTTTTTTACTTAAAATTTCATACTACTGTAAATTTGTTTGTGAATAAACTGGTAGATTGCTACCTCAAGCAATATGTGACACTGGACACAGCACCAGGCAACTGCCTGACTGAGTTACTCCCCTTTCACCGTAAACTTTCAATAAAGATTTTGCGCACATGAATAATCATTAAAATTAACGAAAGTATTATACGTGTTTTCTTCAGATAAATTATCGGATTTTACAGATTTTCGCCTTCAAACAGACATTACTATTTTCTCACATACAATTACGGTATTCTAAATTTTCATTGGATTAAAGGAACCGTCTTTTATCAGCCAGTGAAACAGTGGCGTACTAAGGGTAAATGGCGCCCGGGGCAACGATGCCAGAATACGAGGCCCGATTTTTTATCAGCTGTTTTGGTCCGGCCCCCGCCCCCCCCCCCCCCCGTTAGTACGCTACTGCAGTAAAACTGGTTCACAATCTTATAAGCGTCGGTGACATTCCCCCCCATATATATATGTGTGTGTGTGTGTGTGTGTGTGTGTGTGTGTTATATTACTAAACATTCTAAGTAAGATTATTGGTAAACAATCAAATCATTGATCCTGGCAGATAAAAATATTTACAACTACAGAGGGAGATTAGGGTTTTTCTTAGTTTTATTTTGAAAACAAGGGATTTTCCACATGTGTTCATTTCTTAGCAAATTATTGAAACTAGCTGAATAATATTATACTAGTTTGTATTAAGCTACTTGAATTATTCGTCGAATTCTATATACAGTTAATGTTAACTGAAAACGAGTTTGAGATTGTATTTATAGTACAGGGTTAGGACATTGCAATTAATCAATGGCGTTGCTATGTGACGCTGTTAAGTGTTACACCACATTTATCCTCGTACTATGGTAATAATACTAAGGGCAAATGGCCCATAAAAACCTCTGCTTTATCTTGTTTAAAGACACGTATATATCACTGCAAATTTCCATCAAGTGTAAGTAGAATTTTAAACAGGTGAAAAATGCAATAAAATCGGCCATACACTTAATGTCAGATTCAAACCTCCAAACAACACATCACGTGGTCAAGTGTTTCTACAGAAATCCCCAGCAGAAGGCAAGGAAGTAATTCACGCTACATTTGGAGGAGCTGGGATGAATCAATGGTTTAATTCCAGTCTCCAACAGTTAAGGTACGGGTCACACGCCGCTATAACATACATGATCATCCCTATACCCGAGTATTATCCGCCGTTGTTTAAGCACATTGTTTGCAATATTAATATTTATTGTTTGCAATATTAATATTTATTGTTTGCAATATTAATATATACTGTGAGTGTAATTACTTGAAGCACTACTTATACAAGTTTTTACACCGCTATATTCAGAATGTGATCAGGTTTACATGTCAATATTATTTACATTCCCGTTCCAAAAATATAGTAATTGTTGTAATTATTACAAGAAAGAGAAATCCCTAGGCGCCGATGTTATTTCTTTCTGAATTAGCAAGCCCTGGAAAAGACACAGAGACAGCTAAAGCGGGTATATACATGTATTTGTTTCTACCAGGAGCAAATAGCAGATTACAAAGACCTCACAAATAAAGGCTCTCTGTAAGGATGGGTCAGAAATAGAGCCATGACGAGATTTCTTTGTATGTCTTTTGTTCGAGATGCGCAACATCCACAAGACGCTTGAATAAAAATTTTGAGGACGTCTTACAAACTTTGATTCGCTTGATTAAGAGGAATAACCGTTTGCAACCATTTGTGAATATAAGTGAATACGAAAATATTGTTTTCAACGGTTAAAGATATTGTGGAGAACGGTAAAACCTTTTTACATACAATGCAAATGAAATACAACTGTACTAAACTCCCAGGAGCTGGGTGGCAAATCAGTTCATGGTTTCACATCGGTCAACATTGTCTGAGAGACCTCGTTGATTCTTTAGACTAATAACTCTACTGAACATATTCTTATGGTACCATTTGAAAGCTTGCACAACACTATGACGATTCCAATGAATGTTTTTAACGAGCAACATTTTAAATAATTTTTCAGCATTTAAACAATTTCCGTTTTCTTCTAATATAAATAAATATTAATTCTCATATTTTTATGAAGTTTGGTATTTAGGCATTGCCAACCGGAAAAGTATCCATAATTTTTTACCACTGAAAATTAAGAGCGATTCATGTTACCAAATTGTACCAATTGCACATATAGTCCAAGAATACTGTCGGTTTCATTTGCATTCTTAGGTGCTAATTTCTTGGATTTTATGGTACAAATCAGAAATTTAATGACCAAATGTAAAATGACCCACCTATTAAAAAATATATAATCCATCCCATTAAAGACACATCCAAGAATTCAAGGTTCGGGTAGCTGTTAAGAACAAAATTCAAGAAAAGTATCTAAACTGAATCTATAAGTATCTTAAAAAGTTCAAATCTTTCTTTAGAGAGCCACCCACCCAACCCCCATGTCCAGAAATCAATCTAGCCATCTGAAAAAGCTCAACAATCAAATGGATTTTTTTAATCCAGGCACGTTGATCAAAGAAATTAATGATGACATTTCCAAGCAATGGAAACAGAATGGTTAAGTTGCGAACGTTTCTTCAGCTCATTTTCCAGTGATGATTTGTTTCTTTAATTGTCCTTTGTATGTCCATGTGAATAGAAATATAAGATCACCCCGTATGCTTGTCACCTGTTTGTTTACATGTACACTCTATGTATATAAACGAATCGGCATTTTCTATGTAAGTACTTTTAGCTTTTTAGTATAGGATTAAATTATCATCGCTGGGTATTTATCGAAGTGAAGATTTTATCTAATCACTCACAAACTAAGACTTTATGTTAATTTTGTGAGTGATCAGGTAAAATTTACACTTCAATAAAAAACCAAAATTTAACATTCGTTCATCATTTTAATTCCAATTTTGCTTCATTCTCTCGTCAAATCAGCGGATTCCACCAACAAAACATTTGATTTCAGTAGCAAGCGGTTTTCTTTCATTAGTCTCTTCACTAGAATATCTAGCCCCATCTTCACTAACCTAAGATCGTCAATCCACTATTTGTATCTCAGATGTGGCACTCTGTGTATCAACGACCTTTGGCTACCGAAGATGGCATAACCCGTACAGAATTGCAACACAAGAGTTGACTAAAGTCACGATGATTTTTTTTAATTATTTTTATTTTTCACAATTATACTTTACATGTTTAGAATTCATTGTTCTTGCTTGCTACCTATTTCAATATTTCCTTAAAAAGTCGTGTCCATTTTTTAGTAAGATCTGATGCATTTACGTATTTGCTTTGTTTGGCTTTAGATGTGAGTGTTGGATTGCAGGAAGTACTGTGCGATTACGTATTTGCTTTGTTTGGTTTTAGATGTGAGTGTTGGATTGCAGAAAGTACTGTGCAGTGTTTGAACGCTTAATCGTAGATTTTATCTGGAATTGCAAATTTTGATCTGAAGTAGTTGCGGGAGGTGTGATTATTGTTGAAAGGAGTTGATATAAACAAACATGTCCGAAAGTACATTGGAAACGGATTGGGAACTAAAAGCAGTCTCTGGAATTTACCGATGTGAAAAATTTCAGAACAATGTCACATGACCGTTTGCAGCCAGTCACATGATATAAAACTCAGTTGATTTATAACTATTGCTATTATTGCATATTGTTTCCTTGATTAATTCCATCATGGAAAAGGACTTTTATTATCTTCTCTTTTATATTCTAGCTTGTGAACATTTTAACAAGGTTAATTTTACTCTCAGTAATATTATGTCTTTAATAATCACTATTTAATTTTTTTGTTGTTGTTAAGTCTCAAAT
This sequence comes from Margaritifera margaritifera, assembly GCA_029931535.1. Lineage (NCBI taxonomy): Eukaryota > Metazoa > Mollusca > Bivalvia > Unionida > Margaritiferidae > Margaritifera > Margaritifera margaritifera. Next base: position 2,356,923 of record JAQPZY010001506.1, on the reverse strand, counting down.
ACTTCTTTGAAATTGTATTACTGAACTGTTAGAAAGTTTATCCTTTGATAAGCATAAAAAAATGTTTCTTTTTTTACATTTTGTTTGTACTTCATTACAGTTAAGAAATCTGTTTCGTGGAGAATAAATGTTAGTAATACGAATTGTGGTAAGAAAAAAACAGCTATGATCACAAAGCACAAAGGGGGCTTCGTCCTCGGAAAAACAATAAAAAGTACAATAAAAATAAATTATACTAATACATACCACCAAAAAAAATAAATAAATAGAATAGTTTCTAAATCATACTGACACTTCAGAAATAACGAGTAAGTGTATTCCAAGGAATTCACCCATTACCTTGTAGATAAGGCGAAGAAACGACTCCATTAGAATTGTTTCCCAATTACACAATGACAATGAAAAGATCTGATTTCTGAGGTACTTAAGTACTAAAGAAATCATAACATGAAAGGAATTTATATAGAGTTTTAGTATATTCGACCACAAAACTCGGAATTAATTGAGAAACAATATAATGTTGATGTTAAAGATGATAAAATATAAAGTTATCATCCTTTTTAGTTCTATTTACCAAGCAATAACTACACATGTATGAAATAATTGTAATAATACAGTTCGATAAATTAAATATCAGTGTGTAGACTAAATTATTTATTGAGACAAACGATGATTATGTAATCTTGAAAATGTATTTAGTCTATTTGTATGTTTTTCCTTCAGTCTAAACTAGTGGGTTAAAAATTAAAAAAGAAACAAAGAGACTAACGAAATTATATTATATTCAATTTAACATACGCAGTATGAACCTCCGTTCAAATGAAACATTTTTGGAAAAGCATTAACATGTGCTGAGAAGAAAGAAAAGGACAGCGTATACAACCTTGTAAATGTGAAACGTCGCTTTTCATTTTCTTTGAACGAAGTTCCGAGATAACAGCGTGTATGTCTTTACGGCAATATTCATTTCTCTGTCAGCCGCACGTGCTCATTGAGGAAAGCGTCAATTGCAGAAAGAGGGACAGCTTGTGTATAATTTTCTCGATTATTGTCACGTGCTAAGCTACATTACTGCTAGAATGAAATGCGCAGAAAATTACAGCCATGTAACTAGTAATTACTGAGACGTGGCTCTGGAAAATATCCAGTTCATTTTCAGAAGCTGAAACTGTTTTTATTCAACATTATCTTTTTCTTTCAGTCTGATCTGTTTTTTAAACTTTTATTCAGTTTAGGCAAGTTTGCACCCGAGTAATAATGTAAGAAATTCTTGTGACTTTTGTTTAAACGTTCATTCTTCATCATGGGATACTATTTATTCCGTTCTTGTAACCTGTTTGAAAGATTTGATTTATAATTTGAGTTTTTCGATAAACATTATTCAGCTTTATAGTAAAAAATATTGTAACAACAGAGTTTGAGGAGGTAATTTCTAGAAGAACCCTTTAGTGCAATTTTATATTATTACTGAGTTGAAGAAAAAAAAAATGGTTTTATTAAAACAGTTACAACAGTGGCAGACCCCATGCAACCCGTTTTATAAAATTCTGTGATTGTTATTGCTCAATCGGAATTTAATTTTCTATGGTTTGTTTGAGTAGATATCAAGAAATATTTCACGAGTGAAGTGGAAACGTTGTATTGTCGGGACTGAAATATTCACTATATCTGCAATAAATAAAACGTAGAATTTCCTTTTATTGTATATTTTTTAAGGCAAAAGCCGTCGACATGCATGGATTTGTTTTCATTCTGTGCCAATGCGATTAACGGCTGTATTACTACATCAAAAAACGAAATTCCGAAATTTAAAATAATTTAGGACAGTGACTTTTTACAAATGTATCTCCTTCATATAATTCTTCAAATTGTGTATTTTGTCAAATTAAGGACTGTTTTATAAGAATTTCTTTTTTTCGTTAATACATTTCTGCCGCCGATTGATATAGTGAACATTGTTGGGGTTGGGGTAGAATCATCAGAGAGCTGTCAGATCGGCAGTCTTCAGAAAGTAACATTGTTAAACTAAAGAATTTAATAATTGTCAATTTATATATTAGGATTTGGCTTTATAACTTTGTTTTTGTCTGTATTCAAACAGATCCTAGTTCAGTCAATAACAATGTACACAATTCATGTGGTAAAGATTCTTTTAATACATGAAAACTAATTGTTGTTGTTTGAAGTTTGATTTTAGGCATTTTTTTATGACATCTCTTCGTTGATTACGTAAATGTACAGTGTTGGCATATTTTAAGATCTATTTATTCTGAGAGAGAGAGACAGACAGACAGACAGACAGAGACAGACAGAGAGAGACAGGGAGAGACAGACAGACAGACAGACAGACAGAGAAAAAAAGAAAGCAATGTGTGAAGAATTTACCTATTTCATACTTTCACGAATAAGGCATGGCATGGTATAACATTTCCATCTAGATCAAAATTCAATAATTATTGCACACAACTCATAACTTTATTTCAAAATATTCTATCGTTAATTTAAAATGTTAAACACAGGATCCGTTATCACGATGTATATTTATAAGTCTTTCAATAAGTTTAATAACTTTTCTGGTTATTAATTATCAAATAAATCCGCCAAAAGCGGCAAATGAAGATTACATTTTGAAGAACAAAGTTGCTAATAAAGTAACATAAATTATTTCGATTGCATTAGAATCTGCCGAACACGGTTTAATGGTCAGACACTGCCGTAAAAAAAAGAACTTTGCTTTCTTGGATTGCCAATTTCAGGATACACCGATCTCTTTTGTCAAATCCAGAATTAAACTATAATTAAAGCCACACGGTTGTCACTGAAATAACATAAATCTTTTACAGTCGTATTTTCCATTACGTGTCATCATCTGAAACCGACATTTTTCCATCAATCATTGTGCGTCTGCTAACCAAGCATCATATTGTCAGCCAATCATATCGCTTAATGGATTACCTGAACTTCATTGATCGATTTGGAATACCGCTCTAGGTGGTTAAGAATTGTAATTGGTCAGTTCTGCCTGGAACTAGTAATTATCTTCGTACTCAACATTTTTTTATGGAATTAGGGTGTAGTTTTTATTTTTATCATTGAAAAGATCCATGAATTATGATATTCTTTACCATTAGTTTCAATATTTACCCTTTGCAACCTTGGCGTGAATGGAAACTACATAGACAAAACTACATATGTGTTTTGTTCCGAGTGGGCGGAAAAAACGAGTTTGATACGGCGTAGGAATATGTCGAGGCCGTCAGACCGAGACATATATTCCTACGCCGCATCAAACGAGTTCTTTCCCCGATTCGGAACAAAGCACTTACGTTGTTTTGTATTTATTACATATCACCTTTTTATTCACACATTCTTTTCAAAATATTGTTCTTTTATTCATTTAATTTTCTTCATGAAAAGTCGCCAGAATATTTAAAATGTAAACATAAATACAATTGCCGGCTTGTGCCCCAGCGATGAAAAAGCCTCAACAACATGGTAACAAGATGTAATTCTTCTGAATTACAGTCAACACCAATGAGCTGCTGTTCTCTGTGATGCATCTATCTCTATGTTGCAAATGTTTATAAATGTTTATCCTCAGATTTACTCAGTGGATTTGAATCCTCTGTAATATTAAAGACAAATTGAAAGTTCCTTCACTTATACTTGCTCCATTTAAAAAAAAAATTGAGACCATATTTTAAAAGTCTGAAGGTGAAATGGTTTTCTGGCCGGTGTTGGTATTGTGGAATGTCTCTTCTCTGAGTCATCAGTACGGTGTTGGTATTGTGGAATGTCTCTTCTCTGAGTCATCAGTACGGTGTTGGTATTGTGGAATGTCTCTTCTCTGAGTCATCAGTACAGCATCTGGGAACGAGATCAACAGGTGCACAGGCCTGAAGTTTCTGTTCTTCGAGTTCGTATATCTTTTTGTTTTAGGTCTTTGCGCCGAGAATTCAACACTTTGCAGCTGGAATCAAACTCAGATGACTATGAAATGCTGGAGCCAGAGTTTCGTCCTTAAAACATCCGTCTATAGTTCTGTCGTAACTGTTTAACGAAAACGGGCTTTTCTTTGTTGTAACTTACCATACCAGCTTTTTTATTCTTTTTTTTTTTAACAAACGATGGCGGAAATGTTCATAAAAATTTACCGGAAGTGCCAGTTTGATCTGCTCTTAGTATACCGGAAGCTGTTTTGTCCGATTTCAAATGCCATATAACATGCATTCATAAACTCATTCTTTATTGAAACTTTGTTTGAAAGTGCAATCCACTCATACTTATTGGTTAGATGTCGAGCCTCTAAAGATTCGCGACCTACTATAAATGCTTAAGTTTTAAATGATGGGAAATTGTATATGAAGGTCATTTTATACTCCACAAGCAATCGACATTCTCAAGAAAATAACGGGAATCGGAACAAAAATGATAACGTTACATGGGAGCGGGGGGCGGGGGGGGGGGGCTGAGGCAACAGGCAACATTTTAAATCTTATATTTAAAGGTATTTTGTTGATCACAGCAATTTTGAACACGTCACTTTTTCTAAGGAGCCGCGTTTGCTCAATCGTTAAGACTCAGAGGTCTCGACGAGAAGGGTACCGGTTCGATTCCCTTGGGTCAGCCCAGATCAGTTGTGGTAGTGTGTAATTGTGCAAGGCATTTTACTTTTCTTGCCTTGACATGATATAGTCTTGAAAGTGCTTATATGCCATAAAACACAGACGCAACCCAACCCAACCGCATTTTCGGTACGGTAGTAGCAAATAAATAAATAAATAAAGAAAGAATTGTACTTCAACCAACTAACCAAAATATATCGACTAATGACTAATGTATCATAAACCGTAAAAAGAAAAAATTTTAAACGTCATTATACTGCTATTGAAATAAGTACTGTACAAAGCAGGTTCTTTTGATTTCTTTTTTTAAAACTGTAACACTTTAATCAAGAACTACACACTAAACTGAGCAACATAGTACAAAAGAATCGATCTGTCTGCATCAGGGTTTCACTCCAATTTATTCTGCTACAGTCGCAATTCTTGTAAAACAGTAAAATGATTTAGATGTGGTATTTATTTGAAATCAGTTGATTGCCAACATCTCAGACATATGTGGCATTTAATAATACGATTTCCATGACATTAGAAAAGATATATTAAGGGTAGTATCTAAACAATCGCGGATAGTGGATGGATAAAGATCAGTTGGATTAAGAGTTTGAGGTTGCTGCTTATCCAGGTACTCACATTATCTGATTAATATTAATAAGTGGGATTTTGTTTTTTCAGTGGAAGAACAGAAAATAAGAGATAAAATAAGATACTTTATGTAAACTGCCAAATATTTTTAGAAGTTGTCATGCTTGGGTCTCTTTCATTCCTTGACATTATATTTGATGCATCTTTACTTTCTACAAGGTAAAGATAGAGGTTCTTCATTATTAGAGAAAATACTTAAACGCCTGTGTTAAAAACTTATCTTCATCGATTCATTTCTATATTATTCGCAAACATTCTCTAACTGTTCCGCACACATCCTAGAGATGTGTGTTTAAGATCAAAATTTGAGACGGTTTTCCAAATTACCCGGTAGGCAATACAACTTGTATTTCAATTTGATTAAATTGTTGATCATTCTCTTCCCATTTAACCAACGGTATTTCATCTTAATCACATTAAGAAGACTGTTACTCTCACCTGACAGCATATGTCATTAATGTGATTATTCTATTACCTGTGAGGTGTACATTGCATGTTTTCCCACACCTTAATTTGATTGGCACTTTTCTTAATAGGCTTTTTAATTGACATTATACATTCGTTGTTGACAGGACGTTGCACTTAGTTTTGGCCTCTTGGGGATTTGCATTATGGTCAAGAAGCGCTCAAAGATTTACATTTCCCGTGATGAGTTCAATGAAATGTGTATTGGGATTCAATAGCCATAAACACGTATATAAAAGTTAAGAAATAATTAATATAATTCAGATACATCATATCAAATTAAATGATGTTCGTATTACATTACAAAAGTGATAAATTTAAACAAATGGTGAATCTCTTAACAAGTTCAGGTAGAAAAAGGTTGCAAACAAGCCAATAAACTCCCATCCACCTTGTTAGGTAGGGGTACATTAATATACAATATTAAGATCAAACATGGTTTCATTTACTATCCAGGAATAGACTTGTAACGTATATTACTGGACTATATTGAACGAAGTTACCTAAGTTGGTCAACTCTTTATAAAAATGATGATCAAAAACGTAAAATTTTCCTTTCGTTAAAAAACTTGAAAAATAGTAAGGATTAAGAAAGACCAAAAAAATGACACCTGTTATACAAAAACAGGACAGAAGGCCGACAAGAAAATGCTTGCGAAAAGTTAGTGCATTGTAAAAAGTTCTTTCTTGGTAAAATGCCGGTAAATCGGATCAAACATATTATACAGTATTTCCTTAATTAAAGGAATAAAAGACCCTACATAAACATATCTAGCCAGTTACGGCACGACAAACCTTTTTATATCGAGTCCTTTACGATGTATTCAATATTGTAAATCGACCCGCATTAATTTCCAAAGATATTGCGATCGCTGATGCTAGTAATGAATATACTGTACAAGTGTACACCCTCATATCTAACACCATTTCTGTCTGCCAGAAAAAAATCAGCAGACATGTTACAAAGGAATACTTTGAAAGATGACTTCCATTTGCCTACATGTTTCAATAACTGCACAGACATGTATCTTGTGCTCTAGAAGCTGTTTGATTATATACAATGACGATAGACATGGAAGTATTAAAGACACACATGTACGTAAAAGTCTTTTATCTCTTGATAATAGTTGGTAGATTTGCCAGATAAATCGTGTTTATAAGATACAAGAATGATAGAGTTATAATAACACAAGTGCAATATATTTCAAACGTTGGAGGATACATGCACAAATATTATTATCGTATACTTTATTCTTCTTTACTCTGACAAAAAGAGTTGTGAAAGATTCGCCGTTTTCAATCAGCGGCTTTGAAAGTATGGCTGAGCCATCGAGCGTAAGGTGCCGAACAGTTCTAATTTTCAACAAAACTACCATATATATATATATATATATATATATATATATATATATATATATATATATATATATATATATATATATATATATATATATATATATATCGATTCGAGAGTATATGTTCACGTGCATGTGAAAGAAAATACAGACGTATAGCAACCCACGATTGTTTGTCACAGATTGTGTCCATAAAAATCAATATATTGGTCATCGATGCTGCAGATGTTTAGGCAAATGTGAAGGTTTTCAACATCTGATATTAAAACCGCATATCGAATTCTGTATTGACTCAAAAAGAAACAAAATGTAACGGAAACAGTCAAAAAGTTGCAAACGCGTAGATTTCAAACTTATAATGAAAATGATTTGCATTAAATTTAGAACAAATTCAAGATTTAGGATCTCGATATCCTTGAGCTCTGACCATGGTATTCAAGCAATTGAAAACAATACCACATTAACTTTCATTTGCACAGATATTGCATTTTATAACAGAAAAAGATCCATGAGATAAGAGTTGTGTCCCCTAAGCGAAGAGACAAAACAGCTACGAAATAGAGGTGGCGCTCTCCAGTTTCGTACTTTGCATAGGGTTAGAAATTTAAAGAAAAAGAATTACCCAGGGTTTCCTCACTGGGAGTTCTGGCTATTTAAATAAGACCTTGTATATCTTAGGCATTGTTAAAAGAACTTTGAATTCCCTTTATTTTGGTGTATGATTGATGGGTGAAATTTGGGTTATAGAGTATACAGCTTGGTCTTACTTAAGATGTGCACCTCTAAAAAAACTGCTAGCTCCGCTTAGTCATTTTCACTTCCTGGACTTCAAAGGTAAATAAAAAAAAAGAGCCGATAACTTTTTTTACTTTTTAGATATTTTGTAATTTATTCATAGTACTTTCAGAGGCTGGTATTGTCTGCTCTGGCAAAATTCGTTTCCCTATTTTAATAACTCCTGAAAATAGTGCACTTTTGACTAATTCAGGCTGATTTTTCGAGTACTTTAGAGCGGCCATTTTGTCTGACGTGTGCTTAGATCATGTCCAGTGTCCACAAGTACAATATGTAAAGAAATTTCAGCCACAGTACATGAAAGTAACATAGAGGTATGCCAACATTCTCTCCATTGTGCATATTGCAAATGCAAAATACTTCATCTTACACCTGTCACTCTCTCAGAAGCATGTATTATCTGTAGAGCGCACCCAGAGTGAAGCGTCACATGAGCGAAGAGATGTCACGTGACGAAATGGAGTTCAATTATCAAAGACATGTATACAATGAGAAAGCAGCACCATCTTTGGCGGAAGACATCATTCTTTCAAATAAATGAGAGACAAATGACAAATAGAACTTAGGTGGACTTCAAATGCATTGGGAAAAATTTATAAAGAAAAAAATGGATTCGACGAATTTTTTAATTACAAAGTCATACATCAAGTCAAAATAGTTATGTCAATTTCCTGTTCCTGTCCTGTTTAGAGACAAATTCAGTCAGGAATAACTGTCATGTATGTATGTATGTATGTATGTATGTATGTATGTATGTATGTATGTATCTATGTATCTATGTATGTATCTATGTATGTATGTATGTATGCATGCATGCATGAATGCATGTGTGTGTTTAAGTATGTATGCTAGATGATTATATAAGCTGATTGTTGTGATTGAATACATTTTTATTTTGCTCACTCAAGTAAATGCGAAATTATTTAAATTTTAACATTTCGAAATCTTTGGAAACTAGCCTTCGCTAGACGGATTTATTTCCAATGAAGTGTATTTTCTTCTGATGTTGATATTTCTTTTCTTATGCCAACAGAGAACACCCCTCCCCCCTTCAGCGAGACAAAAGCATCTTGACTTGTGCACAATTTGGAAAGACATAGAAAATATCAGCAATCAGACTTTTTAATATGAATGACTCATAATCTTGATTTAATATTTCAAGCAGCAATTTGGCATGTCTTACTTTAATATTACAATTAAGATCCGAATTACAAAATCACTTTTCTTCAGATATGTACCATACTATGGCTACAAAAGTTTAGGCATATAGTTTCCTTTCAAATCTGTACCATATTATGGCTACAAAAGTTTAGGCATAGAGTTTCCTTTCAAATCTGTACCATATTATGGCTACAAAAGTTTAGGCATAGAGTTTCCTTTCAAATCTGTACCATATTATGGCTGCAAAACTTTAGGCATATAGTCTCCTTTCAAATCTGTACCATATTATGGCTACAAAAGTTTAGGCATATAGTTTCCTTTCAAATCTGTACCATATTATGGCTACAAAAGTTTAGGCATATAGTTTCCTTTCAAATCTGCACCATATTATGGCTACAAAACTGTAGGCATAGAGTTTCCTTTCAAATCTGTACCATATTATGGCTACAAAAGTTTAGGGATAGAGTTTTCTTTTAAATCTGTGTCATAGTATGGCTACAAAACTTTAGGCATAGAGTTTCCTTTCAAATCTGTACCATATTATGGCTACAAAAGTTTAGGCATAGAGTTTCCTTTCAAATCTGCACCATATTATGGCTACAAAAGTTTAGGGATAGAGTTTCCTTTCAAATCTGTACCATATTATGGCTACAAAACTTTAGGCATAGAGTTTCCTTTCAAATCTGTACCATATTATGGCTACAAAAGTTTAGGGATAGAGTTTCCTTTCAAATCTGTACCATATTATGGCTACAAAACTTTAGGCATAGAGTTTCCTTTCAAATCTGTATCATATTATGGCTGCAAAAGTTTAGGGATAGAGTTTCCTTTCAAATCTGTACCATATTATGGCTACAAAAGTTTAGGCATAGAGTTTCCTTTCAAATCTGTATCATATTATGGCTACAAAATGTTAGGCATAGAGTTTCCTTTCAAATCTGTACGATATTTTGACAACAAAACTTAAGGCATAGAGTTTCTTTTCAAATATGTATCATAATGTAATAAACCTAGGGTATGTGCAATATTTCGTTACGTCTTCATTCATAGCTTTCTTAGATTTTAGTAATTATTTGTTTGATTATGGGGAGTCGGTGTTGGGATGATATTTTTCAGTCCGAGTTATTAGTCAATTTCTAGGAACAGACGTGATAATGTACAGTATTCACGAGACTTTATGACAGCATGGATTAGTTTCGTCTAATGGAGCCTCACTAATTTCTTAACATAGGGATTTCTCTGGATATTTTTAGGTGTACGTGTTTAGTAACTTCGGATATGAATAATTCTTTGTGTTGAGTGTTTGGATCGTGTTTTGGATTCCAGGGTGTGATGTACTAATATTTGGCTACGAAAGGCTTACTGGATAAGTCATACAAATGTGAAACCAGGAAAACCATGCAAGTGTGAAGTTAGAGTTTTAAGCTGTATGGTCGTTACTTGATTAGAGGAAAATTATTGGTAGTGTTTGCGAGTTCAAGAACCTTTCAGTTGACAACGACTGTTGTCTTGAGGTCCTTGGAAATAGGGAAAAACAATGGACTTCAAGCCAGACTCACGCAGGTGTTTGATTCGCTCGGTAGAAAGACCCCTTGCGTGTAACAATACTATGGTTACAAAATTTTAGGCATAGAGTTTCCTTACAAATATGTATCATATTATGGCTACAAAACCTTAGGCATAAAATTTCCTTTGTAATGGATTTTCAGAAAAAAGAAACCGACCATCTTTTCTCAATGAAAGAAAACTGAGGAGAAATTGGATTGACGAAATTACTTTACCCTCTCAAATTTAACCTAAGACAAACTCTCGGATGAATCCATATTATATAATCATCTTCTATGAGCTAATATAACATAAAAGGAAGTGCATGATATATCTGATTAGGGCATGCTGTTATACTTATTACAAATTAATATTTTCCAAAATAATTCAGTTTTTATCTGAATGAACATACAACAAAGGTGAACATTTGTTACAATTATTTCAGTATAACTGTTTTTCTTCCCTCTAGTAATGCATCTTCTGCTTCGTTTCAATGGAATAGCGTTAGTACAAATTCAAAATAAGCCTATTAAAAGAAACGAAGTGCTTTGAATATGCATAATGTATAATTATCACATTTGACAATAAAGACGGAATCTCGGATTCCGCACCTCATTAGATTTATTTGTCGTACGACCGTGTTTTGTTATAGTCCATTATCGCCGATCGTGTTTTGGCTACTGACCAGGTGTGGGCGTGATCTCTTATCTTAAGGCTCTAAAGGGGGTACACATGCAGAAAGAAACGTTTTCAGATAAATCAGATCTTGTAAGATAGAGAACTGCACTGCGGCTGTTTGCGGGGCTGCATGAAAACTGAATTGGCTTGGTATTTTTGGTTAACCATCTCACATGGCGACGTCATATGATTGCTCTAAGATGTAAAAGGATTCAAGAGACCAGTTGCAATAGTGTCTTTGTTGCCATAGAGATAATTCAAACATTACTATACACAAATAATTGTTGAAATAATTTTTACTACGAAATGATTGCATTTTAAACGCTAAGAATTGTGTAAAACTTTAAATATGTTTTAATATTAATACTATATATTTTAGATATATGTAGCGTGATACAGGCCTTATTTTGACCTGTCATTTGCTGATATTACACCAAGTTCTGGTTTTTATACTGGGCCTGTAGTGTGATACAGGCCTTAATTTTACCTGTATTACACCGAGTTATGTCTTTTTTTTATTACATATCCATTTAATCTTACGTGCTTCATCTGGCATTTGATACAGCTGTTCTATCCGTATTTCTGTATCACACACCCAGATTGGAACTACTTATGTGTCTTCTTTGACGTCCGCGCGAATATATGTTCATATATTAAAGCTGAAAATATTTCGAAAACGTAAAAGAGGGGTAGGTAATAAATACTATACTGCATTCTTGTTTTGTTCTCAGTCGGGGATAGAACTCGTTTAATATTGCTAATGAATACATCTTCGCCTGACGTCCTTGACGTATCCTTACGCCATATCAAACTCGTTCCTTCCGCCGACTCAGAAGCTTTGTGTATATATTAAAGCTGTAGCGTCATACAGGCCTTATTATACTTACCATTTGCTGGTATTACACCAAGTTCTGGCCGATATAATTTGATGAATTGGACCTCAAAACTGTAAAATCGTTGGTCTTATTTACGTATATATAAAATTTTTTTACATAATTTAAAGCAAGATACTCATACATGTTTTACTGTATTTGTCCATACGACTATCATGTATTAATTTACATGCAATACTTGACTATCATGTATTAATTTACATGCAATACTTGACTATCATGTATTAATTTACATGCAATACTTGACTATCATGTATTAATTTACATGCAATACTTGACTATCATGTATTAATTTACATGCAATACTTGACTATCATGTATTAATTTACATGCAATACTTGACTATCATGTATTAAGTTGCATGCAATACTTGACTATCATGTATTAATTTACATGCAATACTTGACTATCATGTATTAAGTTGCATGCAATACTTGACTATCATGTATTAATTTACATGCAATACTTGACTATCATGTATTAAGTTACATGCAATACTTGACTATCATGTATTAAGTTACATGCAATACTTGACTATCATGTATTAATTTACATGCAATACTTGACTCATGTATTAAGTTACATGCAATACTTGACTATCATGTATTAATTTACATGCAATACTTGACTATCATGTATTAAGTTACATGCAATACTTGACTATCATGTATTAAGTTACATGCAATACTTGACTATCATGTATTAATTTACATGCAATACTTGACTCATGTATTAAGTTGCATGCAATACTTGACTATCATGTATTAATTTACATGCAATACTTGACTATCATGTATTAATTTACATGCAATACTTGACTATCATGTATTAATTTACATGCAATACTTGACTATCATGTATTAAGTTACATGCAATACTTGACTATCATGTATTAAGTTACATGCAATACTTGACTATCATGTATTAAGTTACATGCAATACGCGTGATATCAAGTTTTACTCCATACGACGATCATGTATTAATTTCCATGCAATACTTGTTATATTAAGTTGTAGTCCATACGACTATCATGTTTTAATTTCCATGCAATACTTGTCATATCAAGTTTTACTCCATACGACTATCATGTATTAATTTCCATGCAATACTTGTCATATTAAGTTGTAGTCCATACGACTATCATGTTTTAATTTCCATGCAATACTTGTCATATCAAGTTTTACTCCGAAAATTTACATTAATGAAGATTTCTGGAGGGATTACAAGGAACAGGTACGATTTTTTTCATGCATTTTTTTTATTTTTATTTTTATTTTATACGATCCTAGACAATAAAAATAATGATGTAGCAACATGAGTTTCATCTATGATGTACTTATTTCTATCCTCACTTTAAAATTGTACAATATTGTTACATACATGGGCGTCCGCGGTGGGTGGGGTGGGCTAAAAGGGTAGTTGCCCATCCCCCGGATTTTTTAAAAATCCATTGTGATATATATATATATATATATATATATATATATATATATATATATATATATATATATATATATATATATATATATATATATATATATCCCTTTGATTATTTCGGCTTTGCCCCCTCCCCCCGGAAAAATTCCTGCAGATGCCCATGCATACATACATGTATACATACATACATACATGCATGCATGCACGCACGCACGCGCGCGCGTACACACACACACACACATACATTCATACATACATACATACATACATACATACATACATACATACATACATACATACATACATACATACATACATACATACATACAAGCGATCAAATCTTAATCTAAATACAAACTACAGTAGTTTTGTTAATTTATAAAAAATATACCAACTTCCATTGGTACCAATCGAAATAATTATCATTATATTTACTCCTGTGTTTATCGATCATTAAAATACCAAATGTTGAAATGTCTCATAAATTCTATTTCAACTCCTGTTGTGTTCATTAATTAACATACATTAACATCTAGTTCTATACCATTCAGATTGGCAGTTTCCAATACTATCACATGAACCTTCTTGTTCTTCTCCGGTGTATTTATCAACTTCAAAATTTTCATATGGCTTATTATGATAACATTAAGCAGCTAATTTGAAGTCATTAAGACTCTCTGCCGGAAATAATTCTCCACAGTTTAATACCACACAGGTAGAAAAATCGATAATGAGTAGGAATGATCATTTAATTACTTTTAAACACAACCGCAAAAATATGACATCCTCGTACATTATCTAAATGTAATCAATTTCCGAGAATTGACATTTCAATTACACCAGAATTATAAATTGCATTACTAACTGCAATCAACAACTGTATAGAATGGCTAGAAAGTACACTACCAAATTTTAAAGCCTATTTGTTAGACATTCTAAAAGGACACAGACAACTAAGTCAAGATTACAGATAGTGCTGTTAAGGATTTTGCCGAATTACTTTACTTCGTGGTAAGATCGCCAACATCCTATGCATGATTTATACAAGAGGAAACGTTTAAAACGATGAAAATTATATACAGCGCGATTCTACTATTCAAAGCCAGCCAGGTGAGATCTCGCCATTTACATTCGGTAGTACATGTGCGACGACAGCGATACAATGAAACTGGTTTTACGTTCAAACCTACAACAGAATAAAATGTATCCATGCGTAATATTCTTTTTAAACATCTGTGTTAAGTTTGTTCCTTTCATTATTTTCAGCTAATCAGCGAATTTTATTCTCTTAAATACGGATTTTAATATACCACGATACATGGGATGGTTCTGTAGCTCTTCAATACGGTTTTTAATATACCACCATACATAGGATGGTTCTGTAGCTCTTAAGTACGGCTTATAATATACCACCATACATGGGATGGTTCTGTAGCTCTTAAATACGTTTTTTAATATACCACCATACATGGGATGGTTCTGTAGCTCTTAAATACTGTTTTTAATATACCACCATACATGAGATGGTTCTGTAGCTCTTAAATACGTTTTTGTAATATACCACCATACATGGGATGGTTCGGTCGCTCTTAAATACGTTTTTTAATATACCACCATACATGGGATGGTTCTGTAGCTCTTAAATACGGTTTTTAATATACCACCATACATGGGATGGTTCTGTAGCTCTTAAATACGGTTTTTAATATACCACCATACATGGGATGGTTCTGTCGCTCTTAAATACGTTTTTTAATATACCACCATACATGGGATGGTTCTGTAGCTCTTAAATACTGTTTTTAATATACCACCATACATAGGATGGTTCCGTAGCTCTTAAACACGTTTTGCAATATACCACCATACATGGACTGGTTCTGTAGTTCTTAAATAAGGTTTTTAATATACCACCATATATAGGATGGTTCTGTAGCTCGTAAAATAATTACTTGTATGTGACCAAAAAAGCCCGCTCTTGTTTTTTCTCCGAGATGCAGAAGCTAAGGGATGAGATCATGGTAACTCAGGAGCGAAAATGTAATCATTGAATATTGCAAGTATTTTTAGACATCTGATTACTGACATAATAATACAACTGTTGTGTAAAATAAATGGACTTATTTCAGCAGGGATAACGAATTCCTAACGAAGATCTGAAGGAAAGCTGTTTAAGATGATAGATGTGTCATTATTAGGTACAATCAGAGAGATAAATATGAATAAACTTTGAACATTTACAAGATTTTCTTCGTCAATGACAGGGGACGATTGTATAATGAGCAACGCAGGCGACCAAAAAGGATGTGAATAACAACCTCCAACGATGAAAATCATTAGTAATGACATCGATGACAGCAATACAATGATATGAATAAACCTTTTCAGTGTACGCGTACAAGGTGCAAAGATTTGGACGAGGTGCAAAGATTTGGAAGAAACAGCGTTATTGTTTCTCTACACACTTAATCATGTTGTACTTTCAAAAAAGTGAGTGCTTTCTTACAATATTTTGTTCTGAACAGTTTTCTTCCTTCATTTTCTTATCCCCGATTTTTATTAAGGATCGGGAAGTCCCAGATTCCTCCTTATCCTGTCTCTAGGAACTGTTCTATATAACCTGGAATGTGTCGAAGGGCTGTTAAACCAAATCAAATAAAATTCAGTAAGAGTATACATGTATGATATTAATATCAAATCAATAAACCAATTTTAAATAAGAAGACATAGTCTTCATAATAACGATAAAAATACTCTGACAGTATTAACCCAAAATGATTTTCAAAATCTCAATAAACATTGTGCCTCTTGTAACAACATAAATATTCAATAATCAATAAGTAGATATCTTTTTTTATTACTGAAAGTCCTGATGAAATTGTTCATTCTTATGTCAACTTACTGTTTGTTTATCTCATCATAAAAAAATGTATATTTTAACAGAAAACACAAATGTTATTGGGATCTAAAATACAAATTAAAAGTCAGAATATCAAATCAGACAATCAACAAATTTTATTTATTCTGAATATTTATAGCATTTAAAAAAATGTTTACAATAAAACGAACCATTCATTACAGTTTTGCAGCTGGTCTAGTAGTCCAAACCTACCCCACCCGCCCACCCACTCCCAAATGCTTGTCTTTTTACACAAAGTATATTTAAGCAATCATAACTTCTTCATTTGTATATGTAGTAAATAGGAAACTATCACTCTATCACT
This sequence comes from Margaritifera margaritifera, assembly GCA_029931535.1. NCBI lineage: Eukaryota > Metazoa > Mollusca > Bivalvia > Unionida > Margaritiferidae > Margaritifera > Margaritifera margaritifera. Next base: position 2,340,102 of record JAQPZY010001506.1, on the reverse strand, counting down.
TTTATCAAGGTTTGATACATTATAGACGAAAAAACTTTTTTTTAAAAAATAAATAAAGATTGTTTTATTATTGACAATGAATAGTTTCAGGAAAATTAAGGCATGTTTAAAGACTAAATTATCCCAACCACTAAATATGCACAACAAACCGTTGAATGGTACGTGGATTATATAATTTTAAGGATATGCATCCGTTGAATGGTACGTGGATTATATAATTTTAAGGAAATGCATCCGTTGAAAAGATACTTATAGAAAACAATCACACAGCTAATTGTGCGAAAATAATGTGTATTCCATGTTTTTTATGCAGATGTTAGAAAATTTGATTTTCTATTTTCGACAACAATATCACCGATTGTGCTTAATATTTTGCTTACCGATTGATTAACTCCTTCTTTCGACAAGGTAACTTAGCTCCTCATTTTTTAAACTCATCTCTGAGCGACGGTAACGTCCATGATCCGTAAGATTGAGACATTTTTAAAGCAAGAAAAAAGACGCTATCGATTATTTGAATTAAACCGGAAGTAATGTTGTACCGCTTTGTTCTGTGCTGCCATCTGTCGAATTAAAGGGACGCTATTGACTACGATCCCTCATTGAGTACTTAGTGCTGCTTAAGGCATGGATCGCATGCTGTTTTGATTGACAGTGGAATTGGATGGCAAAATAACACTAAATCAATTGAATAAAGAACATGTTCTACTTTGGCGAAGTCTACTTTATATGTGTATTTTCAACTTTCCTTTTATGTCTTAATTTATTGGCATTAATTATCTGTAAGATGAGATCTTTGCAAACTATTCCAAACCTTTGTATGAATTTCAGCGACAAAAATAAATGCAGAAACTTTGCTTGACTGTAAATTTCATCTACAGCTTGCTCATACAAAGAGAAAAAAAGAGCTGAGAGAGGTGAAAAGGGGAATCAGTACATTGCTTAGGCAAATGATTTCCTATTTTCATTTCGTGATAAAAGTTCATATTTTAAGATTACGTAGCAGTAGGTCTGATTATGTTACTTTGTTTTTGAGATTATTGTTATAGAGAATGCCTTGATACTGACTTTTCATGACATAGATTATTGTTATAAAGATTGCCTTGATAATGACTTTTCATGACATAGATTATTGTTATAGAGAGTGCCTTGATACTGACTTTTCATGACATAGATTATTGTTATAGAGAGTGCCTTGATACTGACTTTTCATGACATAGATTATTGTTATAGAGAATGCCTTGATACTGACTTTTCATGACATAGATTATAATTATAAAGAGTGCCTTGATACTGACTTTTCATGACATAGATTAAAGTTATAGAGGATGCCTTGATACTGACTTTTCATGACAGATTATAATTATAAAAGGTACCTTGATACTGACTTTTCATGACATAGATTATAATTATAAAGAATGCCTTGATACTGACTTTTCATGACAGATTATAATTATAAAAAGTGCCTTGATACTGACTTTTCATGACATAGATTATAATTATAAAAAGTGTTGTGATACTGACTTTTCATGACATAGATTATAATTATAAAGAATGCCTTGATACTGACTTTTCATGACAGATTATAATTATAAAGATTGCCTTGATACTGACTTTTCATGACATAGATTATAACTATAAAGAATGCCTTGATACTGACTTTTCATGACATAGATTATAATTATAAAAAGTGCCTTGATACTGACTTTTCATGACATAGATCTTTTTCAGAAGTTGAAAGATATTGTGTTTGAAGGTAGATTATGAAAATCTTTTGTAAATGGAGACAGATTTTCTCTTTTCGGTAAATACACTTTCTAGCTTACACAAAGGACATTGGCAAAACAGAAACTTTAAAGGTCTGAGTTCAGGTATCTACGGATTTATACCTACAAGGATTTGAAAAATTTTATTTTCAAAAGTGACATGTTTACAGGTGACAACATGATCCTCAACCGTAAATTGATTGAGACCAAAGTGATGACTAAGTTTGTCTGTTGAATAAAAAGAGAATGATATATAAACGGGAACAGATTTGAATTTTCACATTTAAAGTAGTGTACCATCATTGTACTGTACACGTTCGTACCTGAACAGCCTAATAGGGTGTGATCTTTTAATTTTATGAGAAACACTGCAATATAGGTAGCTAGCTAGCTGGATAAATAGATAGAAAGATAAGATAAGATCAGATCAGATCAGATAAGAAAAGATAAGATAGATAGAAACAGCAAAATATATTTACTTATATCAAATCTAAAACATGCAAGATGAAAATCAGTTAATTTTAGCTGAAGAAGCAATATGCGACGGTTTTAGCATTTTTTAAATTTTTTTAGATTTGGTGAGCATTTAAAATTTTCTTTTTTTCGATTGCGTTTTGTATAATTGAAGTCTATGAACGTTTATAAACAATGAACAATAACGACTCACTGCGTATACTAAAATACATTATAGGAATCTAAAAAGTAGTACCGTTTTCTATAAGATCAAAGTAAATATGGTGTTCAGTACTATTTTAACGGCTGAAACCTATATATTTCTAGAGAAATCTAGCAATAGTGATAGCTCTAATGCAATCCCCGGAGTACTTAATATAGTGGTGTAACAAAGGAAAGCTTCGCTATAAATGCCTGTTTTGCATCACAAGAATGGTAAAGAGTACATAAACCTGTTTTTGGTAAAAAAAAATCATTTGCTACGGAAGAATGCTTGGTAGAATGTAGAATGGGAATTGACGCTAACAAAGGTCATTAAAGTATATATATATATATATATATATATATATATATATATATATATATATATATATATATATATATATATATATATATCATCGAGATTAGTACCGTGCTCAGTTTATAACAATAGAAACTTTTGTTATGTCATGGTTCACGTATTATTATAATTATATACCACCCTGGCTGAAGCTAAAAGTCCTTTATTTACAACAACAACAACCCCATCCCTCCATCAATTCATTTTCTTTCTTTATTCCATGTGTTGATTTTCAAGTATACAGTAACATGTTTCTCCTGTAAATCCTTATAAGTTACTGTCTGACATTATTACCATATTGTATGTATAATTTTCTTTTAATACCTCATAAGCATGCTTCAATGTTTGCAATATTATGCCTTCATTAATCACATCAGCCATATCAGTAAACTAAATATTATTGTTGATGAGGAGAGAGCTCTAAATAAGTTTATTCTTGTTGCTCAATCTTATATATATCTTGTTTGATATTATGTACTCTCCACGATGACTTATGCAAATAAATAATGTTTTAAATCAGCAAAGAACCTTAGTCCTATTTCACAAATGCAGATAGCCAGCCACAGACAAAATTCAACCACCTTCATTGGAGAGTGGATACATTTTCCAAATGGTATTCTTTTACACTTGATGGTTGGTCTGATTTAGGTGACGATAACAAAAAAAGAGTTTCGTCGAATTCTCGGTCGTTTAATTAAAGTAAGTGACATACCAAATATATATAGACTGAATTTGTTCTTAAAAATGTGAGTCGTTTGATTTTAGCAGCTGAAACACTATTTTGGATTGACAATTTGAATATTTATGGGAAATCTGATTGTCTTCAAAAATTGACGTTATGCTTTCCATGGAAGGTAGTATGCAATAGTAAAGCTATTAGATACCTGAAGATCGAACTAAAATATATAAAATTGTTTGTTTTAAACCATATTTTTTTCAGAAACTTGGTCAAATGCAATTATAAACATGATTTTGGGGATTCAGTAGAAAGCAAGAACTTATTAGAGCACTGTCTCCTCAACAGTAAAAAAAAATATAACATCATAAATATGGATCTTGGTACATGTGGTGATAAAGAAAAAGTACAAATACACATACATACACTAACCAAAAATGTAACATTATAAATATGGATCCTGGTACAAGTGGTTATAAAGATAAAGTACAAACACACATACATACACTAACAAAAAATGTAACATCATAAATATGGATTCTGGTACAAGTGGTTGCAAAGCAAAAGTACAAATATACATACATACACAAAACAATACAAAGAAAAGAACTAAATAAAGATATTTCAAAAGGTTGTGAGTTAAATTAATTACTTAAATCTTTGAGTCATCCTAATGAAACTTTGCACAGACAAAAATATTGGCATGCTATTTTCTGTATAGAACATAGGTTTGCCAAATAATAAAGTTTCAATTGTGAGAGCAAAAGAGAGTGTTTATAAGATGTGAACTCTAAGATCGGAGTATTTTGGACACTCTAGAAGAGAGTGTTTTGCATTCTCTATTTCGCCGCAGGAGCAATAGTTCTGGTTAGAGACATGATTCCGATATAAATCGTAATTTAAACTACTACACTTTTTGATCTTAGCCTAGCATTCATAAACTATGACACTCGATCACCAACGTAATATTAACATGGAGTGACTTCTTTTTCTCGATTCAGGAACGCTTTGAAATTATGCAATGAAGGATTGTTTCTTACGTTTAATGGTAACAATTTCCATATTCGAATCGTAGAGGGTAAAAGCGAAGTATGGAACAATGTTGTTCTACACATTGGATGTCGAATAAAGTTTGTTGATCGGGTGGAGTAGATTTCATGTTCTAGAAATAAAGGTTGAATCACATTTTTAAAATATACAGGAGCTAATCCATGATAAATTTTAAATAACTGAATCAATTTATATTTGTAACGTCGAGAGTTTAGGCTTTCCAAATTAGTTTCATGGTACAGTGGTGTCGGGGATGCACTATTGGTCGTACCTGTTAGTATTAAAAATATTATCAAGCGTTAACATACTTTAATGGTTCCGATATTTACATAACACGTGAAAATCTTACAGATTGAACATGAAATTAGGGTGAAACGTGTTTGAAGAAAAGAAACATATCGATCAGGGCTACAATATACATTCTAGAAATATGACAAGGAGGCCCGACATTCTAGACAATGACCAGATTTCAAAGTATAACGTGTGTACGGTATTGAATGTTCCGCATCCTTGAGATTAGTAGCTTGTTCAGTTCACAACAAGTGATCATAGTTTTATGTCACAAACATAGATAGACGACCATAGACAAGATTCATTCTCCTCTCTTGGAGAGTATATACATTTTACAAACGGTATTCGTGAACATTTGATAGTTGGTCGGATTTAATGAAGATAAAATAGCGTTTCGTTGCATTTTCAGTCTTTCCATTAAAATCACTGACAAACAAAGAGAGAATTAGTTTTTTCTTAACATATGAATCGTTTTATTTTAGCAGCTGAAAAACTATTTCGGGGCGCAATCATGAGTAAACAAGTTTAATATTTTGTCCAAGCTTATGAGAAGCGTTTCATTCATTTGATAGATGTGTTATTCTGCAATCAATAACAACAAGGACATCCCTTTTTTTAAAAAATCGTTGCCAAAATAAATTGTATAGATGTTCCGATGCTTTACCTTGCATTTTTAAAAATAAATCTCCCAAAGCTTTTTCTTCCAATTTTTATAAGAAATCTGACTGTCTTAAAAATTAATAGTGTGCTTTTCTTGGAAAGTTGTATGTCAAGAGTAAAACTATTAGACAAGCTGAAGATATCACACTAAAAATATACCTTATATTTCGACAATGTATATCAAATATAATCGAGTTTAATTAAAGAAATATGAATCACGTGACAAATCGTCATGGACAAAGGTAATACTATATGCCTCCCTATTATAGTATTGTATTAGTAGTTCAATTTTTCAATTGCTCTATTAAAGTACCATTGAATTGAAGGTCTTATGGTAATAAGTATCTTTTACTAAATAAAGAACGATGATCGTTGTCTTTAGAATCGTCATTGAGGAACGCTAAATTTAGTCTCTCTTTTTGAACTGTGTCGGTTTCTTTTACTAGGAACCTTATCTAATCTACTTAATTATGCATGAAAGCTTCACAGAGATTAACTGAACACTATTTACGGCTGGGCGAAAAGGCCGAGTTACGTATGACACATTCTCTGATGACGTTAATTAATAAAGGCCAAGATAAAAATTGAAAGCCAACTTCCGAAACATCTTTTCGGTAGCGGTAAGTCCAATTCCTGGATTCTTTAACTTCTTTTTGGGGATGAATTTGTCCTTCGCTTTGAAGAAGACATATTTCGACACGGACATACTTTGCTTCTCCTGCATCAAGCATGTTTAAGGGCAGCGTTTTCCAAGAAAACGGTCAGGCTTTGACGGCCAATTCCGCTGCCGGAATTTATAAATGCTCTGGTTTACATTTTGACTTCACTTCGTGACGTCTGGTTTCGTCATCAGAATTGTATCTGTGTCCCTTGGTGCTACTGCAGACGGTATAAATCACAATAACAGTGCATCGGTCATACATAAACAAAGACCACTTACACGCTCACAGGCAGACAAAAGATTGATTAACCTAGGCTAAGGCATCACTACTTGTTTCAATCACGTGAGTGGGTAGTGGGTCATTTACATGTGTAATGGCAGACAGACTGAAAGATTAAAACAGATTTATAACTCTTTAATAGCGTAAGGAATGCAAATATTGCTAAATCTTGTTGATTTAAACTTTAGTGCCGTGGATCAAATAGTGTTGTCAATTGTAAAATTCGTCAATTGTTTTAATGGCGTAAGGAATGCAAATATTGCTAAATGTTGTCGATTTAAACTTTAGTGCCGTGGATCTCAAAGTGTTGTCAATTGTACAATTCTTTAAGACTTTTGCCACTGTTAATCTCGTGTGAAAATATTTGGCCCAAAAGTGGGTCGATATTGTGACGTCAGTTTTAAGCATAATGATCAGTGATATAAGGAGGTATCGACATTTTCAAAGGAAACTTTAGTATGCCATGGTTGATGTGAATAGAAAAATAAAAATTAACATATTTTCAACCTTTCAGGCCGAAACCGATGTCCCAAGGCAGAAATGCGCTAGTTTCCTCACCAAGTTTAGAATACTTAAAAATCACACCCTAATCCTCCCCCTCACCATCAGCGTCATCAACAGCAGCTCTAACGATAACTAAAATATCCACTCCCCACAACAAAAAATAACAAACGAATAATTGCAAAAAGAAGAACAATGGCCACCTTCTCCTTTCGTCGCATTCTTTTGATTTTACTTTATTTATTTTTATTTCTTTCTTTCTTTTTTTTTTTCTTCAGTAACAAGTGATACAACTTTCAGATTTTTCATTATAACCTTGTCAGATGTAAACATGCTTTAATGGTTCCAAGATTTAAATACCAAGTGCAAATCATACATATTGGACATCAAATCAGGGTGAAAAGTATTTGAACACAAGAACCATATTCATCGGGTCTACAATATACATATTACGAATAAAAGATATAAAACAATGTAACAAAATAAACATAGTATTCTAGAAATAAGACAAGAACGCCGAGCTTTTAGCCAACGACCGATTCCAAAGTACGTGTATTACATAAATACGCATGTATTGAATGTTCCGCATTCTAGAGATTGGTACCTTGATCAGATCTTAACAAGTGATCTTATTCCTATTCCACAAAGACAGAGAACCAGCCACAGACAAAATTCAATCTCCTGCCCTACAGAATTTGTACATTTCACAAACAGTATTCTTGAACGTTTGATGGTTGGTACAATTTATATGACGATAAAATAGTCCGAGTTTCGTCGCATTTTCAGCCTTTTCATTAAATTACTGGCGTTCCAAATAAATAGAGACTTCATTCTTTTCTAAAATTGTGAGTCTTCTGATTCTAGCAGCTGAAAATCTGTTTCGGGTTGACAATTTGAATATGGGGCGAAATGGTCAGCACACAAGTTTAATTTATTGCCCAAGCTATAAGGAACGCGCAATTCCATTGATACAAATATTGTTAGCGACCTTTATTATATGCAAAAATTAATTATATGAAATGGGTGATCCCAACCTTTTTCTTGCACTTTTTACAGGAAATCTATCGAAACTTTTTTGTGCAAATTTTATAGAATTTGATTATCTTCAAAATTAATGTTGTACTTTTCTTGGAATATTATATCGCGATAGTAAAGCCAATTGACAACCTGAATATCTCACGCTAAAATAAATAGAAAATCTTTCGCGAATGTATTTAAAATGTAATCGAGTTTAATTACAGAAACAAACTGCACAAATGGGTTGCCATTTTAATACAGTATTCGGAGTGCACTCTGTTCACGTGTTCTGTTAAAATTGTCCTTTAAGTTTACCCTTTAGTGTGGTTATAAGTTTTTGTCACAAAGAAGAGAATGGTGGTCGTTCTTTTTAGAACGTCATTCATGAACACAAAACTTACATTATCTTACTGGAGTTTATATGTTTATTTTATCAATTTACTATTATTTGTATCTAAAGACCTTAATTATCCAAGATATCAAGAGTGTTTGTAAGCAGCGTTTCCGATAAAAACGATCAGATTTTGACGGCCAATTTCGTAATGTTAACTTATTGTTCCAAAATTTTCAAATATAGTCAAATTACTTGCATAATGGTATTAATGGACACTTCCTCTGGTTTCATTCCACTCAAGCGCTGAGCTCATCTTCCCGCTATTACGTGTGCGTTGCTGTGAAGTCCACTTCCAAGATATCAAAAATTCAATAACTTTCAATTTCTGAATGCTCATGATAAAACCTCTATTTCTCAGTATAGACCCATTCTTGATGAAAGCTTCTGTGTGCAGAAAGCAATATGTTCCGCGGTATTTTTATGATCTACATGTGTTTGAAACACGTGTATTCAATTCCGCAACCTAAGAATCAGGTGCTAATTTCAGTAATGAGTGTTCCAAAGTCAAGTCTGTAAAAAGACTGAAATTTTGTGAATAAAAGATTGTCTCTGTCTTTTTCATTTACAAATAGGATAAGCGCTCAAAAGACTCTTTTTACTAAAATTTTACTTCTAATTATTAATCAATCATGGCCCTCCAGACCCATATATACTCGGTTTTATCTTCACCAATTTCTAAGCTGGTTCCAATTTGCAAATATAATTAGTACAGTGAATCCTATAGTGATTAACTGAACACTATTCGGAATAAGGCGAAAGGTTCTAGTTACGTATTACACATTATTCGATGATATAAATTAAAAACGGTCACGACTAAAACTGAAAGACTACGTCCGACATACCTTTTCGGAGGCGGATAGTTCAATTCCAGGTTCTTTAACTTCTATTTAGGGATAAATTTGTCCTTCCCTTTCAAACAGACACGTTTCGACATGGACATAATTAGTTCTAACTGCATCCGGTCCGTTTAGGGACAGCGTTTCCGAAGAAAACGGTCAGGTTTTGACGGTAAATTCCGCTACCAAAATTTACAAATGCTCTGGTATACATTTTGACTTCACTTTGTGACGTCAGTTTTTCGTCATCAAAATTGTATGTGTGTCCCTTGGCGCTACTGCAGACGGTAGATCTGACAATAAACGGTACATCAGTTATGTATAAATAGAGACAACGAGTCTACGTACACAGGCAGAATTAACATTCATTAACAATAGCGCTAATCCATAACAATACCTGTCAATCACCTGGTTATTTAAACGTGTAATCGGCGGATACCAAAATAATCAGAGCTGCTTTCTGTATAGAACCGTTAATCTCGTGCCAAAATATCCGGCCAAACAGTGCGTCGACGTTGTAACAGCATTTTTTAGCATAACGTTTAGCCTTATACATAGTTATCGAGGAATTAGAGGAAAACTTAGTTATGTCATGGTTCACGCAGATAAGAAAATAAAATGAAAATAATTTCAAACCTTTAAAGGCGAAAAGTGTAGTCCCCAAGGTAAGAAAAAGCGCCAATATCTTACATTCATTAAAAACACTTATAAATAACATTCTCCTCCTTCTCTTCGCCATCATCATCATCATCAACAACAACAACAGCTCTAAGCTCTAACGACATCTAAAATATCAACCATCTCCTCAAACAAAAAACAACAGAAAACAATGCTTGGAAGAAGCAGACTGACCACCTTCCCCTTTCCACGTATTTTGTTATTATTTTTATCTTCGGTGTTCCTGTCATCTTCGTCACTAGGAATTGACACAAATTTGATATTTGTATTTGAAATCTTGTCAAGTGTAAACATCCTGTAATGGTTACCATATTTAAATACAACGTGTTATTCTTATCTGTTGACCATTAACTGAAGGTGCAAAGTATTAAATGACAAGTAACATATCAATTAGGTCTACATGTACATATGTAAAATATATTCATAAATGTAAGGGAAAAATGTAGAATTCTGGAAATAAGACAAGAACGCCGAGATTCTAGCCAATGACCCAGTTTCAAAGTATTGCATGGTCGCACTGTATTTAATGTTTCGCATCTGCAAGATTAGTACCTTACTCTATTTACAACAAGTAATTTTAGTCCTTTTAGACAAAGACAGATAGCCAGCCATATACAAAATCAAGCACCTTTAAGAGTATGTACATTTTACAAACAGTATTCGTGAACGCTCGATAGTTGATCTGATTTTGATGATGATAAAATAGAGTTTTGTCGCATTTTCGGTCTTTTAGTTCAAGTAGATGAGAAACTATTTCTGACTGACAATTTGAATATGGGGAACAATCATAAGCAACCAAGTTTAATTTATTTTCCAAGCTTTCAAGGAGGTTTCATTCCCTTGAGACAAGTGTTTTCTAAGGGATCTTGATCATAAGAAACAATGACTGTTTTCCTAAAATAAATAGTTGCAGAAAAAAGAAGAAAAAATTCTATGAATATTCCGAAGCTGTTTCTTGTCCTTTTTCTAGGAAATGACCAAAATATTTGTAATGCTATTTTTATAGGAAATCTGATTGTCTTCAAAATTAACGTTGTGCCAGATTCGGATTTAAGTAAGGAAATATGATCCACGTGACATATCAGCATGGATAGCGGTAATACTCAATACTCGCTCCCATCTTAATACATTATTAGTAGTGCACTCTTTTCACGTGCTCAAATGACAGTGCCCTTTGATTTTCTGTTTGTGTTGTAATAACTATCTATCTCACTAAACAGAGAATGCTGATCGTTGTCTTTAGAATCGTTATTGATGAATGCAAAACTTACATACTCTTACTAGAGTTCATTGGCTCATTTTACCACCAACCTTATCGAATCTCTTTAATTATGCAGGAGAACTTTCAGAACTTAATTGAACAATGCTCACGGCTGGAAGTGCCGAGTCACGTGTAACACATTATTCGATGACGTATATTAATAAAGCTCAAGACTCAGATTGAAAGTCTACGTCCGACACACCTTTAGAGGGGCGGATAATCCAGTTCCTGCTTTCTTTAACTTTTATTTAGGGATGAATCTGTCCCTCCCTTTGAAGCAGATATATTTTGTACACAGAGATAAATTAGCTTCGCCTGCATCGGGCGTGTTTCGGGGCAGCGTGCCCGAAGAAAACGGTCAGGCTTTTCGGCCAAATTCGCTTCGTGAATTTATAAATGCTCTGTTATACGTTTTGACTTCACTTGGAAACGTCATATTTCGTCATCAGAACTGTAGCTGTGTCTCTTGGCGCTACTTCAAACAGTAAACCAACCATGCATAAATGGGCACAATAAGTTGTACGTGCACATGCAAATAAAACATTGATTAACAAACAGACTAATGCATCATTACTTCTTTCAATCACCCGAGTGGTTATTTACACGTAATAGAGGAGGACAGAATAAAAAGTTCAAAGCAGATCTATAACTCTGTTATACTGAAGTAAGTCAATTGTTTGAGTGGCGTAAGGAATGGAAATATTAGTCAATTCTCTTGATTCAAATTTAGTCCCTTGGATCAGAAATTGTTGTCAATTGTAAACTTATAGCAGTTTATCACCGTTAATTTCGTGTCGTCATACTTGGCCAAACAGTGTGCCGACGTTGTAACGTCGATTTTTAGCACTACGATCAGACGTACATGAAGGTATTGTGGCATTGGAGGGAAGTTTTCTTATGTCATGGTTTCCGTGGATAGCAAGCTATAAATAAAGATATTTTAATTCTTTATGGGCGAAAAGTGATTTGCCCTTAGCAGAAAATATTATGAGGACAGCAGGTAAAATTATAATGCAAATATGAGCGCCGTTCTCCTTACCACATTCAGAATAATTATAAATTACATTGCCCATCACCGCATCATCATCATCATCATCATCATCATCATCATCATCGACAGGTCTATCAACATCCAAAATAACACGCTGTCCAAACAAAACAAAACAAAATTAGATTTGCAATAAAAAGAGGAATGAACACCTTCCCCTTTCCTCGCATTGCTTTTGCATCTTCTGTGTTGCTGCCATCTCTTTCACTAGCAGCTGATACTGATTTCAGATTTGTATTCGAAATGTTGTCCAACGTTAACAGACTCTGATGGTTCCGAGATTTAAATATCACGTGTAAATATTACAGTTTGAACATGAAATCAGGGTAAAACGTGCTTGAAGAAAAGAAACATATGAATCACAATAACAAAAAATACCCATAAATGTAAAGAAAGTAACGTAGAATTTATGCAATAAGACAGTAATGCCGAATATTCTAGACAATGACCAGATTTGAAAGTATAACATGTATACACAGTATTGAATGTTCCGCATCCTCGAGATTAGTACCTTGCTCAGTTCATTATAAGTGATCTTAGTTCTATTTCACAAAGACAGATAGACAACCATAGACAAGATTCATTCTCCTTTCTTGGAGAGTATATACATTTCACAACGATATTCTTGAACGTTTGGATGGTTGGTCCGATTTACGTAAAAATAAAATAGTTAGTTTCGTCGCACTTTCAGTCTTTCCATTGAAATCACTGACCTACCAAACAAATAAAGATTTTGCTGTTTTTCTAGACATGTTAATCGTTTGATTTTAGCGGCTGAAAAACTATTTCTGCCTGACAAGATGAATTCTGGTGCAGTCATTAGCAAACAACTTTAATTTGTTGTTCAAGCTTTTGAAGAACGTTTCATTCCGTTGATATATGTGTTTTGCTGGGATCTTTATCATTAACAACAATGAAATTTTTTTAAAATAAATAGTTGCTGGAGTTTTTTGTATGGATATTACGATGCTTTTTCTTGCACTTTTAAAAATAAATCTCTTGAAGCTTTTTCTTGCAATTCTTATAGGAAATATGATTGTCTTCAAAATTAATGGGATGCATTGCTTGGAAAGTCGTATGGAGACAGTAAAACTAATTGACAAGCTGAAGATCTCGCACTAAAATAGACCTTATCATTCGACAATGTATATCAAATATAATTAAATTTAATTATTAAAAAAAACATCATTCACATGACAACTCGGCATGGACAACGCTAATACGAAATGCCCTTCTATTTTTAATATTGTATTAACAGTTCACTTTTTCACTTGCTCTATTGACAGTGCGCTTTGAATTTACTGGTTTTGTGATATTAAGTATCTCTTACTAAATAAAGAACCATGACCGTTGTCTTTACAATTGTTATTGATGAACGTTAAAAGTACTCACTTTTTGAAGTGTGTCGGTTCCTTTTACTACCAACCTTATCTAAACTACTTAAGTATGCAAGTAAGCTTTTAACTTAACTGAATACTATTTACGGTCGGGACCGAGTCACGTGTGACCCATTCTCTGATGAGGTAAATGAATAAAGGTCCAGACTCAAATTAAAAACCAAGGTCCGATATACCTTTATGGTGGCGGATTGTCCAATTCCTGGATTCTGTAACTTCCTTTTGGGGATGAATTTGTCCTTCGCGTTGAAGCAGACATATTTGTACACTGACATAAATAGCTTCTCCTGCATCAGGCATGTTTGGGGGCAGCGTTTTCAAAGAAACCGGCCAGGTATTGACGGCCAAATCCGTTTTCTAAATTTACAAATGCTCTTGTATACATTTTCACTTTACTTGGTGACGTAAGATTTTGTCATCAGAACTTTATTTGTGTCTCTTAGCGCTATGCAGATGGTATATATGACAATAACAGTACATCGGCCATGCAAAAATAGAAACAACAGAAGGAATACTGATTAACAAAAGTAATAATGCATCACTACTTCTTTCAATCACCTGAGTGTTTTTTTTACGGGTGTAATTGGCGGACAGAATAAAAATTCAAAGCAGATTTATAACTTTGTTGTATCAAAGTTAGTCAGTTTTTTAGTGGCGTAAGGAACTCAAATATTGCTACACGCTCTCGATTCAAACGTCTGTGCCGTTGATCAATATTGGTTGTCAATTGAAATTTTAGAGGATTATTTATCACCGTTAACCTCTTGGCATCATACTTGGCCAAACAGTGTGTCAACGTTGTAACGTCGTATATTGTGGTATTGGAGGGACTGTTTTCTTATGTCATGGTTCCCGTGGATAGAAAGATTGAAATAAAATATTTAAAATCTTTAAGGGCGAAAAGTGATATGCCCGTAGCAGAAATATTGAGGCCAGCAGGTAAAATTACAATGGAAATATACGCACTATTCTCCTTATCACATTCAGTATAGGCCTACGTATAAATTACATTTTTCTCCTCGACATTATCATCATTATCATCAACAGCAACAACAACAATAACAACAACAACAGCTCTAACGACATCCAAATGTGAACCGACTTCCCAAACAAAACATACAGAACATAAGAATTACAAGAAAGAGGAATGATCACCTTCCCCTTTACTTGTATTGCTTTTTTTTTCTTCGGTATTGCTGCCATCCTTTTCGCTAGCAGTTGATACAAATTAGAGGTTTGTATTAGAAATCTTGCCAAGCGTTAACATGCTTTAATGGTTTAAATACCACGTGTAAATCTTACAGTTTCAACATAAAGTCAGAGTGAAACGTGTTTGAAGAAAGGAAGCATATTTTTCAGGTCTGCAATATAGGTAATCTAGCCCTTTCTTAGTGATATTTGCATTTACAGTGAAACCTTTCAGTAATCTAGCCCTTTCTTAGTGATATTTGCATTTACAGTGAAACCTTTCAGTAATCTAGCCCTTTCTTAGTGATATTTGCATTTACAGTGAAACCTTTCAGTTATCAAGGTGTCATAATTTTCATTATGAACACACATCTTTACGAGTTAGATATGAGAGAAGTTAAGAGACAGAAAATGTCAAAATTTTATGATTTAATCTGGTCAGACATTGTTACGCTTGCCCATCAGATCACCAGTATTTTCAAGACTGCAACATTTGTAATACATTGTCACGTCAGAATATAGACGCCAGCAGATATTTATATAAGTATTTAATTACTTTTCACAAGAATAATGTCAGTAACTTGCATCTGAAAGAAGAATTCTGACTGTCTCAATTTCCACCAACTTTCGTACTAAATGATATTTGGTCAAACCTCCATTCTAGAGAGATACAAGCGGACGCCATGAAAGGAAGATTGCTGATTTGCCAAAATAATTGGAACACTTTTAGGTCATTACTCAACTAGATTTCGACCAATCAGCAATTGTCTCGGCAATATCTGCTATATAAATTGATTGCAACAGCGTGCATTTGTGTGAAAGTTTGTGCAAATCGGCTGAGATCCTTAAATACTAATTTCGAATATAATAAGTAGGCAACATTTTTTGGTGAAAAGTAATTACATACTTATAGCAATAGCTGCTGGCATCTTCCCTTTGCAATGACAATGTATCAAAAAATCTTCTGTCTTGAAAATACCGGTTACCTGGGGCAACTGTAACATTGCCTGACCAGATGAAAATTCACAAACATTTTGACATTCTCTGTCTCTTACCTTCTCAGATGTCTGACTTTTAAAGATGTGTGATAGCTCGTCAAAAGTGTGTCTAAATTACTGAAAAATGGCACTGTGAAATGCAAACACCATTAAACAATTGAGGGCTAGGCGTGAAACTGCAGCATAATATGTTCATAATATTTAGCCATTTTAGTATCAAGCTTACATCGGTACCCTGTGTAAAACACGACGAAGTCGTTCCTTTGCGACATGTTCTAGACTGACAATAAGTAGGCAAATTAAGCTAAGGTTATTTATAATTGACGTACGCCAAATGTTAAGCGATGTTTATCTTTGGCGCTTGTGAAGGGTTGGAAATGCACTCAGATTTATTCTCACGGTGCGAATCTGCATCTACTGGGCGCAGGGACGAGTACGTAGTAAATTTTACTCGGCTCAACCATTTTTACCCGGTCAGGACGAGAGGACGAGTGGTTTGTCGGAGCCCTGTTAAAATACACGTATGATACTACATATCACAGAGAGGACATGTGTAAAAAAGGTAGGCTAATATACACGTATGATACTACATATCACAGAGTGGTGATGTGATAATATAGGTATGCTAATATACACGTATGATACTACATATCACAGAGTAGTGATGTGATAATATAGGTATGCTAATATACACGTATGATACTACATATCACAGAGAGGACATGTGATAATAAAGGTATGCTAATATACACGCATCATACAACATATCACGTAGTGGAGACGTGCTAATATAGGTATGCTAATATACACTTATTATACAACTATCATGAAAATTATGATCCATGTATTAGAACTAAAGCCAGCATAATGTGTGAATCAAAGTTCCCATTGATTTTGACCAAGGCCATGTCCGCTCGTGTACAGAACGTGACTATATGAGTCAGAAGGCCATAATATACCGCTCGTTTACAGTACGTGAGTATCTGAGTCCGAAGGCCATAATGCCCCAAGTGTATAGTACGTGACTATATGAGTCAGAAGGCCATAATGCCCCAAGTGTGCAGTACCTGAGTATACGAGTTAGAAGGCCATAATATGCCCCAAGTGTACAGTACGTGAGTATCTGAGTCAGAAGGGCATAATGCCCCAAGTGTACAGTACGTGAGTATCTGAGTTAGAAGGCCATAATATGCCCCAAGTGTACAGTACGTGAGTATCTGAGTCAAAAGGCCATAATGCCCCAAGTGTACAGTACGTGAGTATCTGAGTCAGAAGGGCATAATGCCCCAAGTGTACAGTACGTGAGTATCTGAGTTAGAAGGCCATAATATGCCCCTAGTGTACAGTACGTGAGTATCTGAGTCAAAAGGCCATAATGCCCCAAGTGTACAGTACGTGAGTATCTGAGTTAGAAGGCCATAATATGCCCCAAGTGTACAGTACGTGAGTATCTGAGTCAGAAGGCCATAATATGCCCCAAGTGTACAGTACGTGAGTATCTGAGTCAGAAGGCCATAATATGCCCCAAGTGTACAGTACGTGAGTATCTGAGTTAGAAGGCCATAATATGCCCTAAGTGTACAGTACGTGAGTATCTGAGTTAGAAGGAAATAATGCCCCAAGTGTACATTACGTGAGTATCTGAGTTAGAAGGCCATAATATGCCCCAAGTGTACAGTACGTGAGTATCTGAGTCAAAAGGCCATAATAAGCCCCAAGTGTACAGTACGTGAGTATCTGAGTTAGAAGGCCATAATATGCCCCAAGTGTACAGTACGTGAGTATCTGAGTCAAAAGGCCATAATATGCCCCAAGTGTACAGTACGTGAGTATCTGAGTCAGAAGGACATAATATGCCCCAAGTGTACAGTACGTGAGTATCTGAGTTAGAAGGCCACAATATGCCCAAAGTGTACAGTACGTGAGTATCTGGGTTAGAAGGAAATAATGCCCCAAGTGTACAGTACGTGAGTATCTGAGTTAGAAGGCCATAATATGCCCCAAGTGTACAGTACGTGAGTATCTGAGTCAAAAGGCCATAATGCCCCAAGTGTACAGTACGTGAGTATCTGAGTTAGAAGGCCATAATATGCTCCAAGTGTACAGTACGTGAGTATCTGAGTCAAAAGGCCATAATGCCCCAAGTGTACAGTACGTGAATATCTGAGTCAGAAGGCCATAATATGCCCCAAGTGTACAGTACGTGAGTATCTGAGTTAGAAGGCCATAATATGCCCCAAGTGTACAGTACGTGAGTATCTGAGTCAGAAGGCCATAATATGCCCCAAGTGTACAGTACGTGAGTATCTGAGTTACAAGGCCATAATATGCCCCAAGTGTACAGTACGTGAGTATCTGAGTCAGAAGGCCATAATATGCCCCAAGTGTACAGTACGTGAGTATCTGAGTAAGAAGGCCATAATATGCCCCTAGTGTACAGTACGTGAGTATCTGAGTCAAAAGGCCATAATGCCCCAAGTGTACAGTACGTGAGTATCTGAGTCAGTAGGCCATAATAAGCCCCAAGTGTACAGTACGTGAGTATCTGAGTCAAAAGGCCATAATATGCCCCAAGTGTACAGTACGTGAGTATACGAGTCAGAAGGCCATAATATGCCCCAAGTGTACAGTACGTGAGTATCTGAGTCAAAAGGCCATAATATGCCCCAAGTGTACAGTACGTGAGTATACGAGTCAGAAGGCCATAATATGCCCCAAGTGTACAGTACGTGAGTATCTGAGTTAGAAGGCCATAATATGCCCCAAGTGTACAGTACGTGAGTATCTGAGTTAGAAGGCCATAATATGCCCCAAGTGTACAGTACGTGAGTATCTGAGTTAGAAGGCCATAATATGCCCCAAGTGTACAGTACGTGAGTATCTGAGTTAGAAGGCCATAATATGCCCCAAGTGTACAGTACGTGAGTATACGAGTTACAAGGCCATAATATGCCCCAAGTGTACATTACGTGAGTATCTGAGTTAGAAGGCCATAATATGCCCCTAGTGTACAGTACGTGAGTATCTGAGTTAGAAGGCCATAATATGCCCCAAGTGTACAGTACGTGAGTATCTGAGTTAGAAGGCCATAATATGCCCCAAGTGTACAGTACGTGAGTATACGAGTCAAAAGGCCATAATGCCCCAAGTGTACAGTACGTGAGTATCTGAGTTAGAAGGCCATAATATGCCCCAAGTGTACAGTACGTGAGTATCTGAGTCAAAAGGCCATAATGCCCCAAGTGTACAGTACGTGAGTATCTGAGTCAGAAGGCCATAATATGCCCCAAGTGTACAGTACGTGAGTATATGAGTTAGAAGGGCATAATATGCCCCAAGTGTACAGTACGTGAGTATCTAAGTCAAAAGGCCATAATGCCCCAAGTGTACAGTACGTGAGTATCTGAGTCAGAAGGCCATAATATGCCCCAAGTGTACAGTACGTGAGTATATGAGTCAGAAGGTCATAATGCCCGAAGTGAATAATGAAAAGTCTCTGGCTTTGGCTTTTATTTAGAAGACTCAAGTGCATCTAGAAAATCCAATCTAAGAAAATCTTGAAGAAGTGTCACCACCCCTTGTTCAGTTCTTGAATTAAGTCATGCAGATTTATATAATTGATGATATTCTTTTTTAAAAAAAAGTAATCAAATGTGAAAGACTTTCGTTGACATTTGGAAGGTTTTGTGCTTTAATTGCTTAAATAATTCACATTAAATCCTGTTGTAATTGGCAAGAATGTAAGTAGGGAGGAACTGATATTTCATAATCTAGAGGAACAATTATCCTTTTATACCCAGTAAATCAACTAGAAAATGTCAACAGTCACATGCTACCGCTACCAACACTTGAAAATGCCATCATTAAGCTATTTCAACACGTGCTGGCCTGAAATGGACACACTTGGATTTGACACGTCTACAAAGTAAGCTCTTTGCTATGCTGACTTCACTATTCTCTTATATTTTTCAGCTCTCACGGGAAACTTTCAAGCGGCAAGACGTTCGGATTCACCAATTTGACGCAACATTTTTCTTCCCTACACAACGAAATCGGACAATCTAAACGCCAATGTCGTGTCACGTTATATCTTCTTGGAGGCCGTAATTATCGCCACATTGTAACATTACGTGCAAAATAGATCAACACGTGAAGAAATCCTTGGTAAATTAAAGACACGCTCTTCGTATAATAGACTTAGATTAGCAACCATTTGAGACTGACAGAAAAATTATATACTGTCCTAAAGAATCGAATGACATTTTTGCCACTATTATTTGCTACATGGTTACTTTGATATCTGGGAGTCATGATCCTAATAAAACATATTAATTGGTCGAATAGATTTAAGATGCTTTTCCATTATGACACAGATGGCATCAGTCTCGGAATATATTTTATGCGATCTTGCATCAAATGGCTCATGGCATTTGTTATGTTTGCAACACTTTTCAAATCCAAAGTTTCAATTATTGCATCTGTCTATTCCAACTCGTACTTGGAATAAGAAGTCAAGAAAGGGAGAAAACAAAACATTCGGCAGATTTCTACCTGTGTACGCGTCACGCTCATTATTCCGACGTGCATATTAGGTTTTTTGGTCGCCTTTGATCATGTTCACGCGATGAAAATTATAATCGTGACTTAGACTTCATTTGTAAGTTACTAAGAAGTTATATATATATATATATATATATATATATATATATATATATATATATATATATATATATATATATATAAGAGAGAGAGAGAGAGAGAGAGAGAGAGAATGCAGACTAAATGAGTCAAATAAGTTTGCCTTTTCTTATAATGACGACTATTTGAACTGAGAACCATATTTAGATTTGCAATCGAAATTTGTTTTCTTCCATGTTGGTATGAAAATCGAAGTACACTATATATTGATTGTTTCATTTATACGCACGCCTGTTTTAGACAAAAAGCGTGTGCTTTTCTCGTTGCCTCTTTTATCAGGATAACAACAAAACGTGCTCCATGCTTAATCATGTTGGTGATAATTCATTTCCTATGGTTTTCAAAGGTATTCTTCTGATATTTTTTTCATGCCTGAAAGTTAATTACATTGTGATAAATGTAATTAATTGCACACCTGTTTATGTAAAGGTATTAATTACATGTAGTAACATATTGAGATAATCCATAACAACATCTAATATAATAAGTAGTTAATAATCTATAAAAATCATAAATAAAATTTATATTTTACATCTGATAATATTCAATGCAAATGTCCAATTTCAAGTTCTATATTAAGCAAGTTTAAATAAAGGTGTGTATCGATATTAATTTCCTTTCATGTGTAAATTGAATCTTAAAACGGCGAAAACTGCACTATATCCGTCATTCAATCCGCTTTCGTTATATCCGCCATCCAATCCGCTTTCATTATATCCGTCATCCAATCCGCTTTCATTATACCCGTCATCCAATCCACTTCAACAATATTCGTCATCCAACCCGCTTCAATTATATTCTTCATCCAATCCGCTTCCATTATATTCGTCATCAAACCCGCTTCAATAGCTACTCTAAATGTCAAACTGACACATGACATGTGACCTAATAGTAAATCTGGATACCTGAAGTGGTCGCGTGTGTCAACTGTTAGTAAAGCTCTTTTTTTTTCAGACAATATCCTTCTTTCATTATTTAAATTTATCTGTTTTAAATGTTATGTCGAAACGCTCATTTTTGGTAAATAATATTCCTCTTATTATTTAAAATTTGTCAAATGTTTTACATACTCATTTCAATTTAAAGTCTTTAACATTCATTTAGCAATTTACAAATTGTAATGTTGGCCGTTCAAAAATGAAATGCAGTTCTGTGTATATTTTAATAATTATCGAGCATTTTCAGTAAGACAATTTTGTCTTGAGGGATGAACCTTGGTTCTTTGTAAAAAAATAAAAAAATAAGCGCACGAGGAAATCAACAAAATCCTGGGTCTTAAAGCAATTAATCAAGAACCATATACGTCTTTGAAAGTGGTACATACCTAATTAGCTGTAATCAAAGGAATGAATATTTTAGTTGCTTCCTAAGACAGACTGGTTGAAGCCGCCACACTGTATACGTGACAGGAGCAGAGACTGAGGAAAATCAAAAAGTGTTGATCAGTACTATAATATTGCGTGTTTTATTTTTACCCCAAAAGGTGTTTGAGTTAGTTTGCCTGCTTCGATACCTCCATCACAAGCAGAGGATAAGGAATTGATTCCCACCACTTTCGTAGAACTTTTGATGAATTAAGTATTTCATTTAAAGCTACTTGCAGATAAAATACGGGTCGCATGTAGCGGTAGCAGCCATCAGAATCCCCTGATCCAGGTATCTTCCGCCGTTGTTTTAAGCCAAGTATGCATCATGTTGATTTTACTATATTACTTTACAAATATTTGCTGTTCGGAAACTATTTGTTAATGTGATCATGTTTAGATGTCAAAATGATTTACATTCCAGTTCCATAAATAGCATATATGATGATTATCACAAGAAAGAAAATCTGTTGAGAGCTGAAGTTATGTCCATAAACTAGCACGCGCAGGAAAATACAAAGTTGATATATTTCCCTACCTGTGACAATGCCTGGTTACAACCCACCACACCACCCCCCATTAAGGGGCTCTGTAAGGATGTGTCAAAAATAGATCGATATTAAACTTTTTAGTCTTCTCTGTTTTGTTCGAGATTTAGGACACCGTTGGAAGCTTAAATCAAATTAAACGGGACAGCAAACAAAATTGAATTCGTTTTGAGTTGGAAGGAGCGTCAGTTTGAAACGATTTGTAAATGTTGATGAATAGAAATGAGTTGCTTTTATGGTTAAATAAATCGTAAGATGTGACAATGGCGTTTTCAATGACTTGTAAATACAATAAAACCGCTCCTAATTCTAAAGACGTGGAAGAGGATGGCAAATCTATTATAGAAGTCACATCTACAATATCGATGAACTCTTTCATTGGGACCTTATTTATGCTTTAAAAATAACTCTACTGAAGAAAACAAAAGTAGTATGGTGACAATTTAAAGATGAAACAACCTCATGGCCATATACATTTTCGGATGTGACTGACCGGTCCATAAACTGCTGTTAGTCCCTCATCACCATGCAACACAACATATCGAAAAACTGTTCTTGACCTGTTTAATTAGGGAATCAGACATTTTACATTCTCTTGTTGTAATTTGGCTTTTATCAAGGTATACTGTACTCTAAATAGTATTTGTCGTCATTTTCATTTATCATTCGATAACATTTTATTCATTTTCATGATGAACATATATAATACTAGTAAGGGGGGGAGAGGGTACCTTTTGTCTTTAATCACTTTGGTCATGAAATATGCTTCATGGGCCTCATCCCCCCCCAAAAAAATTTTTTTTATTTAAGATGAAAATATCAAAATGTTATTTTTACAATTATCTTCTTCTTCATGACAGTCCCTTAGTTAATTTACAATAGATGTTATTAACATGAGTTATGGTACGTTCAACACATACGCCAATAATACACAAATTTTGATACCATCAACAGCGATGCCAATAACAATAGAATTATGATACGCCAAGGATACAGTAGGTATTGACTGATCAACAGCGATGCCAATAATAATAGAATTATGATACGCCAAGGATACAGTAGGTATAGACTGATTAACAGCGACGCCAATGATACGCAATGATACAAAAAAAAGATTATTCCCTATGTAAAAGCAATCAAAGGATAAGTAGAAAGAGGTTTTGGCTAAATATCTACCGTCTGTACTCGCATATAAGTCGGGTCAAATGCAAACAACATAGACCATGATCTACCGTCGCATAATGCGCCGGCAGATCAGGGTCTATGTTGTTTGTTCTACTAATTAGTCCTTACAACCTGCATAGACCCAGATCTGCCGGCACATTATGCGACAGAAGATCTGGGTCTATGCAGTTGGTCTCGTATTATACGCGAGTAGAGACGGTAACCACAAATTCGATTTTTAAATCGCACAAGCATTGCAAAACTTGAGCCGCCAGCCGACAAATGAAACCAAGGATTTGGCAATACCGCTTTATAAGATAAGATTTGATGAAATAAAGATTATTACAGTGTGATACATCAATGATTTTATACATGCATACTACGTAAAATTCAATAAAAATTTTCATGCCAAGCCGACATTTAAAAGCAATGCAAAGACAACAGAAGAAATGTAACCTTGTTAAATGTCTGTTTTCGCTTTCTTTGAACAGACTTCCAAGATGACAGTGTGCATTGTTCTTTATGGCCGTATTCGTTTTCCTGCCAGCCACACGAGCCCATTACGGAAAGCGTCAATAGAATAAAGAGGGGCAACCTGTGTATAATTTAACCCCATTATTGTCGCGTGCCTTGCTAAACTACGGGTGGAGAGAATATGCGGCGAAGATTTCCACATGAAACCAGGTACCCACGATACGACACCGAGAAAGAGGTTTTCTTAACACAATTTCTTTCGCTATCAGCTTGATCGAATCTTGACATTTTGTAATTTGTTGGCAAGTACATTCTATAATGGCTATGTAATTATAAAAAAAACAAAAAAAACTTCTGAGTTTCTACAAATCTGCTCAATGGATTATTATCGACCATGACGGCGGATGTACTCCATTATTGTAGCGATGGAGATAAATGTGAAAATAATTAGAATAGCTGATGGTAATTTGACTTTACCAAAAACCTCTTTTCAAAAGCAGTATTTGAGCAATACGTTACTTAAAGAACACTCCGATGCAATTTGATTTGACAAATTTATCCTCGATGGGAGGTATAAACCATACTAATACAAGCAGTGGAAAGAAGTGACGGAATGATAGACACCATTTTTAAAAGTCAGTGATTGTTAATCTATTGCTATTTCAGTCGTAATCTATACTATCATTAAGTTCTAGAAATAAAATAAGATTTAATTTCAGGGAAGAATGTCCAGTGGAGTCTTCAATATCGGAGTGTTAAAAGTAATTATGTAAAATTAAAGAACAACTATTTTTAAAAAATAAGAACAACGTATAACTAAAATTGACATGTAATTTATAATAGAATTGTTATGAAAAACAATTTTTTGTTTTTTTCTTTTCTTCCCTCTGGTGAAAACTTCCTATGTAAATGTCACGCTCATTATTCCGACGCCATATTAGGTTTTTTGGTCGCCTTTGATTATGTTCACGCAATGAAAATTATAATCGTGACTTAAACTTCATTTGAAAATTACTAAGAAGTTTTATATATATATATATATATATATATATATATATATATATATATATATATATATAGAGAGAGAGAGAGAGAGAGAGAGAGAGAGAGAGAGAGATCTACGTTTTCTGAGTACAAATAAGGAATTGTATAGTCACGAGTGGCGAAGTGAAAATACAAAATGTTTCATTATATCTACTAACAAAAATGTAGATTTTCTTTTTATTATATCTTTATATATATATATATATATATATATATATATATATATATATATATATATATATATATATATATATATATATTAAGGCACAACATGTCTATTTGCATGGATTTATTGCTCCATTCTGTGCCAATGCGATTAAGGGCTGCATTACCACATCGATAAAAGAAGTTCCGAAATTTTGCAATAATTTTAGAACATCGACTTTTATACATTTAGATTGTAAATATAATGTTTTAAATTGTGTATTTTGTCAAATTAATGAATGTTTTATACAAAAATGAAGAGATTTTTATTTTCGTTAACACATTTCTTGCGTGGATTGATACATAGAACTTTGTTGGGTGGGGATATTGTAGAAACGTCACAGAGCGACCGTATCCGACATACTTTGTAATGATTGTGAGTTTACTTGTAAATATTTCGGGGATTTATTTTTTTTATTTTTTTATTTCTGCACTCAAGCGTGATATTTTTGTACGGCCTTGGCAAGCTTGCAGTCGAATCGGCTAACAGAGGCTGCACCCAAATTTCGGTTCTCACTTAATTTCGTTTTGCAATCGACACTCATCAATGCCCGATTTCTCCATCGTTTTTAGACATGATTATGATTGTGATGAGTGTTAAAATGGCTACTGAAACAATTTGATTGTGACTTACCATTTAGGTATTCTCGTAATGAACGAGAATTTTGCATTCTTGGATTGTCAATTGCAGAATCCACCGATCTCCTCTGTCAAACCCATATAAAAACTATAATTAGAACCACATGATTGTCACTGAAATAAACATAAAACGTTCTACAGCCGTATTTTCGATTACGTGCCGTCATTTGAAACTGACAAATTTTTCCATCAATCAGTGTGCGACTAGCCAGCCAAACTTCGTTGTTAACCAATCATATTATTTAGAGGATTTACCTGTGTTCGATCGATTGGAAATACCACTCTGAAGACATATAATTGGTCTGTGCTGCTCGCGATGAACAGGGTGAATTGATAGAAAATCTGGTTAAATTTGCACGTGAAGTATCTTCTCTTAGCTGGAACTAATAATTACCATTGTATTTTAGGTATATTTTTTTACGAACGGAGACGTAAATCTAACTATGCACATTCATGATTAATGAACAGTAAAATGAATTTATACAGGTCCATCATTTTAACTTGGAGGCTCTAATGGGATTGGTTCCTGCAGGTAAGGCGATGGGTTCGATTCTCAGCAGGGAACGAATTAATTAAAATATTCTTTAACATGCATAATACTATTCTTTCTCCATACATAATTTTCACTTCATAGTATTACCCATTCCCCTGTAGGATCCAGGGTATCTATCATTGTTTGAATTATAATTTGATACATCTTTACCTTTACCAAAAGAAGAGGGAACTCGGTCATTAATGCCACAAAGAGGAAATGTTGTGTTAAAAACATAACGTCACCGATTCATGTTTTTGTATTGTTCGCAAAAATTGTCTAATTGTTTTGCACATCTGCTACGAATGTTTGTTTAAAATTAAAATATGTCGCGCATCTCACAGATTACCCGAATAGCAAATCAACGTGTAATGTAATTAAATTCTTGATAACGCAATGCCGATTGTTCTAACTGCATTTCATCTCAGTTTCATTAAATAGAATATTTATCTCACCTGAAAGTTTAAGACAGTAATGTGATTATTTTATTACCTCTAAGGTGTACATTGCATGTCTTGGTGCAACTTAACATGATAGTCATTTACCTTAGTTAGTGTACTAATTATCTTCATAAACACTTCCCAGGCTCATTGGTTCATGTAGTTTAGACCAATTTACACGAAGATGCAGGAAAAATCAAAGATATACCTTTATAGTCACCGTAATGAATTTAATGAAATGTATATTGGCACCCAATACTCATAAACAAGTATCAGATAATAAGAAAACAATTCAACTTGTCACACTCATATGCATATTACTTACATGCTTATGTCAACAAGATATGTCATATCCAACTAAATTATAAATTATGTTCATTTTTAGAGCGGCGGGGGGGGGGGAGGAGATGCATGAGAGAAAAGTAATGCAGAAAGATATACGTTACATAGGCATATAATAAAAATGAGGAATGCAACACAAGCAACACAAGCGACACAAGCAAAAAATGAACGTGAATCTCCTTTGGTAGTGCAAATATACATAGCATTAAAAAAATTCAATAAAATCCCTTCCTGCGCGCACCCACCCACCCACCTTATTGCATAGGGGCATGTAAATATAAAATTTGTTTTAAAAATAAGTGGAAATTTGCTGGAATTTAAGTGATTAGAAGCGTATATTCCTGGAATTTAAGTGATTAGAAGCGTATATTCCTGGAAGTATATACTCCAAAAGTACTAAAGCTAAACAAAACGTGCAAGTGATGATCAAAACCCATTTTACCTTCATGTTGTAAAGAATCTTTTTAAATTTTAATAAGCGGATACCAACGGTACCTGTAAGGCAACCACTACACATTAGACATATAGCGTGTGTTATTAAAGCTAGGGGATGGTAAAATTGTTTCTTTAAAAAATACTGGGAATTGCGCTATAAATCTTTTTTTAATTTAGTTTTTCTCCCGACCCTTAAACATATTTCATAGATTTCTGACCTAGACCTTGATCATACTTGATAGAGATCTGACATAAATATGCTAACAGACAAAAAAAGAAAACAAAACACACAGAAACTCACCACTCTTTTAAATTTAAACCTGTAATATATATATATATATATATATATATATATATATATATATATATATATATATATATATATATATATATATATAATAAATTGCATAAGAAATATTGTTATGTTGCTAGTTGTTTCAGAAAGATCTGGTGATTTTCACCACTAGGGGTATAGAACCGAGCTAGGTGAATAACTGCTTACACTGACGTCTTATGAACACAACTAACTTCAGAGCCATTTCTGAACATTCTCCTGACCAAAATATATAAAGTTAGATAGTACTTAAACATCAAATGCTTGGTAATAGATATACTATTGGATTGTATACGGCTGGTACTCGCTTGGGTGTGGAGTCATAAAGTCCTCTGATATAAAACTGATTGAGAGAGTCCCAAATGTCAAGAACAACACCATCTGATATAAAACTGATTGAGAGAGTCCCAAATGTCAAGAACAACACCATCTGATATAAAACTGATTGAGAGAGTCCCAAATGTCAAGAACAACACCATCTGATATAAAACTGATTGAGAGAGTCCCAAATGTCAAGAACAACAATAGAGGTCTGAGCCCCGTGGTGACCAGATTAGGAATCTGTGTTGTTATCATTTTCCAGTGTTTTATCTTTTAGAAACATGGACCGAACAATTATGTTGCAGCAAAATCCATCCCCATTTAAAACTCTTTGCAATAACTCTCCACAAAATTTCATCAAGGATGCCGATATACTTGTAAATGTTGCCCTTGACTGGGGTCAGATTTCCAAGACCGATGTAGTAATGCACACCCAAAAGACTGCCAAAATATTCGTGAATGCTCTGTGTGCATTGCACAAACCTAAGCACTTTAGTCGTCTTTCTTTATCGGGTTTTCTCCATGCATACGCTTTTCAATATTTGTCCAAGCCAACTTTAGTTTCATCGCTCAAACTGAATTTTGACCACTGGTTGTCAACAGTCCAGTTACCTATCTCTTTTACATCATTAAAAGCCTGATGTAAAATTCTGCTTGGAAATCGTTGTTTGCTTTTTTACAGTGCGTGTCCTAAATCCTAATCTAATACACATTCCTTTGACATTGCTTTCAAAGACGTTACCTATGACAAACTCATTAAAGACTACAGTCAGGTCCCACAAAGATTGTCTGTTATTGCGATGAACAAGATAATCATTTCTTTCGCTCGCGTTTTTTTCTTTCTTTCTTTCTTCTTTTTTTTTTCTCCACTCATTTCTCGTGTCTTATGCATCCCTCTGTAGTGAAACTTTCTCGACAATGTCTGAATTGTAGAACCTAATATTTACATAATTGAAGATGCTTTTCTACCACTAAAATCTCTCTCTGTTAAGTGAATTTTCGTCTGCTTTTGGCCGGCAGTCAATTTCTTACCCCGAGGCGCCATTTTTTATTTACATCACAAGAAATGTCTAAAATTAGCAGTGGCGTAGCAAGGCAAAGTGCCGCCCAGGGCCAACTACCAAAATTACGCCCCCACTCCATTGGTACTATTTATGATATATACGGTACTCTTACCAAATTGCCGCCCCCTAGAAAGTGCCGCCGGGGGCACCGCCTCACCCCCCCCCCCCCAGCTTCGCCACTGAAAATTAGTACTCGTTACAAATGTACAATTTGAGACTACAATTAAGATAATAATGAATGCAAACCAATAAAATATAACATAAAGAATAATTCTCATCCATACACACCAATAAAAAATATAGCATATAAAATAATTCACATTTATACACAGACCATTTAAAATTGTGGTTCATTCAATGGCGTCGACCTTTTTCTTTTCAGGTGGCTACTCACTTTTGACTCTGCGTGTAAATCGGTAATACCAACATAGACAATGTTTATTATAACAAATTCATTCTGGTAAAAAAATATATATTTTTTTAAGTGATTTATTTCTGTTGTGTTGGGGAGAAGTATAAAATGAAGTAGTTGCATAGACGAATGGTTTTTGGTGTTTTACAGTACAGTAACATAAGCAGAGTAGTGATGATGCAATTGGATTAAAGTGTTTTGCCCAAAGGGCACAAATGGAATAAAGTGTCTTGCCCAAGAGCACAATTTAAGTAAAGTGCCTTGCCCAAGGGCACAAATAGAGTAAAGTGCCTTGCAGTGGTTGCGCGAGGGTTAGGGGCGCCCGGGGGCAATGTTCTTTAGTGGCGCCCCTATTTTGACACAGAGAACAGTTTTTATGTCAGTTGCCAACCCCATGACCCCGCCCCCATCTAAATATAAGTTTTGTGAAGAGTTGCCCCCGTTACACTAAGGTGAAGTGAAATACTTTAAAAATTTCAGCTGCAAAAAGAGCTCTTGACGGCGCCCCCCCCCCTCCACTTCGCCTGGCGCCCAGGGTCAATTGCCCCTACCCCCCCCCCCTCGCGGCGCCACTGGTGCCTTGCTCAAGGGCTCAAATGGATTAAAGTGCCTTGTCCAAGGGCTCAACTGGAGTAAAGTGTCTTGCCCAAGGGCACAAATGGAGTAAAGTGCCTTGCCCAAGGGCACAATTGGATCAAAGTACCTTGCCCAAGGGCACAAATGCAATATATTTCCATTTTTGAACAACCCTTGGACAAATGATAATTTCGACTACTTTATCTTGCTATGTAAGCGATGAGACACCGCTAAATAAGGAACGTTACATGAGCAATGAGTAGACATCTACTAAAAAGAGCATAAAATGTGTTTTAGAAACATACTCACATGTATAGAGTTCATGCAAGTCTTAGCCTTTAAAGAAATCGTTCCCTGATACTGTTGTTGCAACAATTATTCGTGTATGTTGTCGTTTGCTTTACCTGTATCTCAACAATGACTAAAGCAGTACTGCAACAGAAATCTTTTGCCCTATCTCCTTTAAGAGCAAATATAAGACGTCGCCAAGTGAGGTTGTATACAAAATTGTCAGGATAAATCAAAATACAGTTTTCTTGTCACCCTGTGGAAAGTAGCGGTGCAGTTCTTGTTCTTTAAATATTTGATCGATCTCGAAACGTTTCTTTTTTATACAAAGCATCTTTGACCATTTAATGTAGGATAGGTCACGCCCTCACCTTCTGCTCAGTAGCTAAAAAGCAAATGGCGATAATTCACCATAATTAAATACGGATATGGACAAATGAAAATGGGAGAGCTAGGAATCCGAGATTTCATCTATATTGTCAAATGTGAAAATTACACAAATGCGCATTCACAGCTCTTCGACTTAACATTTAAATTGGTACTAACAATCTTTAAAATATAGCTGAAATTGCATAATTAGCAGAAAATAACACGTTTATTTTTTCTGAACTTGTTACTAATGTTCACCTATGCACTCCTTCCATTCTTTTCGGTAAATATGAATTTACAATAGTCATAATTGTTTGCAGCAATCAGAAGCATAGACCAACGCGTGGGACTTAAAGAAAAATGGTTTTCTCATATAAGATAATTAGGCGCCATCTGAATCTTTGTTTGTCAGCATAATAAAAGAACACTATAATTTACTAATTCAATTCTTTTATTCTCTTCAGCAGAGAAATAATTGGTCTGTTTGGTACCGCACTTTGATCCGAATGGAAATTCTTTGACTAAAGGTTTGCAAACAGAATAAGATACCATATTTAAAGAAACACGATTTGGTGATGCTGATGTGATCAGTGATGATTGCTTTCAAAAACGCCAAACCAATGTTTAAAATTTGAAAAGGCCTGTTTTGGTCACTCTCTCTCTCTCTCTCTCTCTCTCTCTCTCTCTCTCTCTCTCTCTCAAATTTATGACATGTTAAGATGATTTCTCCTTAAATGCAAACTTGTCCTTGGCGTTGTTAAAGACATGATCAAAAATATCCAACTATAATCGAGGGAGTATATACTATATTGGAAAGAAATGTGTCATTTAAGATCGGTTTCAAAATGGTAAATTGGTTAATTGACTATTCAGAAGTTATATACATGTTTTCGAAATGCTAATAATGGACTATGTATCAAAACTTTCATGAAGGAAAATATTTAATCTATGCAATTAGGCTAAATAATGTTCGAGTCCATAATATATGAGGTAACAAAAGATTTAATTGCAATATTGGTAAATGCGGCCGCATGGAAACGCACCTGTTATTGAATGATTGGAATTCTCACTAGTGTTGACTACTTGCGAACTCTGTGTGTTTGTTGGTGGTAAAACGATCTCTTTACATAACAATGAATGTTCATATCACACAGTGAAAGGCATAACATAGTAAACTGAAGTTTCTGCAAAAACCTTTTAACTGTCCTGCGAGAATTAGACATCCGAATACATTGTTTGCTATTTAATGGCACGTTTTAATAGATTTTGAGATACTTCTTATGTATATGTTGTCATAATATATTAAACCCAACTTCTAATTATGCTCTTCACATGCCTCATTCATTCCGTCAATCAATACGGCCCTTGAGAAAGTCTTACTTAGATAAATCATCAAATATAAAAACAACTAATGATAAATGCCTTTGTATAACAGTCATAAATTACAATCGAACAGGAATATAGAGATGCCATAATAAATTATATGTGCAACAAAACAAAGCAAAGCATACATACATACATACATACATACATACATACATACATACATACATACATACATACATACATACATACATACATACATACATACATACATACATACATACATACATACATATAAATGGATCAGATATCCGATTTAAGTGTGAAATGCAGGAGTTCCTTCAAATTTATTGCAAGTTTATTTATTCGTATACATGCCAGTCTAAATAATTACCTTCATATTTTCTTCCACTTTTATACAAAATTTAAAAATCCTAAAGTCGAAATATCACGTATAATCTATAATAACGACTAATCCATTTAGCTAGCTTATTTTAACAAAGTGCCCAAACATAAATGAATACCTCATTTCCTAAACAATCATATGTGCTGATTTCTGATCGTCTCCCCGCCCTTCTTTTTTTCTCCCATGTAGTAATCAACGTCAAACTTTTCATAATATTTTACTATCAAGCATCCAACAGATAATTTTAAATCATTAAGATCCACGCCTGATATGATTTCCCTCAATATACTACCTCACAGGTGTAAAAATCGATAATTAAAAAAAAATGATGATTTAATTACTTTTAAACACGACCGTAAAACATGACACTCACATATGTCATGTGAATTATTAATAATTTCCCAAACTTGTCATCTGGCCCACATGGTATGATGTATTACTAACTGTAATCATCAAGTGACTAGAATGGCCAAAAACTAAATGGAATGGTCTCAGAACGAGAAACTTCTGTTAAACTAATTACATGTAACGGAAAACTGTTTACGATGACAGATGTGTGATGTTAAGCCACTATTAGGGAAACGGAGAATATAAGCTTTTAACAATTTCACAATATATTATAAAGTAATGAAAGGGGATACTGTTCTATGGACTAATTCAGGCAGCCAAAGTGAATGTAATTAACCATCTGCGATGATATTATTCACGACAACAATATATATGATTGCAATGGATCGAGGAAAATGTTTAAGCATTTGTGTGGAAAATGTTTGAGCATGTGTGTGGAAAATGTTTAAGCATGTGTGTGGAAAATGTTTGAGCATGTGTGTGGAAAATATTTAAGCATGTGTGTAGAAAATGTTTGAGCATGTGTGTGGAAATTGAATCCAATGTTTGGATGTAAAAAAAATGTTGTTTTCTTATACATCACCATTTCATTTGCGTGTATATATGCTCGAAAAGACATGTCATGATACGATTTAAGTTCTTCTGGCCCAAGATAAAGTTCAAAATGTTGGATATGCAAAATAATTTGCTATTCAGCAGTTTCCTACAAAGGTAATATGAGAAAAATAATTTCTCAATACAATAGTAAATTTTACTCTTAAAAACTTCTTTAAAAAAAAAACGCATCTAAAACAAAGGTTTTGCCATTGCTTTTGAAATTGTACTTACAGGTGAAGTTCAACAGCATAGCCTTATTTAGATATTCTGAAGGCATTCAACCATCTGATTTGTTTTATAGAGACATGTTAGTTTTACAGAAGAAGGCTTTTATGTTCAAGTTATAAAATATATTCCTTAATTAACGCCCTAATGTCGCGAAGAAGACGAAATAAATAGAGTTTCTAGGCAGCAACTAAGATTATTGTAAGACTCTGATGAGATATTATGAGATCAATATTGTAAGACTCTGATGAGATATTATGAGATCAATATTGTAAGACTCTGATGAGATATTATGAGATCAATATTTAAAGTAATGGTCATGCGAAACACATTGCATTCCAGATCAGTGCTAATAGCTAGGTTACCAAAAGGTTACTAACACACAATTTCTCTTGTACCCAAAAATCGATTGAACCGTGCGCGTGCGAATATCTGTCCCGTATTTTCCCGCTGCTCCTGTGAATATTCATCATGATAGGTTTTATTTTTCTTCTCAGTATAAAACCACAACTAATAAATCGCTTGAGTTTTTTTCCCTTCCACCAAACTTTTAAATTGTTTTCTGTCTTAGAATCATCTGTATAGTGTTGATCAAGGCATGACTCGTCTACATCGTGTTGACCAAGGCATGAATCGTCTGTATCGTGTTGATCAAGACATGAATCGTCTGTATCGTGTTGATCAAGACATGAATCGTCTGTATCGTGTTGATCAAGTCAAGACATGAATCGTCTACATCGTGTTGATCAAGGCATGAATCGTCTGTATCGTGTTGATTAAGACATGAATCGTCTGTATCGTGTTGATCAAGGCATGAATCGTCTGTATCGTGTTGATCAAGTCAAGACATGAATCGTCTACATCGTGTTGATCAAGGCATGAATCGTCTGTATCGTGTTGATCAAGACATGAATCGTCTGTATCGTGTTGATCAAGACATGAATCGTCTGTATCGTGTTGATCAAGACATGAATCGTCTGTATCGTGATGATCAAGGCACGAATCGTCTGTATCGTGTTGATCAAGACATGAATCGTCTACATCGTGTTGATCAAGGCACGAATCGTCTGTATCGTGTTGATCAAGACATGAATCGTCTACATCGTGTTGATCAAGGCACGAATCGTCTGTATAGTGTTGATGAAGGCATGAATCGTCTGTATCGTGTTGATCAAGACATGAATCGTCTGTATCGTGTTGATCAAAGCATGAATCGTCTCTATCGTGTTGATCAAGGCACGAATCGTCTACATCGTGTTGATCAAGGCACGAATCGTCTACATCGTGTTGATCAAGGCACGAATCGTCTATATCGTGTTGATCAAGGCACGAATCGTCTACATCGTGTTGATCAAGACATGAATCGTCTGTATCGTGTTGATCAAGACATTAATCGTCTACATCGTGTTGATCAAGACATGAATCGTCTGTATCGTGTTGATAAAGACATGAATCGTCTACATCGTGTTGATCAAGACATGAATCGTCTGTATCGTGATGATCAAGGCACGAATCGTCTGTATCGTGTTGATCAAGACATGAATCGTCTGTATCGTGTTGATCAAGACATGAATCGTCTGTATCGTGTTGATCAAGGCATGAATAGTCTGTATCGTGTTGATCAAGACATGAATAGTCTGTATCGTGTTGATCAAGACATGAATCGTCTGTATCGTGTTGATCAAGACATGAATCGTCTGTATCGTGTTGATCAAGACATGAATAGTCTGTATCGTGTTGATCAAGACATGAATCGTCTGTATCGTGTGGATCAAGGCACGAATCGTCTGTATCGTGTGGAATAAGGCACGAATCGTCTGTATCGTGTTGATGAAGGCAAGAATCGTCTGTATCGTGCTGATGAAGGCATGAATCGTCTGTATCGTGTGGATCAAGGCACGAATTGATGGTATCGTGTTGATCAAGGCACAAATCGTCTGTATCATGTTGATTAAGTCATGAGTAGCATCATGCCAGGATAAATTGTACCATGGATAGGTAATTAAAACACAGTCATAACGGAATAAAGAAAAAATAAAAACTCTTTACTTTGCATATGGTATCAGTCCATATGTTTTATTCACTGTTCTCTTATTTTTTAAAATTAATTATCTTAAAATATAGGTAACCACTGATGTTTACGATTGTGCGAACTTGAATCACTAAGGAAAATGTAGAGATTTTTTATTGACTTTTAAATATCATTTACAGCTTACAGCAGAAAAACAAACGAGAAAGAGATGGACAGGATAAACAAGGCATATAACTTCATGTTTCTTGGTGCAACTTTATGCCATTATGGAGCATCATTGGTACTTAAGTTACTTTGCATCTAAGTTATTGTATAAATGGGTCCATTGATATTGGTTATGCATGACATAGACCTTTAAGAGTGGTTTAAAGGCATCGTGATTGAATTTTATTTAAATGGAAACAGACTTTATACTGCCATTAAATATGGCTGCTCTGCAACTTAATCTGATCTTCCACAGCAAAAGCTAATTTTGTGTTATTGTTACAAGAGAATAACTTCAAAAGTTTACATTCATGGGCCTTCAGATTTATTGCATTTCATAAAATGTCAATCTTCATAAGTGACAGAACCAGAGACAAAAATATTATTCTGCATAACGATGGCAAGATAGATAGATAGATAGATCGATCGATCGATCGATAGACAGACAGACGGACGGACGGACGGACAGATAGATAGATAGACAGATAGACGGACGGACGGACGGACAGATAGATAGATAGATAGACAGACAGACAGATGGATGGAATTTTCAGCTTTTTATATTTTAAAAAAATCAGGAGAGTGTACGTTTTGCATAGAAAAATGAGTTCTGTTTGCTTTGAATCATAAATATTTTATCAACAAAATGAAGCGCTACAATGAAAAATCACTGACTAAAATATATAAATTCTCTTGAGGATATTTAAAAACCAAGATACAAAAAGAAAGTGAGTTGGATAGTTTATGAACATTTAGTATTAGTTTTAAGGCGGACTCTAAAAGGATGGTAGACAAATAAAGCACAATCATGAGTTATGAAAGTCCTTAAATGACGGCTTTAAATCAATGCTCAGTATAATAAATTTTGCTATACAAGGAGGGCAAAATATGCAGAAAATGCATCTTTAACACAGACCTGGGCCGTGTGAAGGTAGTATACAACAACGCCCGTAAAGAGTACAGAAATTCGTGATTGGCAAATATTTGGCGGTAAGAGATGGTTGCAAAAAGCTAAATAATAAGGGTTGACTCGAATAAACTGTTTTCAACGTTGTTTTTTTATGAGTTATGCATCGTATTGTATGACGCATTCCTCAAGTGTTGATGGGTTTTAAGCAGTGAGCTGGTTTCAGAAAAAGAGAAGAAAAGAAAATGACTTCAAATAATCTTTGTACTCGGCATTAGCATAATAAAGATTTATAATACAAGAAAGAATATGCATGTATTTGGGGGAATACAGTGATATGTAAGACAGCTATCATGAAATTAAAATCTAATTACATAATTATATTTTTTTGATTGTATTAGAGATATGGAGCTTAAAATAATCACAACAAATGGTAGTTTTTAATTGATCTCTCAGACAATAATAACTAATCTTTGTGTCATTAAAATAGTTCGTCAAATTTGAATGAAACATTTGCAGGTGACAACTATAATAAAATTCGGCATCCATACCGCTGAACTTATTTGTTCAAATGTCAAACGTAAAGGTCATGTCGACGCGCTGCATGTGACTATAATAAGCAAATATGGTCATTTGAAGTGTTCACGTGTGTCCGCCCGTACCTGAAGCAGACGACACGGAAATAGTTCCCGCCGATATTTGGAGAAAGGGTATTTGATTCGTGATTGTGAGTAGATGAGATACGGGTCACATGGTGGGTTACTTCTATATGTCTCAAGTGGTTGCAAGATGGCTACTAGAGGACATGTCCTCGTACAGTTTGCCATGCAGAAATGCAAGTTATGTCGCTTTGATACTGAATATCTTTAACATTGCGTTAAAATGCAAATACAAAACATTGCCCCTTTTCGTATTTTCTACTCGACAGTATACTTGCACGCTGTGTGATACGTTAACCAAACATCTTGCTATGTTGCATCTATATAAATATATGCCAAATAAGAACAACTTTATATGTCATTTGACGACAAGTACAATTTTTCGCGTCCACAAATGTGCTATTATTACGAATTTTTATAATCAATAATCAGCTTAGGATGAATTTACAAGATTTTCAAAAACTTTTAGGAAAATCAAAACTTTCCTGCAAATACCTAGCTGTGAGAGAGAGGAAGCACCTTTCTGACCAAATCAGATCTTGTCATTTAGACGTTACTTGAATAGAGAATTAAAGAATGTTCCAAAGTATTATACAAGCAATCGCCAAGCTCAAATCCTATATGCTCAGAATGGGATGTATTTCACTTAATAATTATCTTTATACTAATTATATTACAAATATATATTTATGTGTTTATGGTCTTTATACTAATCATGTTACAAATTTATATACATGTGCTTATAGTCTTTATATTGATCAAATTACAAATATATATACTTGTACTTATGGTCTTTGTACTAATCATGTTACAAATTTCTATACATGTACTTATGGTCTTTATACTAATCATGTTACAAATATATATATATATATATATATATATATATATATATATATATACATGTACTTATGGTCTTTATACTAATCATGTTACAAATTTCTAAACATGTACTTATGGTCTTTATGCTAATCATATTACAAATTTATGTACATGTACTTGTGGTCTATATACTAATCATGTTACAAATGTATATACATGTACCTGTGATCTTTATACTAATCATATTACAAATTTATATACATGTACTTGTGGTCTATATACTAATCATGTTACAAGTTTATATACATGTAATTGTGCTCTATATATTTATCATGTTACAAATTTATATACATATAATTGTGGTCTATATACTAATCTTGTTACAAATTTATATACATGTAATTGTGCTCTATATACTAATCACGTAACAAATTTATATACATGTAATTGTTGTCTATATACTAATCATGTTACAAATTTATATACATGTAATTGTGGTCTATATACTAATCATGTTACAAATTTATATACATGTAATTGTGCTCTATATACTAATCATGTTACAAATTCATGTGCATATATTAGTGGTCAGCCTGGGACTGTAACTCATTGTCTTCTTTTGAGTAACAAGTATATCACATTGAGAAATATTGCAATTGATACAACAGATCATAATGATAAAGTTACAGTATACCTGGAAGGTAATCCCGTACTATCGACACAGATTTTCAGTTTAATTAAATGATAAATGAAAAAATTTGTATTCAGATAGCATTATTGATATCAATTGTACACTTGCATTAAATGTGTCTTTTTATTGGTACTTTTGTTTCTCAAGCAAATAATTTTGTCATGATCCAAGACTAAAGCTCGTGTCAGTTACATACATGTATATTATATCAAATTATGTACAGTACTTTTGCAAAGATCTCGCTTAGCATAGGAATTCTCTTCTTGTTGCTAGATCTTCAGCGATATTTTGATTTTCTTTGTATTTTGTATCCCTGCCTATATGCTGGTGCTCATATCTTTGGTAACACGGCCAGTTTGGGGATTTTTTTATATATATAATTTTTCTTCAGGCTTTTAAGTCCAGTTAATTGCCCGTGGGTGAAGAAGACGAACTGATCTCAAAGTAACAGTTACTGATATGAATAAAAGAACAAATCTTTTGATGACTATGTAATCAACTGATATGTAATAGTTACTGAGACACAAGCGATGTAAACATGCTTTGCTTTCCTTTTAAAATCACCCGACGCCTATCAAAGTGCGTTACCTTTAGTTTTACATATTGATGGCATCAAAGGTGGACTAAAGACAGGAGCCAGGATTAGAATAATAGTAATTGTAATAAAGTATAAAATATGTGCTTAAATCTGGTGACTTTTATCTTGACATGTGTTTCTACTGCTGCTGAGGTGCATTTTGAGAAGTGTGCCGAGACAAGAATCTTCATATGTGGTTACTTGCGTCTCCGTTAATGGTAGAATTACTTAGCAGATCTGACTAATGTGTTAGTGGTAGAATTACCTAGTAGATCTGACTAATGTGTTAATGGTAGAATTACTTAGTAGATCTGACTAATGTGTTAGTGGTAGAATTACTTAGTAGATCTTACTAATGTGTCAGTGGTAGAATTACTTAGTAGATCTGACTAATGTGCTAGTGCTTGAATTATTTAGTAGATCTGACTAATGTGTAAAATGGCAAGAGCAAAGCAAGATTCGTTGGAAACGATAGCAAAAGTTATATATTACACAGAAAGGAGATTTGGCAATAAAAAATATTAAAAATTTTATAATACACGTAACACGCAAATAAACATTGGTGTGTTAGAAATCTAACCAACAGATATGTTTATACAATCAAGCTCTTACTGGTTCTGATCAAGTCATTTCAACCCGTGAACAATAATACATATGTGTCAAAAATCTAACCAACATATATGTTTATACGATCAAGTTCTTACTGTTCTGATCAAGTCATTTCCACATGTGAACAATAATACATATGTGTCAGAAAGACAGACGAATATTTCCCACATTGATAGTTATCAGACTCCAGCTTCAGTCCTCTATAGGTAATACAAGGGTGTTTGAAATACTTCAATCAAACAGAAGCTTCGAGGAGCGCCTCTATCCATTTGTCCCATCTTTTCATAAGCCACGCCAAATGTAGATAATCTAAATAAATAATTATAATGGTAAATTACCAAGAAAGTAATAATAGGACATATTACTTACTGTATATACTCGAGTATTTTCGAGTCCAAATGCAAACAACATAGACCCTGATCTGCCGTCGCATAATGCGCAGGCAGATCAGGGTCTATATTGTTTGTTCTACTGATTAGTCCTTACAACCTGCATAGACCCAGATCTGCCGGCACATTATGCGACAGCAGATATTGGTCTATGCAGTTTGCTGTTGGTATCGGATTATACGCGAGTATAGACGGTAATTGTCATTCGCGAAAATTGTGCTTTAAAGTAGTGTGGTGCTCTTTTTCAGAAGGTATGAGAAAATCACTGTTTTATACTGGTTATGTCAACCAGAAAATCTTTAAAGCTAAATACTACCGCTGTCAACACTTGAAAATGTCACCGTTAAGCTCTTTGATCACGTGCTGGCCCGAAATAGACCCACTGGATTTGACACGTCTACAAAGTAAGCTGTTTGTTACGCTTGCCTTACTGTTCCAGTAGAATTTACAGCCCTCTCTGGAAGTGTTCAAGCGGTAAGACGTTCGGACAGACACAGTTGCCACAATATTATGCTCTTTTCTATGCAGGCAAATTGGCTAGCAAAACGCCAGTGTCGTATCAAATTATATCTTCTTTGAGGCCGATATGTCCGCTGCGTTATCACATAGCCTGTGGAACGAAACAACACGTGAAGAAATCCTTTGTAACTTGAAGACACGCTTTCGATTTAATAGGCTGAGTTTAACAGGCACGCGAGACTGACATAAAAATTAGATACTCTCATGAAGAAACGCGTGCCATTTTTCCGGCATTTTTTTTTTAACTTAATGGTTAACTTGAAATCAAGGATACATGATCCCAAAGGACTAATTGGTCGTATATATTAAAGATTTTGACATTATGCCATAGATGGCATTGGTTAAGTGATTTACATTCCACACACTATTGAATCAAATGATGCTGGCATGTGTTATCTTTGCAACACATTTCGAGTCCCCAGTTTCATATTGTATCTATTTATTCAAAGTCCTCAGTTTTATATTGCATTTATTTATTCAAACTCGATATGGTATAACAAGCCCCAGATGTAAGATAAAAAAAAGTCTGCACATTCTTTTACACGTATTTCGACTTTGAAAAAAAAATATCTTCGGGGACACAGTTACTATTATCCTTCTTGGAATCGAAAAACAAAACTTTCTCAGATGACACAAATATAATCAAACAAGTTAGACAGGAATCGAACCCGCGTCGCTTGATAGGGGAGCTATCGCATAGCTCTCATGCGCCAGCGCTCTACTGCACTTGGTCATGAGTTCATCTCAGTAAATGGCTGGAACAAGGTCCAAGGAAAGAGCTCGAGGTGCACGGGAACCTCGCTTGGCAAACAGCAATGAACTCTCAGCTAGATGCACAAACATACATGGTTTATATATATATATATATATATATATATATATATATATATATATATATATATATATATATATATATATATATATATATATATAGCTCAGTTGCTAGAGCGTCGTGCTCGTAATCCAATGGTCCCGGGTCTGGTACCCACTCAGAGCAGGCCCTGGTCGGCTACCTCTGTATGTGTTTGCTTGTGGAAGATACTTAACTCGCATTTCCTTTGCATGATTTAGCCAAATAAATTGTTGAAAGTGCCGTTACAAACCAACTAACCAATGTCCTTTTTTTTTCAAAAAGAATGTTCATCGACCTCTAATTTTGTCTACAGTTGATCATAAAGCAGTAAGTTTCTGCCTAGAAATGTAATCAGTAAGAGAACAATTTAAAATGAGCAAAATTAGCAGCCAAGGAAACATTGCATCAAGTTTTGAAGATAATGCCTTACTATCGGCTGTTTTAAAAAGCTTAAAATATGTTAAGTATTAACTATAATTACCTGCAGAACAATGTCTGCTTATTTTGCAATAAAACCCTTATAATCTTCCTTGAAACATAATGTTTGCTAAGGTCTGTTTAATATCTAATATAAATGTCCTGCATAACCATCTCTTAAATACCTATATTAGTCATAACCATCTCTTAAATACCTATATTAGTCATAACCATCTCTTAAATACCTATATTAGTCATAACCATCTGTTAAATACCTATATTAGTCATAACCATCTGTTAAATACCTATATCCGTCATAACCATCTCTTAAATATCTATATTAGTCATAACCATCTGTTAAATACCTATATTAGTCATAACCATCTGTTAAATACCTATATTAATCATAACCATCTGTTAAATACCTATATCCGTCATAACCATCTCTTAAATACCTATATCCGTCATAAACATCTCTTAAATACCTATATCCGTCATAAACATCTCTTAAATACCTATATTAGTCGTAACCATCTGTTAAATACCTATATTAGTCATAACCATCTGTTAAATACCTATATCCGTCATAAATATCTCTTAAATACCTATATTAGTCATAACCATCTGTTAAATACCTATATTAGTCATAACCATCTGTTAAATACCTATATTAGTCATAACCATCTGTTAAATACCTATATTAGTCATAACCATCTGTTAAATACCTATATTAGTCATAACCATCTGTTAAATACCTATATTAGTCATAACCATCTGTTAAATACCTATATCCGTCATAACCATCTCTTAAATACCTATATACGTCATAACCATCTGTTAAATACCTATATACGTCATAAACATCTCTTAAATACCTATATACATCATAAACATCTCTTAAATACATATATCCGTCATAACCATCTGTTAAATATTTATGTTCATTATGACAGTCTAATATGTACGCTTTAATAATTTCTCTTTACAACATTTAATTTGTACAGGGAGCACAATCCATGCTATTGTTTTAAGATCTTTTGAAGATGTTGAAAAACAATATTATGTAACAGGGCTCTATTAAGGAGACAACCCCTCTCCTCTTTCCCTTCACATAATTTTGCTTCACTTCTTTTTCCACGAGAGAGAGAGAGAGACAGACAGACAGACAGACAGAGAGAGAGAGAGAGAGAGAGAGAGAGAGCTGAGATGAGAAGAGATTTCAGTATAAGAGAAAGCCTTTTTTTATGTTCCATCGCGATTGAATCAAATACAATTCTTAAGATCATTGATGGTGTTATAAACATGCCAAGTTACTGATATTTTATGAAGACAAATTTAATAGAATAGCATCATCAAAATAGCAAAGGCCTGGCATGTACTCGATTCAACATGAGGGAATGTAAACATCCGTTCGACAATATATCAAGATAAAATGCAATTTCAGCCTGGAGTAGCACACAGCAGACAACTGAAATACAGGAAACAAATAATATTAGAAATCGGAAAGAAATACTTTTCCCCTATTCGGTAGTTTTCTCCTTTGTAGGAAAAAAGAGCGAATATACACTGAAAATGGATATGAACAGCAGGGCAAATACGAGTTAGTTCGTCTAAGTCACTCGCGCGCGTGCAAGGCATATGCCCGCCATGTGTTATTTTCGATTGAAAATAAATATATACACATTCGGGTGACGTTTTGAACTATATGTAATAATATCTGCTAGGAACGTCATTATCGAATATCTTATTTTTTTATAAAAAATTTTATATATAAAATCCCAGGATTAAAAATCTACCATGATTCCTAAAAGTCAAAAGATACCTAAAGTTCCATCCGGGTCCTATCGGATAATAAATGTAATTCCAAGAAGAGCAAAATGTATTTTAAATGTTTATATTGTAGAGAATATTGTGACAGAAATGAAAATTGAAGAAATCTATACTGGGCAAATATTTTGCTGAGAGCGAGGGTTGTGGAAAGACAGTTGGTAAAAGAACACGATAACTAGATATAATTAGTTCAAGACGTTTGGTTCAGGCCATTTTATTTTGCTGCAATATGATGTGTTCTTAATGTTCCTATTTCAACAACAAACTTTTTGATCCATGTCT
Organism: Margaritifera margaritifera; assembly: GCA_029931535.1. NCBI lineage: Eukaryota > Metazoa > Mollusca > Bivalvia > Unionida > Margaritiferidae > Margaritifera > Margaritifera margaritifera. The sequence goes on along the minus strand of JAQPZY010001506.1, from coordinate 2,295,450 downwards.
CAAAGCAATTTGACTCCGCGCTTGCTAGAAGTGAATGTATTTAATTTTTAGAGGAATATATTCACCGGCAATTTTTAAATGAATATATTCACAGGTAATTTTTAGAGGAATATATTCACAGGCAATTTTTTAGAGGAATATATTCACAGGCAATTTTTAAAGGAATATATTCACAGGTAATTTTTAGAGGAATATATTCACAGGCAATTTTTTGAGGAATATATTCACAGGCAATTTTTTAGAGGAATATATTCACAGGCAACTTTTAAAGGAATATATTCACAGGCAATTTTTAAAGGAATATATTCACAGGCAATTTTTAGAAGAATATATTCACGGGCAATTTTTAAAGGAATATATTCACAGGAAATTTTTAGAGGAATATATTCACAGGCAAAAAAGTGACATTTAACGTAAAGAAACTTGAAATGTGATACAAGAAACAGTTTTGAAAAATCTTACTTCATACTTGAGTTTTTTTAACCATCAAATTGATAAACAAAGCTTACAATATCCATGATCAATAATTCATTATGATTCCAAATTTAGTCTTTAGCAAAAAAAAAAAACAACATAGTCTCATTGAAAATTTTGGTCAGATGTGAACGGGATCTAATGCAGACGATAAATATAATTAGATCCTGCATCCACCCTGCTGTCCTTACTGTTTAAATGCCAAATTTAAGTAGCTAGCTAATGCACGGCACGTGACTAGAATGATAAAATATGGTCATTTCAAGCGACCATGTGTGTATGACTGTACCCCCAGCAGACGACAAGGAATTAGTTCCCGCCGATACTGAAGACAGTAGGATCAATGTAATATTTGATTTGTGGCAGTGCGGAGATGAGATACGGGTCACACGTCGGGTTAATTAAACATATCTCAAGTGGCCAAAGACTGGTCGCAAGAAGGCATGTCCTCGTACAATTATCATGCATAAATATGGGTTATACTTTTTTTCATTTTTGGTTATCTTCCACCATAAATTAACTTACAAGCACGTTGACACTTTCCCCTCGCCTCCAAGTCACACCGGCGCTACACGTTCTAGTCAAGTAATTTCATAACCATTATTTATTCTAGGTTTATATGAAAAATATTAAACGTCAAAACTTAGACTCCGCAAGATGTGTATTTTTTTTAATCATCATTACTAAACGCCATACTAATCTCCTTATAGTTTTAGAAATACTTTGGAAGACTAAAACATGTATGCAGATATATGTTCTTTTTTCAAATAAAACGCGTTATACTGTCCGCAAGAATTTTGGCGGCTATGATATAGCGTTCGCAACTTCCAATCCTACTGATCATACCTCGAATGTATGCCAATAGCTGCCATTGGCTGCCGTTCGGACCACCTATGTTATTTACGAGACCAGGAATGACGGAGAAATTGCGAATGTATCAAACTACTTTTTTATTCGCAACTTCTCTGTCAATCCTACGGTCAATCCAATGGTAGAAATAGTCGAGAAGGTTGAAAGAGATTGTGGTTTCTTTTTTGCGAAGAAATTTCAAAAATGTATGATTTTTCTGTAAAGTACTGCGCCGACATACATTTCGAGGCATATTTTTGTCTCGGAGAAATAGCCGAGGTGTTTTGAACGGATTGTATAGATAACACATATGAAAAACGATAGCTTCCTGTTCGTTGTATGGGTCAGCTGGATGGCTTCGGGTTTGTTGTCTATGCAAATGAAACCCAAATAAGGTTCTTCAATGCATGTCGGAGCTGTGAGTGTTCTGAAAGTAAATTTCAAAGCTATCTAAAGTTTTTAAAATCTTCTACATGATCAACTACAGCTTTGATTTATTATTTTATTTTTAATTACATTTATATGTGTGGTGAATTTATTTTAAAATATAAAGCATTAATTAGTTTCTGCTAGTTCGCCATGTTCTCTGATAGACGTTTTAGCTGGTTCACCATGTTTTCAAGCCGTCAGAAGGATTCCAACCAAATATAGGACATTACTAAATCTTCCTCAAACGAAAATGTGAACATGGCAGAAAAGATTAAAGGCAAAACATGCATTATGACCATGTATGTAAAACCCAACCCTAGTTTATGTTAGAATTAATATTTTAATAGGATACATGCTGCATATAATTAGTCTATACAACACAATATCATCAATCCATCTCAGTATCATATGGCATTTTGTAATGAATAGATTATGCAACTTAAGATTATATATATATATATATATATATATATATATATATATATATATATATATATATATATATATATATATATATATATATATACAGTTCTGCACTGCAACCGGATCAGGTGGGGATCCCCTATCCTAGAGCGTTTCGGCGCTGACCCACAACACTCTCCAGGGGTACGCCGACTGAGTTGATCAGATATATATATATATATATATATATATATATATATATATATATATATATATATATATATATATATAATAATAATAATAGTAATAATAAAAACGTGAATTCGAGTCAAAAATGTTTAGAACTGTTTCGAATAATTAATGGACAGAATTTTAATATGTATCTGAACATGCAATGTACAGGAGTCACACTTGTTTCCTCGACAGACTGGACACAGTATAACCTGACGAAAGATATAACTTTAAGTTTATTCTGTCTTGTCTTCGAGACAAAACAATCAAGATATTCGTACATAGGCCTTCCTTTCCAATTGGAAATAAATTAGTCTATTAAAAACTCCCTATCCCTAATACTTCCTCTGATGTTGACGTATTGTCCCAAGTTTAAAAAGTGTATGGGATTAATTGTTCGCGGCATATGCATCTAGCTCTTTTACCAGCACAACTTAAAAGTTATAGACCTATCCGATCATTCAAAAGACATTCAGTGACTTATTTACCCATCCTTACCATGGCGAAAAGGAAGACGTATTACACAAATTGTAACCCTGATCTTGTCTTAACATTGGCCGAAGAGGGAGCATCACGCGCATTGAATGGACAAATGAACTACTTCAAGTGACCATCTGTCCTTACATGGAGTAATACCTGGTAATCAATCACCTTTGCCTGACTGTTTTAAAAACCTTTCAGCTCACGATTCCTGGCACTTATATTTGTTACAGATTTATAACACCACTGAACTAGAAGAAGTTTTGACAAAGTCAAATTAGTGTGATTAAAATGGAGCGTCCTTTAACAAGATGCATGATTTTTGGAGAATGACAAATACTATTTCTTGCAATGAATAGTAAGAATTCTTAGAGGATTGTGATTGTTTGCCATGTATGACCTCAGGACTGTTTGTCATGTATGACTCCAGGACTGTGTGCCCTATATTACCCCAGGACTGGTTGTCCATGCATTGTCCCAGAACTGTTTGTCATATATGACCCCAGATCTGTTTGCTAGGTATTACCCTTAGCACTGTTTACCAGGTATTAACACAGGACTGTTTGCCATGTATTAACATAGGACTGTTTGCCATGTATTAACATAGGACTGTTTGCCATGTATTAACATAGGACTGTTTGCCAGGTATTAACATAGGACTGTTTGCCATGTATTAACATAGGACTGTTTGCCATGTATTAACATAGGACTGTTTACCATGTATTAACATAGGACTGTTTGCCATGTATTAACATAGGACTGTTTACCAGGTATTAATATAGGACTGTTTGCCATGTATTAACATAGGACTGTTTACCAGGTTATTAACATAGGACTGTTTGCCATGTATTAACATAGGACTGTTTACCAGGTATTAACATAGGACTGTTTACCAGGTATTAACATAGGACTGTTTGCCGTGTATTAATATAGGACTGTTTGCCAAATATTACTTTTGGTGAGTTGTAAATAGTATCAAATCTTTTCAATGGTAATTTATTAACTAAAAGAAAATGTACAACTGTATACGACCTATTTAAGGGTAAAACGATTTCCATCAAACTTAGCTACCAGAATGAATTTACAAGGCATACTCGGTACCTTTTCATATTTTTGCAGCTTATACTTAAAAACTGTGCTAATTATTCAAATATGTATTCCTTCAGGTCTCATGCGTTGATTTTAAAACTGTGTTATGCATGGACTTTCCAGAAGATGTGGATGTGGTCTTTTATTGCATGTGGTCTTGCATTACTTTGCATGAAATCTTGTATCAAAAGTTCCTGTCACCTGTAATTTTTGTCCTTTTTTCAGCTGTTTTGCTATTTTACACACACAGTCTGTCGGATATAATGTCCTCATAAGTTTAAGCAAAAAAGAAAAAAGACTTTGACAATCAATTTAATGTTCATTACCTTTCTTACCTTTTTGAGAACACAATCTAACCTGTGTGGATTGTTGCCTGTTTTAACCACGCAAATGATTTGATGTTATTAATTTCACTAGGTTGTTGCCTGTTTTAACCGCTGACGTGATTTAATATTATTAATTTTACCGGAAGTGCCATTATCGTTTTCAAATGAGCACGTGGTACTCACTTACAATAGCACCGGAAACGATTCTGTCAGTGTTGAACTCGCACAAATAATTTATTCGTTAAAGGAGTATGATCCTTGATCCGACACATATTAAACCGTTTTTCTTTGTGTGATTACATGTACAGTTTCCTGAAATTTGTTACGCGTGAAGCTTTAGGTACTAATTAAGAATGGGAAAATTCTTATGAACAAAACAATTACTCAATCGGTCACCGACGCCTTTGAGAAAATATAAGAATTAGTTTATTAACAACAATTAAGAGCAGAGGATGTGGTATCAATTGGTATTAGCGAGCGCAAAAGCCCGATTCACGAAGAGAGCTCTTATGGTAAAGCGTATCATCTGCAGAGAAGTCTAGTTAAAATAAAACTTCGCTTCCAGTTTCATATTTCCGGTTTATCTCATGATTTACTCCGTATAAGTACTTCAGCAGAGATTGCAAAATTCCTAACTTAAATGTAAGCAAGGAAATGTCACCTATTACAAATTCATAACTTAAAATATATTTGCGAAGTTCACCGAAGAAATTAATATTCCACGCAATGAAAAAACACTTCCTTTGCACAGGCAAAGAATTCGCACGTGCCCTTGTCGAAAGCATTTCGATAACGTCACGCAATAATAACTGCAATTAACTAATATGAAATAGGCTCAGCCTAGGAGAAGCGAGCACAGCTTCTGTGTACAATCTAACATTGCTTCTACCGACTGGGGACCTTGCCGTACAGTGGAGGACTACAGAGGTACAACAACAATTAAGAGCAGAGGATTACATTATCCTGCGTATATCGTGTCAGTTAGCAAGTCACAAAGCGGTATTCGCTCTGAGCGCATAATTTCGTATTCGAACCCTGTTGTAATCATACTGAGTAAGATACCTGCATCATCTAGTCATATTGAATGCTTAAATAAAAGTGACTCACGCCAATATAATCATTCCTTGATTCTGTGAAAAATAGCACATGATCCCATAAGCGAAATAGTGTGGAACCTGAACTCATATACGAAAATTGTCTCTAATTCTCTTGTTTTTTTCTCTTTTATTTCTTTTTTGCTGACCTTTGAAACCTTGCAAGATAAGAATAGTCTGTCTTTTTAAATCAGCTATTTTTGGCGTTAATGAATTTCCACAGGCACTTATGCCAATCCATTTTCAAGAATAAAAGTCCCTGCCAGGTGGACAGTTTTCAAATTAGCAAGTTGATTGAAGAAAATGAAAGATATATGTGAATCTATTTACATAAGGACACTTTTTACTGGTTAGAACCATTCATAAATAAACCATACCTATCAGGTGCCAATTGTCACTGATACACACCGGTTTTGTGAAATGAAGATGCAAATGGACAAAAGGGGGAGAAGCCCAGTGGTCTAAATAACTCCTTGATTTTTGTGAAATGAAGGGGTAAATGGACCAAAGGGTTAGAAGAAAAGTGGTCTAAATAAGTCCTTGATTTTTGTGAAATGAAGGGCTAAATGGACCAAAGGGTTAGAAGCCCAGTGGTCTAAATAACTCCTTGATTTTTGTGAAATGAAGGGCTAAATGGACCAAAGGGTTAGAAGCCCAGTGGTCTAAATAACTCCTTGATCTCACGAAACTGGTGTTTATCCACAACTGACACCTGATGAATATAACAGATTTCTTTTCTAACATACTTCATAATGATGTTTCGTAACTAGCCAGACAAACGTAGGTTGTATGGGCTTTCCAGATTTATAAACGTTCTCCACTGCATATCATTTTTCCCGTAAGAGTCCAAGCTCCTATTCAAAATAGCCAGTTTGAAATGTTTAAGTTAGTCCTTGCTTTCCAACTTGTAAGTGTAATGTAATGAACAAATGCTGTCAATTCGAGATAGAAATCAGTCATTGTATCGTGATAATTGCTGTCGGTTCGAGATACAAATCAGCCATTGTACCGTAATTTAACTTCGTTGCGAATCAAGTGATGCACAGACGAAGACAAAATGTATAGAAGGAGTTTAAACAGAAAATGTCATAAATTTGGTATGCGGAAAAAATTGTGGCTTCGATTTTTCATGATCGACTTCAACGTTCAAAAAAATTGTGATCATGGTGTGATATTTTTTCTGTGGCTAAATCAGGTCCCGGTTTCACTACAAATCTCAAATTTTCTTCCTAGAATAGGGCAGGTTTCGAATTCATCTTGTTGCTATAAATAGAATTTACCCACACACCTGGCGTGCACCGCGATATTGCTTTCGGACAAACAGAACAAAATTGGAGTGTACACAGTGTAATGCTTACGATGAACTATGTCTTATATTCTGTGAACTATGTTGCTCTGCTCATATCAATGTGTACAACATAACACTCAAAGATAAAACATTAACGAGATTTAGTAGAGAAAACAAAAAAAAAGACTTGTTTTATAGTCTTTAAGTTCTCTAATTTGGGGAGATTAGTGATTTCTCGGCTAAGAAGATAATTGTTTTATTGTTCATGCATGAACTTTTTCAGAGATTAAAAAAATTGTATGTCTCAAAATTGGCATGCAAAGGTAAATCAGTCAACAAAATCTATGTATTATATAGAATGCAAGTCATTACGGAATGTTGAAAAATATTTATGCAGAGGATTACCTTTTTGCATTCCTCTGACTTTTTTTCTATATTTAGATGTTCTAGCCATAGACTTAATACTGAGGCAGGTAGAATATGAAGCTGACATTGCTTCAGAGAGTTTTTTTTTGTTGTAACTTCTGTTTCAGAAATAATTTTACTATTAGTTCATGACGAACACTATTCATTTTTTTAAAAACATTTGCCAAGATATTAGAAAAAGAAAATATTAAGATACCACGTTGGTGTGCCCGTTCATCTATAGAAAAAAAAATCCATAGCTTGATTTCATCTAAAAGTCTACAGTTTATAGAACATTTATTAGCTAGACAAAAACCTGTACTTAATGTCTGACAGTTATAATATAGGAAATGCATGGCACTCCAATATAGTGTCCTTTTTTGTATGTATTATAGGACGGTAGCCTTAATTACTGAAGTCAAGAATATAAATTTACTTCGATTTCAACTTGAAGGAAGATGACATTGTAACCACCATTTCAGTTATATAACAAAAGTGACTTTCTATTTTGCTATAAGGTTATTTCGCCCCGGGAACATTGTCTTCAGTTAACTCTACATATTGAAACTTAGCTGCCATGTTACAAAGTTTGTCCGTAGGGTTTAAGGCACTGCCCATACGGGCTATTTTTCGGCATGAGGTCATTTCGCGTTGCGTCACATCCGCCTAATTCGTAACCTGCCACGCTTGGTTTGGAACTATGATTTTAGAGGGTCAGCACCAGTTGCCGCAGGGTAAATGTTACCTCACGATTGTTAATTGTTAGAAATTCAGTTCAGTATGTTTGTTTCCCTTCTTATTTTCCATGTTTATTAATGACATTGAAGAAGAATCTATTAACAGTGGTGTTCAAGGTGCTGAGATAGGTATGCTACAACTGTTTATGATTGTATACGCTGATGATCTAGTTATATATTCTGAGTCAAATCAGAGTCTACCAAGAGCCTATGTGATCTGAGTATATATTGTACCAAGAGCCTCTGTGATCTGAGTACATATTGTACCAAGAGCCTATGTGTTCTGAGTACATATTGTGACAAGTGGCGCCTTAAAGTTAATACAAACAGACAAAAAAGTATGGTTTTTAGTAAGGGAGGAAGAATAGTATATAATAATTTATTCTTCTGTAAAGGTTTAGTGTTAGAGATTGTTAATAAACTTGTATTTCTTGGAATTGTTTTTACAACAGGATGTTCTTTCACACTTGCTCAACAAACATTAGGCGCACAAGCTTCAAAGGCATTATTTTCAATGGATACATATTTATACAAGTTTGGAAATGTGCTCCCAAAGGTTAAAGGTGAAATTTTTTACACACTAATTTTAAATAAATAATTCCTCTCTCTGAACTATATCTGGTTTCAACAACACAACTAAAATAGATTCCTTGCAGACTGTTTTTTAGAATAGAAATTCTATAATAAAACTTAATTTGTTTACCAAAATCTGTATATAAATACACATGACTGACTACATGACCTATGTCACATCACAATATGAGTAATTCTATTGGAAAGTTACTTTGTGTATCTGACTTTTGTCACAACAAGACATGGAAATAACAGTCCAGCTGCTAACAAAACCGGCCTTGAACTTAAATGCTACGTTAACATGTTGTTTACAAAAATGACCATAATCTGACTAATGTACAACTTACAATAATGGACACATATTATAAATTAAATATACATAACACATTAAAGAGTTATTTTTCAACACATGTACAGTAAAACGTTGATTATTAGGACTATTCGCTCGTACAGACTACTAACGTGTTTCCCCAAAGTTTAATTTATTACAATGTAAATGAAATTAATTTGCCGATCGTGGAACCAGCATAGAACATAGCTGAATAAATCAGATGCAGACACAATCGAGTACAATCTCATAAAATCATAATTACAGTGGCATAATGAATAACTAAGTTATATTTTTAAAGTAGAAATAAATACATGCAATTAGGAGAGACGGAGGGAGAAAGGGAGATACAAAGAAAGACAGTCTATCCTTACACCTAATTGTAATTTGTCATGGAGGGATGCCAAGCTAATCGAGCATGACTAAAGACTCATAACGGTCTGATCAAATGCATTCTGTAGTCCAAGCAGACATAAATACCTGCTGATCAAGAATCAATGGTGACTTAACGGGTGATAAAAGTTATTATTATAACCCATAAAAGTAACAGTGAGTAATAAATGTATAAACACCTACCTGCACAGGTGTGAGTATAATCCATGTCAGTCGTGTTTACCCCTTTTACACTTGTGTTCATAAACCCACACATAAAATGAGCGTCCATCACACCTATGTTATCATTCATCATGGATAATCCGAGTAGAACTCCGATCGGTGTGAAGTATTTAATTAAAGTGTCTAAATAAAGTTTTATTGTTTCTTACTTTTTCTCCTCATAACCATGTCAAATGTCTACAAAACGTTAATATTTATCTAATTACTGATACATATACAGTTAGTTAATTACTGATACATATACAGTTAGTTAATTACTGATACATATACAGTTAGTTAATTACTGATACATATACAGTTAGTTAATTACTGATACATATACAGTTAGTTAATTACTGATACATATACATTCAACGTGCGATTATCACACCCATTTTATCCAGATACTTCAATTTACAGTTCTACTTTTTGACCAGAATTCCGATAGGTCCGGATAATCGACAATTTACTGTATCTCCTAGATAATTCCAATATTGTCAGAAATAACATAAGCAAGATGATGCATAATCTATATTCTGAGGAAACATTTTGTGAAATTGAGTGAAAATTAAGTCAGGTTATCGCCCTTGGAATTGTTAACTTGTATTAGGGCTAATTATCTGAATAGAACAAAACATTTTCCCTGACAATGTCAGGAATTATGCCAATTGACCTTGGATGGAATTCGATGGATTTGCTCTCTGTCTGTCTGTCTCTGCCTGTCTGTCTGTCTGTCTGTCTGTCTGTCTCTCTCTCTCTCTCTCTCTGAAAACAAATTATATCAGTGCATTGTTGTGCCATGTGTCCAATTTATACGTTTTAGGTCAAAACTCTTTAAATTGAAATTTTGTTTACAAACGACTGAATGACTGTTTACAAAAACTTAGTTAATGGGCACAACGATTTAGAATCCTGACAATATCAAGTAAAGACCACAAATTAAAACAATTTTATTTTGTAAGATATTGAACACCACACGTTCTCTCTCTCTCTCTCTCTCTCTCTCTCTCTCTCTCTCTCTCTCTCTCTCTCTCTCTCTCTCTCTCTCTTGGTGGCCATCGTCATCGAGATGGAGGTAACTTTTACAGAGCTTAACAGTTCGCTCGTGAGGGACTGTTGGAGTGCAGTGCATATGATAAGATGCAACACGCTGTATCTGGACAATTGAGAGAACTGTAAAGTCTAATAATAAACCGATGTCAATATTTTAAGAAACACCTAATTTAATAGCATTGGTTAAACAGGAAACACTTTTGAAGTATGTTAGAATAACTTTCAGGACATCAGCTGTCTTGTGTGTGTGTGTGTGTGTGTGTGTGTGTGTGTGTGTGTGTGTGTGTGTTTATATATTTGTTCGGAGTTGTTTTTAATTATTATTCTTTAGAAATTATACTTGTGATATTTTGAGGAGTTTACGCTCGCTTAATCAGAATGCAAGGAAAAGTCAACTTCGGTTACAATCACGGCTTCGAACGAGTTTTGAGATTTTCCTTGACATTCCAATCGTTATCACTGAACTGAGTCAGGGTCACAAGGAGCCAAAATCAGAGCTTCCAAGATTATAAACATTTGAGCATTATAACTTCATTCACGTACCTATGCATACCGGCAGACCTTTTTCTTTTAAGTTCTCGGTAGACCCCAAACTTCGACCATATATATATATATATATATATATATATATATATATATATATATATATATATATATATATATATATATATATATATATATATATATATATATATATATATTGCGTACATTAGAAAACTATCTGGCTACTCCAATTAGAAGTGTTCCGCTTGTTTTCCTCAGTTGCCACTACTGATCATGTATGAGATTTTTATTTGACTTTAAGTTACATTGTGAGTAGTACCACTCCATTAAGTGACATTAAGAGCAGTACCATACATTTTGAGCAGTACCACTTCTTTAAGTTACATTGTGAGCAGCACCATTCCTTTAAGTTACAGTTTGAGCAGTACCACTCCTTTAAGTTGCATTGTAGGCATTACCACTCCTTTAAGGTACATTGTACGCATTACCACTCCTTTAAGTTACATTCTGAACAATACCACACCTTTAAATTACATTGTGAGCAGTACCACTACTTTAAGCTATATTGTGAGCAGTACCACTCCTTTAAGTTACATTATGAGCAATATCACTCCTTTAAGTTACGTTGTGAGCAGTACCACTCCTTTAAGTTACATCGTGAGCAGTACCACTTCTTTAAGTTACATTGTGAGCAGTACCACTTCTTTAAGTTACATTTTTGGTAGTATCACTCCTTTGAGTTACATTTTGAGCAGTACCACTCCTCTGAGTTACATTGTGATCAATACCACTTCTTTAAGTTACATTGTGGGTATTACCAATGCTCTGAGTTACATTGTGAGCAGTGCCACTCCTTTGAGTTACGCTGTGATCAGTATCACTCCTTTAAGTTGCGTTGTGGGTAGTACCACTCCTTTGAGTTACATTGTGAGCAGTACTACTTCTATAAGTTACATTGTGAGCAGTACTACTCTTTCAAGCTAAATTGTGAACAGTACCTCTCATTTTATCACAATGGATTAGTCATTCATATCGTTAAAAAAATCGGGGCCTGCATGTTTAGAGCTCTAACAAAAATTCACCTGCTCTCATTTTCCTTAACAAGCTTGTGCGACTGTAGTTTAACTCTCTTCTATTGCTTTTCCAAATTATGTTTTTTCTTTATCATTTTAAATTCATTTGCATTTCTCTGACAATTATTTCCCTTGTTTTATTTTTTGTTTAACACGCAGAAATGCATGACGAATTGTCTCCAACAAACAACGCTTCAGAAATCCTTCTGTGTTCTTTTTCAGTTTTTGACCGTTTCATAATAGTACTGTCACTGGACCTTCAACTGACAGAAGTAACTACATCTGGAAGTAACAGCGTCTGGAAGTAACTACATCTGCAAGTAACAGCGTCTGGAAGTAACAGCGTCTGGAAGTAACAGCGTCTGGAAGTAACTACATCTGGAAGTAACAGCGTCTGGAAGTAACTACATCTGGAAGTAACAGCGTCTGGAAGTAACTACATCTGGAAGTCACAGCGTCTGGAAGTAACAGCGTCTGGAATGGGATATATGGATTATGTAGCGGTTCATGCATTCAGTATCCTTTGCTTTGACCATTCAGACACATGATCAGCAGATTTTCAACATCCTCAGATTATTTTTTAAAGTATTTTTCATCAGAAAAAAAACTACGGGTCCAGTGTCGTCCCACTGTAGAAGACAAAAACTTTGCTCGAAAGTTGTGACACAGTTGGTTTAAACACAAGGTAAAAGTAGTAAAGTTTAAATGGTTAATTCATTGTCTATCATTCAGAGTTTTGTGGCACAACAACAGTGAATTTAAACATTACGTATTTCTATTCCAATGTCTATCTCTAAAATTACAAAAGAGTTTGTTATTAATAATAAATGGAAATCAATTTGAAAAATTGGAATATATAACAATTGATGTCAACACAAACTTTTATTGTCCGTTCCGGAAACAGTAACTTTTTGCGTCTATGTATGTATGTATGTATGTATGTATGTATGTATGTATGTATGTATGTATGTATGTATGTATGTATGTATGTATGTATGTATGTATGTATGTATGTATGTATGTATGTATGTATGTATGTATGTATGTATTAATCTACTTCGCCTATCTATCTGGACTAATTCATCTCCGCTCGTACATGTGAGAGGCTAAATAAAGTGAGTCCTCAGAAGGTACTGTATACACTTCTAAATAAACCGAATCCTAAGAAGGTACTGGATGGACACACTTCTAAATAAATCGAGTCCACCAAAGGGACTGTACACACTTTCAATTTCAGTTAGGTCAATAAAGACAGAGCAATGTGTTTTCCATTTACATATTTTTAAAGCATTCGGACCACCCTTATTTGATTAATGAAGGTATGGTCAAGTGCACACTTTTCTGCAAATGCAAAATCTGCTAACTGGCTGAAGCAAAATACGGAATTTAAAAAAAAATAGTTGTGAATCTAAGATTTTGTCAAAAGTAACAAATGAAGTAAAAGGTGTGGTTGTTCAAATGCGAGTCTAAAATTATCAACATAACTGTTTATTGTTGATCGCATATCAGCCCTTATTTGAAACACAGCAGAAAATGTATTATTGTTGGAAATGAAAACAGTATTTTTCTTTTGAAGAAAAAAAAACTAGTGCACAGTAAAGCCGCGAATAAAATCATTTGTTTGTATATCACTGCATTAATTGTTGCATCCTTGCATTATTTATAGTTGCATAAACATGACAAGGAACAAAAACAAGAATATTGTATATTCAAACATTTAATATCTGTGGTTGGATAATAGACGTCTGTCTATGTGGGAATAACGCCATTTCAGACAGATGTACAATTTTATTTCCAAAAATTTTAAAGACCTTTTTGACCTAAAAATAACTATTTTTTGGATGAAATATATTATTTATAGATACATACGTCGAGCCATAAACCTTCCAATTGATATAATATAATTATTATAATATTGATACATTATCTTATTTTGTTTGTATCGTGAGTCTGCCAATATCATTGTTCAAAATATAATAAGCCCCATATACCAGGTGGAGTTATACGGGCGCTTTATAACACCACGTCCAATCTTTAAGAAAAGTAAAATTGCCCATTCATGGCCAAAACAATATTCACATATTCTATTCAGGAAAAAAAATTAAGAGACATTTTTTTCTAATTTTTCGTGGATGTTTCCATGGGTTTATAGAGCTTATACAAAAAATTAATGCAAATAGTTTTTAAAATATTTACTTCATTTACCTCCGCTCTGCGACAAGTAGGTGGAATGGTAACCAGATATGAGGAAGTCGGCACATTACAAGAATAAATCATCTTTTTGCTTTTAAGACAATTGGCTCTTTTAACAATAAGGTAGAAAGTACACACACACACACACACACACACACACACACAAAAAGAAATAAAGAATATCAAGCAATAGTTTACTATGTCCAGATATCAGAACACAATTGCATCCCTCTGTGATATTATAGTCTCAACAAATACACACAAAACTGAATAACAATATCCCGATCTATTCGATTCTCGGATATCAATTAACTAACTAAACATACTGAAGCAAATAATACATATATACTGATGTGAGTGCTTAGTCTTTGTGGAACAATTTTAACTATATAACTGATATAACCCATAACTATATAAATTTACATAACCCATGACTATATAGCTGTATATAGCCCATAACTATATAACTGTATATAGCCCATAACTATACAAATGTGTATAACCCATAACTATACAAATGTATATAACCCATAACTATATAAATGTATATAGCCCATAACTATATAAATGTATATAACCCATAACTATATAAATGTATATAGCCCATAACTATATAAATGTATATAACCCATAACTATACAAATGTATATAACCCATAACTATATAAATGTATATAGCCCATAACTATATAAATGTATATAGCCCATAACTATATAAATGTGTATAACCCATAACTATATAAATGTATATAACCCATAACTATACAAATGTATATAACCCATAACTATATAAATGTATATAGCCCATAACTATATAAATGTATATAGCCCATAACTATATAAATGTGTATAACCCATAACTATATAAATGTGTATAACCCATAACTATACAAATGTATATAACCCATAACTATATAAATGTATATAACCCATAACCATATAAATGTATATAACCCATAACTATACAAATGTGTATAACCCATAACTATAATAATGTGTATAACCCATAATTATATAAATGTATATAACCCATAACTATATAACTGTACATAACCAATAACTATATAAATGTGTATAACCCATAATTATATAAATGTATATAACCCATAACTATATAAATGTATATAACCCATAACCATATAAATGTGTATAACCCATAACTATATAAATGTATATAACCCATAACTATATAAATGTATATAACCCATAACTATATAAATGTATATAACCCATAATTATTTAAAAGTATACATCCAATAACTATATAAATGTATATAACCCATAACTATATAACTGTACATAACCAATAACTATATAAATGTGTATAACCCATAATTATATAAATGTGTATAACCCATAACTATATAACTGTACATAACCAATAACTATATAAATGTGTATAACCCATAATTATATAAATGTATATAACCCATAACTATATAAATGTATATAACCCATAACCATATAAATGTGTATAACCCATAACTATATAAATGTGTATAACCCATAACTATACAAATGTATATAACCCATAACTATATAAATGTATATAACCCATAACCATATAAATGTATATAGCCCATAATTATTTAAAAGTATACATCCAATAACTATATAAATGTATATAACCAATAACTATATAAATGTATATAACCCATAACTATATAAATGTATATAACCCATAACTATATAGTCGTATATAACCCATAACAATATAAATGTATATAACCCATAACTATATAAATGTATATAACCCATAACTATATAAATGTATATAACCCATAACTATATAAATGTATATAACCCATCACTATATAAATGTATATAACCCATAACTATATAAATGTCTATAACCCATAACTATATAAATGTATATAACCCATAACTATACAAATGTGTATAACCCATAACTATAATAATGTGTATAACCCATAATTATATAAATGTATATAACCCATAACTATATAACTGTACATAACCAATAACTATATAAATGTGTATAACCCATAATTATATAAATGTATATAACCCATAACTATATAAATGTATATAACCCATAACTATATAACTGTACATAACCCATAACTATATAAATGTGTATAACCCATAACTATATAAATGTATATAACCCGTAACTATACAAATGTACATAACTCATAACTATACAAATGTGTATAACCCATAGCTATATAAATGTGTATAGCCCATAACAATATAAATGTGTATAACCCATAACTATATAAATCTGTATAACCCATAACTATACAAATGTATATAACCCATAACTATATAAATGTGTATAACCCATAACTATATAAATGTATATAACCCATAACTATATAAATGTGTATAACACATAACTATATAAATGTATATAACCCATAGCTATATAACTGTACATAACCCATACCTATATAAATGTGTATAACCCATAACTATATAAATGTATATAACCCGTAACTATACAAATGTGCATAACTCATAACTATACAAATGTGTATAACCCATAACTATATAAATGTGTATAGCCCATAACAATATAAATGTGTATAACCCATAACTATATAAATCTGTATAACCCATAACTAAACAAATGTATATAACCCATAACTATATAAATGTGTATAACACATAACTATATAAATGTATATAACCCATAGCTATATAACTGTACATAACCCATACCTATATAAATGTGTATAACCCATAACTATATAAATGTATATAACCCGTAACTATACAAATGTGCATAACTCATAACTATACAAATGTGTATAACCCATAACTATATAAATGTGTATAGCCCATAACAATATAAATGTGTATAACCCATAACTATATAAATCTGTATAACCCATAACTAAACAAATGTATATAACCCATAACTATATAAATGTGTATAACCCATAACTATATAAATGTATATAACCCATAACTATATAAATGTGTATAACACAAAACTATATAAATGTGTATAACCCATAACTACACAAATGTATATAACCCATAACTATATAAATGTGTATAACCAATAACTATATAATTGTATATAACCCATAACTATACAAATGTATATAACCCATAACTATATAAATGTGTATAGCCCATAACTATAGAAATATGTATAACCCATAACTATATAAATGTGTATAACCCTTAACTATATAGTCGTATATAACCCATAACTATATAAATGTGTATAACCCTTAACTATATAGTCGTATATAACCCATAACTATATAAATGTGTTTAACCCATAACTATATAAATGTGTATAACCCATAACTATACAAATGTATATAAACCATAACTATATAAATGTGTATAACCCATAACTATATAAATATGCATAACCCATAACTATATAAATGTGTATAACCCTTAACTATATAGCCGTATATAACCCAGAAGACTATAAATGTACATAACCCATAACTATATAAATGTGTTTAACCCATAACTATATAAATGTGTATAACCCATAGCTATATAAATGTGTATAACCCATAACTATATAAATGTATATAACCCATAACTATATAAATGTGTATAACCCATAAATATATAGTCGTATATAACCCATAACTATATAAATGTGTATAACCCATAACTATATAAATGGATATAACCCATAACTATATAAATGTGTATAACCCATAACTATACAAATGTATATAACCCATAACTATATAAATGTGTATAACCCATAACTATATAGTCGTATATAGCCCATAACTATATAAATGTGTATAACCCATAACTATATAAATGTGTTTAACCCATAGCTATATAAATGTGTATAACCCATAACTATATAAATGTGTATAACCCATAACTATATAAATGTATATAACCCATAACTATATAAATGTATATAACCCAGAACTATATAAATGTATATAATCCATAACTATATAAATGTGTATAACCCATAACTATATAGTCGTATAGAACCCATAACTATATAAATGTATATAACCCATAACTATATAAATGTATATAACCCATAACTATATAAATGTATATAACCCATAACTATATAAATGTGTATAACCCATAACTATATATATGTGTATAACCCATAACTATATAAATGTATATAACCCATAACTATATAAATGTATATAACCCATAACTATATAAATGTGTATAACCCATAACTATAGAAATGTGTATAACCCATAACTATAGAAATGTATATAACCCATAACTATATAAATGTGTATAACCCATAACTATATAAATGTATATAACCCATAGCTATATAAATGTGTATAACCCATAACTATATAAATGTGTATAACCCATAACTATATAAATGTGTATAACCGATAACTATACAAATGTATGTAACCCATAGCTATATAAATGTATATAACCCATAGCTATATAAATGTGTATAACCCATAACTATATAAATGTGTATAACCCATAACTATATAAATGTATATAACCCATAACTATATAAATGTGTATAACCCATAACTATATAAATGTGTATAACCCATAACTATATAAATGTGTATAACCGATAACTATACAAATGTGCATAACCCATAGCTATATAAATGTATATAACCCATAACTATACAAATGTGTATAACCCATAACTATACAAATGTGTATAACCCATAACTATACAAATGTGTATAACCCATAACTATACAATTATGGAGAAATGAAACAAATCTTGATAACGCTTTGAATCTATTACAACCAAATAAATATAAAAAGGTCAAATAAGTAATTTATGGCTTAGTGGGGTTTATTTAAAATTAAAAATACAATTTGATGTCAATCGTGTGTGGATTGGGGAGTTATGTATTAAGGTTTAACGGCATGTTGGCACAGGACAAACTATATGGTAAAGTTCTAAAACTGTAACTCTGATGAACTGACGAAAGAAAAAAACTTTAGAAATATAAACCCTTCCAAATAAACATAAACACGAGTCACTACGAGATAAAAGACAAAACGTAAATATGCTGGTGAGAATGCATTAAATTATTTTGAAGTTTTAGAGGCATGTAGACAAAATTATTCAGTTATGATTGTGACTAGAAAGCAAAGCAAAAATTGTGATCATGCCCAATAGTTTCCAATAATAACAATTTGGTATATACCCTATATACTCGCTTATAATGCGCCGGCAGATCAGGGTCCATGTTGTTTGTTCTACTGATTACTCCTTACAAACTGCATAGACCCAGATATGCAGGCGCATAATGTGACGGCATATCTGGGTCTGTGCAGTTTGCAGTTGGAATCGACTTATACACGAGAATAAACGCTATATATATTAATGATATACACGAGAATAAACGGTATATATACTAATTACATACACGAGAATAAACGGTATATATACTAATGATATACACGAGAATAAACGGTATATATACTAATGACATACACGAGAATAAACGGTATATATACTAATGATATACACGAGAATAACGGTATATATGCTAATGATATACACGAGAATAACGGTATATATGCTAATGATATACACGAGAATAAACGGTATATATGCTAATGATATACACGAGAATAACGGTATATATGCTAATGATATACACGAGAATAACGGTATATGTACTAATGATATTCACGAGAATAACGGTATATGTACTAATGATACTCCTAACGCTTGTATTCTTGTTTAAATTATGTTTCTCCTCAATTAATGTCAAAAGGGATATATTCTATTCACATAAGGTAGAACCAATGTCCTAGGCCACATAAGGTAGAACCAATGTCCTAGGCCACATAAGGCAGAACCAATGTCCCGGGCCATATTCCCGTTTCAACATTTATGTGCGTGAGATAATGTTTTCAACTAAGTGAGAGCTATTCTACTTCCCATAAAGCGAAGAATGAAGATGAACATCATGAAGTTATGATATGGCATATATATATATATATATATATATATATATATATATATATATATATATATATATATATATATATATATATATATATATATATATATATATATATATATATTATACAGAGACAGAGATTAAAAAGCCTTGTGCCCATAGAAAGCCAATTATCATGTTTCGTCTCTGTTGCGATTCCTTTGAGCGTATCAAAATTTTTTAAATGTTATATTTTGATGTGTACATAATGATTTCCAACACATAACCTTTGCCATTCAGACACATTGTATGTAAACGTTGCCTTAGAAACACTAGGCACGTGAACAATTAGTTATGCCATGCAGACATCTGGCGGGTTTCGTTGGAAATGTCAGAGACCCCATGAATATGATCCTGCTTCTGTTGTACCATTAGAGAAATTGCGGAGGATTGTAAATCTACTTCATATTTGTATCCCTTTTATGAGATAGTTTACAAATTAAGACAAATAAAAATGATGCTTATTGTCTTCTACTCTAAATGAAGCTTGGACGACATTCCCCATAGGTTGCAAGCAAGAGATGAAAAACGAATTAGTCGGATTCTCTTTGGTATCCGTTGATTTACTAATGGAATAATGTTTGCTCTTTTTTGACGACTTGCAAGATGTATATGTTACAGACGTAAGGCCTCTTTCATAGCTAAATTTCACTCTGTCGCATTCTACGCATATCAATGCTGTCAACTATGTCAGATTACATGTATATACAAAAATTGTTTTTCTTTGAATGCATTTTTTTTTCAGTTTAGTTTATATATTTAAGGGATTAAATGAGTGCTCATTTAAAATGAAATTTATGGAACTAGTAGAATATATATATATATATATATATATATATATATATATATATATATATATATATATATTATATTTGCTTTTGCGAACATTGGAGAGTTAAAGATTACAGTTATTCCCCGAATATCACTTGAAATGATAACTCTTGAAAGAGTGTCTATTTATTTATAATTCTGCTCATAAATTTTTTGTGTGAAATAGTTTTTCACGTATATATTAATAGCTTCAAAATATTCATATCCAGCAATGGATATTGTTTTCTATTTTGATGCAATTCAATTCATCCAAAACATCGTGGATTTGTAGCGTATAAAGTAGCAAAAGAAGAGAACCAGACTACCCATATTTAGGACGCAGAAACACAATGCACAAGATAAGATTTTATTGCATGAATTTGAGAAATATTGTATTGTACTATATTGTAATTCACCCTTTCTTTCTTAATTTAAGAATAAAATCAGGCAATGTGCTTTTCCATCCTGTCCCTAAGGCTGAGAGCATTATCAACCCAAATTGGTGATTTAATAATACGTATCTTTGTTATAGGTACTTTGGCTGGCGCTACTCCTAAATTTCGACATTCCGGAAATATTGGGCTGTACTATACAAATGTGGATTATACTAACAAGCGGCAATGTCATGCAAATATGATCTGAATTACTTCTATCACCGCATATATATATATATATATATATATATATATATATATATATATATATATATATATATATATATATATATATATATATTGATGAGCAGAATTATAAATATAGAAACAAATGTTGGTTCTCTATGTGATAGACACAATATCCTGCACGTTTATTATTATGCCTCTTGTTGTAAATTTCCTCTAGTGATTTTAACATGTAGGAGTCCAGAATTTATCTTAGATTTTGTGTTTAGTGTCTATGTTGTATATGTAAGCTGTTTATTCACCTGACGAAGAGATTGTTTAGTTCGAAACGTTGGGAAACCGTTTTGAATTTACACCGTTATAAATTTTTGTGTCAATATATATATCTATGTATATATATATATATATATATATATATATATATATATATATATATATATATATATATATATGATCCCGGTTGCTTCCGACGGTTCATCTTATATATATATATATATATATATATATATATATATATATATATATATATATATATATATATATATATATATATATATATATATAAATGTCTTACATAGACATATGCAGCATTTTGGAAATAGAAGTAAGTTTTGATATTTTGATATTTTTCATCGTTATTACCGTTAATCACATATATGATGCCCTGTACTACTCATAAAGAAATAAAAGGGTCGGTGTGGTTAGAAATATATTGTCGTATATGGAATGTAGAAAACACTTGATTTTAATATTACTTTTTTCTGATATTGGTTTCATTAGTTCGATACCTTACATACACAAGTAACCACTCGCGCGCACACAAATACAAATCCACACACAATTGTTTACGTACGGCAGCAATTAACTGTTCCCAATATATCTCCAGCCTTGCTAGATTTAAAAACGTTATCCCAATAAAGTTCCCGCAAATATCAGAAATGAGTTGTAGAATACTTTCTATACACACCAAGATTTCCAAGATTATTAATATAAAAGAGTGATGTTAAGTTTTGTTCTTATTGAAAAAATAAAATAAAAAATGAATACAATTACTACCAAAATAAAACAAAATGAATACAATTACTACCAAAATAAAATAAAATGAGTACAATTACTACCAAAATAAAATAAAATGAATACAATTACTACCAAAATAAAATAAAATGAGTACAATTACTACCAAAATAAAATAAAATGAATACAATTACTACCAAAATAAAATAAAATGAATACAATTACTACCAAAATAAAATAAAATGAATACAATTCCTACCAAAATAAAATAAAATTAATACAATTACTAGGAAAATAGAATAAAATTAGTACAATTACTACCAAAATAAAATAAAATGAATACAATTACTACCAAAATGAAATAAAATGAATGCAATTACTAGGAAAATAAAATAAAATGAGTACAATTACTACCAAAATAAAATAAAATGAGTACAATTACTACCAAAATAAAATAAAATGAGTACAATTACTAGGAAAATAAAATAAAATGAGTACAATTACTACCAAAATAAAATAAAATGAGTACAATTACTACCAAAATAAAATATAATGAATACAATTGCTACCAAGAGTATTATTACTGATTATTAGAACTATTTTCTTGCGTATCAATACTTTTGATCGTTGTTTGTCGTATTAAAAAAGACTCTCCCTTGTAATAAAAATAAGATAAAAAAATTAAAAAATTTAGTATGTATTTTCAAAACAAAAGAAAAAACAGGAACGTAATTATCACCTTTGTTGTTTGCAATAGTAAATATTCTCTCTTTTATTCATCAGTCAGAAGAGGTAGCTAAGTATAAGAAAATTTATGGTCATTTAAGACGTTCCTTATTAAAGCCAATAACTAGAAATGTTAAAAGCATAAAATTTATCTTTTTTTTCTCTAAAATTCCTATCTGACAGGCACGTGCTATCCACGCGCGAACATCGATCAGAAGTAAATGATCCATATTCGCCCCGCAGATCATGTGAATATCCCGTTATTCCGTTTAGATTTACTTTCTTTTTTTATAAATGGAAGAAAAATAGCTAATCGTGAGTGGTAATTTCTTCCAGCACACTAATCTGAATTGTTGTATTCACTGAAATTCTCTTCTACGTGCTACTTTGGCTCCAAATTTCGTCTTATCTAGATTAATTGTCAAAGGGATGAAAAGAATACCACCATAGATCAATAGAAGGCACGTGCCTTCTGTGAGAAGATATCTGCTCACGTTTAATTTTCAATGTCACGTTACACATAATTTATTGATATTAAATATCATGGCTTGAGAATGTTTAAATTACTGTCCCTGACGTGATTAGAGTTCCACAACAAAGGAAAACTGCTGGGATGTAATTACTGATGCATGGGCTTTATAATCGGAGTCCTCTTGTATCTAATATATATATATATATATATATATATATATATATATATATATATATATATATATATATATATATATATATATAGATATAATATATATATATATATATATATATATATAGAATGTATTCTAATGTGTAAGAAACGAAGAAGGACATAATCGGAAGGAAAAGAAGAAAAAAGGTGCAATAAGGGTTTAAAGCAAACAGGGAATTATTTGGCTTTAACGACAAAATCTAGCATTGCAATCCTTCTATTCTCACAAAGAGATATAATCTTACATTTTTTCTATAATAATCTGACCTCTAATCCTACATCAGAAAATTATGTGACCTATTATTATTATTATTATTATTATTATTATTATTATTGCAACATGTCCCTTTATTTTCCGATTTCCTTTACGAAAGCTAAATGTTTGCATTTCCCACATAACAGATACATATATTTTTATTCAATGTCACATAAAATATTTTACCCGGGATGTAATTTTCGGTTGTCGGAGATCTACCATTCTATTACTATTGGAGTGGTGCATTTTGCCCACCGCGTCAGTGTTTTGTTTTCTGGTGTGAAACCGATTCAACAGCTCTTCTCTTTGCTAATTGCATATACTTTGAATGTGTTTACTTATTTTTCATTTCGGTTTCATGCAAGCAACTTTAGATTTAATTAACCATCTCTTAAAGAGAATAGTTGCCTTTCTCGTAGATTTTATTCTTTTCCTTCCCTTCTTTTCCATTCATTTAGATGGGTATTTTTCTTGGAACCATAATGTAAATGATTTTTCCCTCTCATAACTTTTCTGTGAAGTCTTTTTTTTTTTTTTTTTTTTGGTTACGTCTTTGTAAGTGCTTCTCTCCTCCTTACGAAGAACCTGCCAAGCTCGAAACGTAAGTTTATAATTAGTACCCATTCCGTTGCCAAATATAGAACCAACGATGCACAAACGTTGGTCTATAATTAGTACCCATTCC
This sequence comes from Margaritifera margaritifera, assembly GCA_029931535.1. Classification (NCBI taxonomy): domain Eukaryota; kingdom Metazoa; phylum Mollusca; class Bivalvia; order Unionida; family Margaritiferidae; genus Margaritifera; species Margaritifera margaritifera. The sequence goes on along the minus strand of JAQPZY010001506.1, from coordinate 2,270,606 downwards.
GTTGCCAAATATAGAACCAACGATGCACAAACGTAGATCTATAATTAGTACCCATTCCGTTGCCAAATATAGAACCAACGATGCACAAACGTAGATCCATAATTAGTAACCGTTCCGTTGCCAAATATAGAACCAACTATGCACAAACGTAGGTCTATAATTAGTACCCATTCCGTTGCCAAATATAGAACCAACTATGCACAAACGTAGATCTATAATTAGTACCCATTCCGTTGCCAAATATAGAACCAACGATGCACAAACGTAGATCTATAATTAGTACCCATTCCGTTGCTAAATATAGAACCAACTATGCACAAACGTAGGTCTATAATTAGTACCCATTCCGTTGCCAAATATAGAACCAACGATGCACAAACGTAGATCTATAATTAGTACCCATTCCGTTGCCAAATATAGAACCAACGATGCACAAACGTAGGTCTATAATTAGTACCCATTCCGTTGCCAAATATAGAACCAACTATGCACAAACGTAGATCTATAATTAGTACCCATTCTGCTGCCAAATATAGAACCAACGATGCACAAACGTAGGTCTATAATTAGTACCCATTACGTTGACAAATATGGAACCAACTATGCACAAACGTACGTCTATAATTAGTACCCATTCCGTTGGCAAATATAGAAGCAACTATGCACAAACGTAGATTTATAATTAGTACCCATTCTGCTGCCAAATATAGAGCTAACTATGCACAAAATATAATTTAACGGTAATTTTATTTAGACTATTTAGAAGTCTGGAAAAAAGTTGAAGGATTCATTATGGTTTCTGTTTGTTTTGACAATAAGCTTTAGTTCAAATATATATATATAAAATTATGATTCTTTAGACAGTCTTTTGGTTGCGTTTTTGTCTTTCGTCTTATTAAAAGGAAAAATTTGAAACTGTCCATTGCCGCATGTGTCCAAATATTCACTTAGATAGATTTTTCGCAAATTTGGACTGCGTGTATGTTGTCATTGGATTCTTGTCCTGTTTGTCCTCAGTGGCGTACTAAGGGTAAATGGCGCTCGGGGCAACGATGATGGCCCAAAGGGCCAGAATACGAGGTTCGAATTTTTATCAGCTGTTTTTGCGCCCCAAGACCTCTGGCGCCAGGGGCAACCGCCCCGTCCGCTCCCCTACCCCCCCCCCCCCCCCCCCGTTAGTACGGTACAGATTGTCCTATTTATATATCTTCACGTCCCGAGCATTTATGCAGTATATGAAATTAGCAGATTTTCAGGTCATATCCGAATTAGGTTTGATTATTTTTCCGCTTTTTCTCGATACATAGTTTTCAGTTATAACGTCTGTGGTTACTACAGTTGTCCACCACTTAAATTATTTTCATCAAACTTTGCTCTAGTCAAAATTTTCTTTGATTGCTTGGCTGTCTTTTATTTCCGATTATGTCATGTTCCTTGATAAGTCCTTTCAGTCTAACCCTCTCCGCAGACAATGGAGGTTTTTCTTAGCAAGATTGGTGATATGTATATTCACATTATATGAATTGTTTTTGTAAAGAAAGGGTGTGATGTATTCCTTGTTATTATTTTTCTCTGAGCATTTTCTTATTACATCTGTTGGAATTCTTTTAGCTTTTTCCTTTTCCGATTTTATAACTTTTTTCGGGTAGTTTCGTTTCTGCAGATAAGCCTCCTGTTCATATAGTCATTTGTCTCGAATTCCCGTATCTTCAACTAATGTACATATTCTGATCGCTAGACAGTATGATAGGTTTTGTTTAGTATCGAAGGAGTGACAAGAGTGAAAACTGAAATACTGATGAGTATCTATACTTCTGTTGATATATTCCAACCTGACTTTAACACTAGTATGTCCAGGAAAGACAGTCTCCTGTCGATGAATTCCACTGTAAACTTTATCTCTCTCTTGGAGTAGATTATTTATTAGTTCCTGTGGAAATTAAAAATAAGTCGTATGGAAATCTTTTCATAGTGTCATGAAAATTCGCTTCGAAATCCTTATTTGGAAATCCATATTTGTCTCGTGCTTCTTCCTACGTCTTGCGCTCTAAGTAACTCATTACAAGTGTCGGATCTACTTTAGTGTCCAGCTCAGCACTTCTCTTTGAATCACAGCACAATCTTCGGATGACTTTTTGTCCAACCTTTCGCTTCCACCTTTTAAGAGAGGGAGTCAGCTATAATTCTTACACTTAAAATCTACTCAAATTCCTTACTTATATTGCAATTGGAAATTAACAGAATATGTACTTCTCTCAATTTTTCTTTGGAAACAATTCATATAATACATTAAAACGTGTCTTGTCAAATGGTAGGTGAAGTCCACCTATAGGCATAACGTGTCTTGTCAAATGGGAGATGATGTCCACCTATAGGCCTAACGTGTCTTGTCAAATGGGAGGTGAAGTCCACCTAAAGGCCTAACGTGTCTTGTCAAATGGGAGGTGAAGTCCACCTATAGGCCTAACGTGTCTTGTCAAATGGGAGGTGAAGTCCACCTATAGGCCTATTTGTTCCCGTTTGAATAATCTACTCATCCTGACCTTGCTAGATTTTTTTCTTTTTTTAAAAAAATGTTGCAATGTAAATTTACATATTAAATGTAAATTGGAGGAGAAAAATGTGGATCTCTCTCTCTCTCTCTCTCTCTCTCTCTCTCTCTCTCTCTCTCTCTCTCTCTCTCTCTCTCTCTGCGTATTGTTTAAAGTTTTGATCGATGGAGCTTTTAACTTTATATTTTCAGAGTTGTTCAGGTTAAATTAAGCATCGTCATTCACATGATTGTTTTATTGTACTTCTTAAGGAAAGGAGCAGCAGTTTCCGATACATTGCCTTCTGTGTCGATGTAAACAAAGATAGCACATAGATTCATTTAGCTGGTTATTTATATATTTTACCCATGATTCTCTACGAATGGTCCGAAACGTAGTGCGGGTGGGCGGGGTCAAATTAATTTTGTTTTCAGTTCATACAGGTCAGAACCATAGAACTTCAAATGGGTCTGGCCAAGCACACACACGCAGACACACACACACACACACACACACACACACACACATATATATATATATATATATATATATATATATATATATATATATATATATATATATATATATATATATATAATAACAGTTCTTTTTAAAGTGTTAGTATAAAGCAATTTGATATACCAATACTGTTGTTATGTCAAATTTGATTCGCCCATGGCGTATGAATACACATATAATTATGGTTTCCACAGTAGACTATTGCTTCTATACTCTCTAGACAAGTGATGAATTTCCATTTATTAATCATAAATAAAAAAAAAGAAAATAGCGATACAAATGTTAATAATCCCCGTTGCAAAACCTTGCCGGGAAAATAACAAAGTTTTTCTACGTTTCGATCTAAAGCAGGTTTTCTTAAGGGCACAATGAAATGCACACACAGTGACAAACACACAAAAAGTGACAAGTGTAGAACAATAAATAATTACATTTTGGCACAGACAAGAAAAATTATCAAAGATAATCAAAAGATCTAAACTAAAGAAAAAGAACAAAATAACTAGAAATAACTACATATCTACAAAAGGATCTATTGTCAAACAAAAAAGGATACCAGCTTTGCTGAAAGTTATAGCTCAGTAGTGGTAAGCTATGTGGGATGACCTATATACGTCCTTGAGAGGATATCGTGTTTCATATGGCGTCATCTATAATCTATATTTATAGTATGTATTTATGTATGTACCAGGGTCCGATGGCACGTCAGTACAATATCTGCCACATGGCGCCGATTTAAGGTAAAATTCTAAAAGCGTAGCAAGAAAGAATTGGGAGAAAAAAAATTGAAACCTTTGGAAGAAAAATACTTCTTATCCAAGAAAATCTAGGAAGATAAACCCTTCTAACGGCACATCAGCAGAATAGTGGCTATCTGGCGCCGATTAAAGGTAAAGCTATAAAAATATCAATAAAGAAAAAGAAACCACAAAAATATCGAACTAGGAAGATAAACCCTTCCAACCCAACTTAAACACGAAGTACTACAAGATAAAAGATAGAAGGTACAAATTTGAATATAAAGAATTGTAAAAGGCCTAAGAAAGGAAACCATTCCAGATATAAACATGAAATACTGCAAGATAAAAGATCAAATGTATAGACGTCATAATAAAAATAAAAAAATAATAATAATAATAATAACAATAATCATAAATTGACGTCACTAGAGAGAGAGGCTGAGCAAACTGACAGGAAAGAAACTGACGCACGGTGGATTAAACAGAACATTTTTTGGGATTAGAGTTCTTCGTTTAAGCTCAAACACCATGTGTGTGTGTGTATATATATATATATATATATATATATATATATATATATATATATATATGTATCTGTGTGTGTGCGTGTGTAAGTATATTAGAAGGTTAAAGGGCATGGAAATTTTTAGAATATCATTTTTTAAACTCTGTTTTGGCAAACATTGCTTTTGATTCTTAAGTACTGAGATCATTTATGAAGGTGTCAAGTCATCTTTATATGTATAGTTTAGTCCAGTCAATTTAAGGTGTCAAGTCATTATATGTATAGTTTAGTCATGTCAATTCAAGGTGTCAAGTCATCTTTATATGTATAGTTTAGTCCAGTCAATTCAAGGTTTCAAGTCATCTTTATATGTATAGTTTAGTCCAGTCAATTCAAGGTGTCGAGTCATCTTTATATATATAGTTTAGTCCAGTCAATTAAAGTTGTCAAGTCATCTTTATATGTATAGCTTAGTCCAGTCAATTCAAGGTGTCAAGTCATCTTTATATGTATAGTTTAGTCCAGTCAATTCAAGGTGTCAAGTCATTATATGTATAGTTTAGTCCAGTCAATTCAAGGTGTCAAGTCATTATATGTATAGTTTAGTCCAGTCAATTCAAGGTGTCAAGTCATTATATATATAGTTTAGTCCAGTCAATTCAAGGTGTCTTTAAATGTATAGTTTAGTCCAGTCAATTCAAACTAAGTCGAATAGAGTACAATCGAACTTCGTGTCAAATCAATGATTTCAGCATAGGGACTAGCTTTGTTTCCGTTCGGTGACAACATAGGGTCTAGCATTGTTGCCCTCGTTTACAACATACGTGCTAGCTCTGTTTCTGTTCAGTGAAAATATCTGGTTTACTCGTGTCTTGTCATTCATCCTGAAAAGTTGATAGCTACGAACTAAAAAAGTCTTAAAATGAATCTTGCAAATCGTGAGAATAAATGCAAACGTGCTCATTACAATACATATTAGGTCCCTAGCTGTAATAAATGCAAACGTTCTCATTACAATACATATTTGGTCCCTAGCTGTAATAAATGCAAACGTGCTCATTACAATACATATTTGGTCCCTAGCTGTAATAAATGCAAACGTGCTCATTACAATACATATTTGGTCCCTAGCTGTAATAAATGCAAACGTGCTCATTACAATACATATTTGGTCCCTAGCTGTAATAAATGCAAACGTGCTCATTACAATACATATTTGGTCCCTAGCTGTAATAAATGCAAACGTGCTCATTACAATACATATTTAATGCAAACGTGCTAATTACAATACAGATCAAGTCCCTAGCTGTAATAAATGTAAACGTGCTCATTACAATACATATTTGGTCCTTAGCTGTAATAAATGCAAACGTGCTCATTACAATACATATTTAAATGCAAACGTGCTAATTACAATACAGATCAAGTCCCTAGCTGTAATAAATGTAAACGTGCTAATTACAATACATATTTGGTCCCCTGCTGCAATAAATGTAAACGTGCTAATTAGATACATATTAAGTCCCTAGCTCTAGTAAATACAAAAGTGCTAATTACGATACATATATGGTCCCTAGCTGTACTAAATACAAAAGTGCTAATTACGATACATATATGGTCCCTAGCTGTAGTAAATACAAAAGTGCTAATAATTACGATACATCATCAAAATCAAAAGATATTTTGGGAGTAAATCACTTTTTCGAAAATTAAGCGGATAGCGGTTTCTCGTAGGCTGAATGCCAGTGCGGACCTAGCGGTATGTATGTATGTATTTATGTATGTATGTATGTATGTGACAAAAAGATGTATGTATTACCTTTTAAACGTTTCTACAAAGATTTCAAAACAGTTTGCAAGACCCTTGAAATGGTGGTCACGAAGAGTCGCGAACATTTATGAGAAATATGTGGGGTTTTCGTGATGCAGTCAACCGTTCTTTGCTGTCTCCCTTCCAAGGACCGCCTCATTCGATGTGTTGAGTGTCTGAAATAAAATTCCGCTAGGCGCACCACAATGTGAAATAAAATTTAAGTCACTGTAATGAAATAATCAACAAAATTACACTTTAAAATAAGGTCGCAAACTTGATGATTTCATGAAAAATAAGGAACGCGTTTTCACCTCAACCAAATGAGTGATCACCAATCACCTCAAATTACCCGGAAAAAAAACTGTCCAAAAGCAGTGCTAGCTTCTCTAATAACTAATTGGATTCTGGAACTCGGTCATTCCGAGTGCTTCAAATTGTTTAGTCAAGCTATATTTGTTGATCAAATTAAAGTCACCTACGTTACAATTGACTCCCCATTCAAATAAATACCCCGAACTAATTGCCGTGTCAAGAAGGAAAGTCTGTAGTCCACAGATATTGCGTCCTGTAACTCAGCGTGTGCTAGAGACTGGCAGCAGTCACGGAGAGGGAACAAATTGACACCCTCAAGAGGACATTTGTCCCTCTCAGGGACATAACCTTGTCACAAGGGCCTTTATTTTAGGGTCTGTACGTAATGAGTCCATAAATGTCCCAACTCACTATATCTAGCCATTCCGTTTTGTGGGAAACCTTTTACACCATTGAACTTGTAAACTGAATGAAGTGGAGTTTTGACAGCATTAAATTTGCTCGTTTAGGAGGAAGTGTCCACGTCGAACGATGCGCAACTAATGAAGAATGAGATATTAATTTGCTGTACAATGTTAATAAATCATACAGGGATATAGTCATGTTCATGCCTAAAATAAAACACAGTATAGAACGTACTTATGTTTTTAAAAAGTTCACCTCCATTAAAGTTATAAATTCAGCCATATTAAAATTATTAATTTTCTATCATCGTTAAAAGAAATTTGGGGTTATACTTTGAACGATAGCCTTAAACGGTCATTTTCCTACTCTCAGGATATACACTTTGTTGCAAGTACCTTTAAATTAAGTGATCTCGTAATATTCCAACCTTCGGATTTTCAGCCATCCCGTTGATGCCAAAATAAGCAAGACTTTTAGTTCGTAAATCATAAAGCACGGACTTTGACATGCACTTCACTAGATTACAATACTTTTTAAACAACGGTGTGGAAGTATTAATAGATAAGATATTCTTTACACAGTTAAGAAATAGCCCACAAATCTTCTAATATGATCTTACCAATCTGCTATCTTTAATCAAACATCAAGCAATAATTTGTGTATTTGGGGTTTATTACTCAGAACTGACTTTGTTTTCTCTTGTAAATAAGACCAAGACAGGTCTGAAAAGGCGTTTTTATGCCTTTACTGCTTTACTTGATATGTCAGATTAATTCGAAATAATTGACATAATATATATATATATATATATATATATATATATATATATATATATATATATATATATAGAGAGAGAGAGAGAGAGAGAGAGAGAGAGAGAGAGAGAGAGAGAGAGAGAGAGAGAGATAGAGAATTACAACTATATACACCAAACAGAGAGGAAAGTTCTATCCCTGACTTCTACAGGAGAATGCTTGATAACATTAACATAATTTTTAAATACGAATAAATAATATTATCATACAGGTTGTACTTTGATGAGAATTAATTACTGGGTTGACATGCGGGTGTGTCTGCTACGCACGAATGCCTATATCACCGACCAGGTAGCATCATTTTTTTGGTGACATGTGCAAGGTCGAGATGATATAGAGGTTGGTGCTTACAGGCAAGGCGATGGGTGCCGTAACCCGTGGATCCCGGTTCGAATCTCCGTAGAGTACGAATTAAAAATTATCTAACCTGTAACATTTGCGAAAATATTGTATAGAAAGAAGGTAGCAAATAGTGAAAGAGTCATGGAATTGTTATAAATAGATTTGTAGAAATTTGACCTCAAAGTTTCAATTAAATTCTCAGTCTAATTCTTTAAAGATGTATTAAATAGAGGAATAATCCCTAAGCACACAATACTAATTGAATCAATACAAATTCGTTATGTGTATCTTGTATCTTATTAAGATTATAACATCTGAAAACCCATCACCACCTTGTGAGACAGAAGTATTTTGACGTGAACTACTTGAAGAAACTGTACGAGGACGTGCCACCCGAGATAATATTGGAGTTTTTAAGGGTGTGCAGTTTATACAACAAATTTTAATCATATTTTAAGGATTTCACATGTGTTATCTTTATTTGTTATTTTATATTCATTTTACAGAATTTTTACATTTTTTTATTCTTGACCTTTAGTTGGCACTATATAGCCCCTTTTATGCCAAGGTGCCGTACCACATATACATACATACATACATACATACATACATACATACATACATACATACATACATACATACATACATACATACATACATACATACATACATACATACATACATACTGTAGCGTACTAACGGGGGCGGACGGGGCGGTTGCCCCGGGCGCCAGAGGTCTTGGGGCACCATTTAGCCTTAGTACGCCACTGCATATATTCATAGATGCATATATACATACATACATACATACATACATACATACATACATACATACATACATACATACATACATACATACATACATACATACTGACAATCCGTCAGTTGTCTTTAATACCAAATCAGTGTGCCCATGTGAATTTGATTCATAATGAAAGAGCCGATCTCTGTCATTATCAAGCAACTGTAAAGGATTTAACTATGAACATTTACACCGTTTCGCAAGGAATGGGATAGTGGTCTTTTCTTTTTTCTTCTTCTTTTTTCTTATGTTCATTTATGTCATACTTCTTTTCTTTGATTTGCTTTCCTTTAAAATCCATTTTTGCTACAATATTTGAAATCTCTGATGTTGTAAATGATATTTTAAAATTTGTATTTACAGTTTCCAGTCATTTTAAAAATAGATTCAGTAAAATTTTGATAGTCCTGTCAAGTTTTCTGTCTAAGAAGCTGTATATTCTATCTATTTTAGAGAAACAGCGAAGCAAATCAAAAGATCTTATTTCGATCCTGAAAGTTAATATCAAAAAAACGCCATAGTATTGCTCATTCAAATTGTACTTTATTACCAATGAAATCAGCTGACATTCTTATTACTGGCAATCAATAGCTGTATGACGATAACATTATCAGTTTCAAGTATGCATACAATTAAATACACAGTGCGACCGGAAACGTCGTTGTCGCTATCCCGTACGCATGTGCTATTAGTTTACTGACTTTCCGGAAAGAGTTTGTCGGACTTAAGCTCTCGCATACCACTTCGTACGAAGATCATCATTCATCTAAATTCGACGCATCATATAATTTTCCTTAATATATGGATGGAAACTGAATTTTCCGAAATTAGATATCGAACGGAGTATGGACAAATTTAAGAACTTGAAGAACGTTAATCCACATTACACTTAATATTCAGAAATGGCAGTGTATTCGAGAAAATTATAGCTATGAAATGTGACACTGAAGTTATAAGTCATTTATTTTACGTTGTCTATTGAGAACTATCGTTTATGTTATGCTGTCATTCGTGTGCAAAATAGTATTGTCTATGTATATATTTATCTATCTATCCACCCATCCAGACATCTATCTATCTATCTACATACATATATACCTATCTATCTGTCTATCTATGTATCTATGTGTCTATATATGTATCTATGTGTCTATCTATGTGTCTATATATGTATCTATCTGTCTATATATGTATCTATGTGTCTATATATGTATCTATCTGTCTATATATGTATATATGTGTCTATATATGTATCTATCTGTCTATATATGTATCTATCTGTCTATATATGTATATATGTGTCTATATATGTATTTATCTGTCTATATATGTATCTATATATGTATCTATCTGTCTATATATGTATCTATGTGTCTATATATGTATCTATCTGTCTATATATGTATCTATCTGTCTATATATGTATCTATCTGTCTATATATGTATCTACCTGTCTATATATGTATCTATCTGTCTATATATGTATCTATGTGTCTATATATGTATCTATGTGTCTATATATGTATCTATCTCCCTGTTTGTCTTCAAAATCAAATAGTACTCTTTACATTCTTGGAGAAATCGTTGAGAGTTGTTCCTGAATAAGAAAAATGCTTTTTTTTGTAAAACAAATAGATAAATATGTTTGTCAGATTAAGATAAATACACCGACCAATTGCCTTTCTTATTTGCAATTAATTTTCTATTTGCGGCAAGTTTCTCCGACAAATAAGTTTAAGTATTCTAAATTAAAAGTTCCTAGAGAATATTTTTTGAAACAAAAAATAGATTTTGTACTTATCCAAAATATATCGAAACAAAATTTCGAAGCGTAAAACAAGATTTCCAAACTTGTTGTTATGCATAATTTAGATTAGATGAGCATACGTTTCATAATTTAGATTAGATGAGCATACATTTCATAATTTAGATTAGATGAGCATACATTTCATAATTTAGATTAGATGAGCATACATTTCATAATTTAGATTAGATGAGCATTCATTTCATAATTTAGATTAGATGAGCATACATTTCATAATTTAGATTAGATGAGCATACGTTTCATAATTTAGATTAGATGAGCATACGTTTCATAATTTAGATTAGATGAGCATACATTTCATAATTTAGATTAGATGAGCATACGTTTCATAATTTAGATTAGATGAGCATACGTTTCAAGACAGTTCATGACAAAGGGTTGATGTAGAAATGAATGTACAGGAAAGGTTAAACTTTCAAATCACACAGAAACCCGTCTGCTTCATTTAAAATAAAAACATATTAGCAGAATACATACTTCCTTAATTTTGCATTTTTAGCACATACGTTGTGTTTGGGTGTTTAAAATCATTGTTATGTTGTAATTTAATGCATGGAAAGTTAGAGCAATAGAAACGATGTATTTTAGGGACGTTAAAAACAATACGTTCCGTAATTTGAAAAAAGGACAAGATAGAATGAGGGCCATTTTGGCTGTTCTCTTATATTTGCTAAAAGGATGCCTATATAGTAGAGATAGATGTGTAATATATATTTTCCTTGTGCAAATAGTCTTATTTACCTGTTCCGAATCTCCTTTTTCAAGTAGCGGTTCTATTATATATATATATATATATATATATATATATATATATATATATATATATATATATATATATATATATATATATATATACATACATACATACATACATACATATGTGTGTGTGTGTATGTTTAAAAGCATGGGGTTTTTTGGTACTTAAGCGGATCAATTAAATTATTGGCGTGATTTTAGTCATGCCACTGTGTAGATGGTCAGCTTCATCTCTACTTGTTTCTTCTTGGCAGAAATATCAATATTTTTTTTCTATTCTTTTGATATCATCATGTATTTTTGGACAGTTTTTTGGATAATAGAAAATCAGTTTGGCTCATAACTCTTTGAGGAGTACCTGAAAATGCTTTGTTATTTATCAGAGGGACTTCTAGCACATCTGCAAATATAGAAATTTTAAATGTTATCCAGAACATCAGCGTACGGGTCAGAATTCTTGTTCCGGTATGTGAAAACATTGGTTTATTCAGATCTTATCCCCAGTTCCATGTCAAAACTCATATACTAGTACCTAGTATTTGAAATAAAGTTTAGAAAAGTTTGGAAATTGATTTTATTTTTTTATTATCCTATATTGTAACACGTGTTGTTTTTTTTAAAAATGTTACTTAGGCCTTGAGTTCTATTTCAAAGGTTTCTAACAAATAAATGGTACATATCTGAATTTCGTAATGACACGCTAACTGACTGGTCAGCTGTGGGGTGGGATAACTGATCAGCAGTACATATTTGACCGTTGTTAATAGGCCAATTAAAATCACATTTTTTTACATTCTGTGATTACTTTTTGGCTGAAATGGTATTAAGTTTGGCACAATTGTCCAAACTTTTTAAGTTTCTCTCTGAAAATCGTATCCAGACATCTACTGAAAACCTTTTACAAATTCCCCAGAGTATATAGGTTTTCTAGTGTACAAATCACCCAGAGTATGTAGGTTTTACAGTGTAAAAATCACCCAGATTATATGGATTCTCCAGTGTACAAAACACCTAGAGTATATAGGTTTTCTAGTGTAAAAATCACCCAGAGTATGTAGGTTTTACTGTGTAAAAATCACCCAGAGTATGAAGGTTTTCTAGTGTAAAAATCACCCAGAGTATGAAGGTTTTACAGTGTAAAAATCACCCAGAGTAAGTAGGTTTTACAGTGTAAAAATCACCCAGAGTATGAAGGTTTTACAGTGTCCAAATCATCCAGCGTGTATAGTTTTTACAGTGTACAAATCATCCAGCGTATATAGGTTGTACAGTGTACAAATCATCCAGCGTATATAGGTTTTACAGTGTACAAACCATCCAGCGTATATAGGTTTTACAGTGTATCATCCAGCGTATGTAGGTTTTACAGTGTATCATCCAGCGTATGTAGGTTTTCAAATGTACAAATTAGCCAGAGTATATAGATTTTCCAGTGTACAAAACACCCAGAGTATATAGATTTTCCAGTGTACAAAACATCCAGAGTATATAGATTTTCCAGTAAAAGTAAAATATATTTTTCTACGTCTCCAGTTGAGCGGCTAAAAAGAAAAATTGTTTTCACTCAACGCACATCTAGCACGCTGATTCGTGCAAAAACGTATTTAGTAGTCCTTTTTCTTGAAAGCTTTGAATTTGCCATACTCTTATTAACCATGCCACCTTGAGCGCTTTGATGCAGGCAAGGTCACGCCCCCAACTTCTGCTCGGTAGCTAAAACACGAACTCAACTAATGGACCGAAGCAAGCACAGAATCAGACAAAAGAAACGCGAAATCTGAGTTTCCATCTATATTATCAAATGAAGTATAAAGTATGAAATGTGGAATCGATTCCAGAGCACATTGAGATCGCCTTGATTTACTAATCAAACATGTCTAATCCGTGCATCTGATACGCTTGAGTACAATGAATTAAAAAAGACATTCTCTGATAATGAAACAAATTATAAAATTGTAATATAAGCTTCATAAAATCTGTGCTTGTCATTAATCTGTGCTTGTCATTAATCTGTAGCGTAAATCATGTGTGGACCATTTCTTTGTAGCGTAAATCATGTGTGGACCATTTCTTTGTAGCGTAAATCATGTGTGGACCATTTCTTTGCTATAATGCCTGTATTCTACTTTGACGTATATATGAAATAAATTCTATGTAATTTAAAACAATTGAATAAATTACTTTCTTTATAGAAGACCATTTGTATCGCCCTGGGGCATGCTATGGATATTCGACTAAGAACGTGTGGTCATTATTTTAGCCGTACTGTCATTTTTGGCGACCTTTGGTATTTGTTCTGACCAAGCGTAAATGAGAAAATAACATGGTTCACACAGAAGGCTTCCATATTTTGTCGTAGCTTTACTAACTGAAGCAAATGGCTGACTGGAGGTCACAATCTTTGTTCCTATTTCAAAGTTTTCGCTAGTGAACGAAGACCCTGTTCTTTTTATTAATTTTTGCATGGAACAGAATTTGGTTGTTATACTAATATATATGCCTTTGGTTTATATATCATATTCAACTCAAAATATGTATCACTTTAATTTTTGAGTATCATGAAAATGAATAATGAAATATATAACTGGTGCGTTGATTATTCTTTGCTTGTTTCAAAGAAACCTTGAAATAAAATGGCGATTTTGCATTGTGTATCAAAATGGCTACGCATGACATTTTGTTTAGATAACTTTAGTTAGGACAAAATCTATTTAGTTATGACAAACAAAAAACAACGATATTAAAATATTCTTAACTATTTCAAGTTTTAGTAAGTTCTAGCAGGACTCATTTAGTTATTACATTCCAATTTTATAAACTGTATATAGAAGATATATATATATATATAGAGAGAGAGAGACAGACAGACAGACAGACGTATATAGTGACTTACTATTTTATGAAACAGATTTGAATTATGAAAATATGAAGCTCGTGTGATTGTACTTTTATATATCCAAAATTCAATCCACAAAAATAAAAGTATGTGTATATATATATATATATATATATATATATATATATATATATATATATATATATATATATATATATATATATTCATCTTCCAATTGGTAAATATATCAGACTCGAATGTCCTATCTTGAACAATAACACAAATTTCTTCTTAATACTGAAATATTTAAATAGTCATATTGCGCTCTACAAATATATACTGCACTTTCCGTCGTGTCTGAAAAGTATATTTCATTGATAGTTGTCTCCTATCTGAGTAGCAAATTTACGTCATTCTCACTTTTTCCTTTCTTCATGGATATTAGTTAATTTAACCACATTCATCTAAGGTAAACTGATGCGTTCAGTATGCAGTTAATGAAAAGTAAATAAAGCTTCCCGACGGAAATAAATCTCTAAGGATGTGTATCATACAGGTAATGAAATCGATCATACCCGGGACGAATAATCTAATTAACTTAAAAGACTCTCACAAAACACGACAAACTCGTATATTATGCACTTTTACTCTATTTCCGAGAATTGTCATTCAAGTACAACCCATCACCTGGAATTGACACGGAATGAGAAATGACTGCATGAAGCGAATAACTAGCTAAAATTGCCAGGCACTTAATGGAATTACCTGAGCGCCGAGAACTTAAGTTACGATCGATAAAAGAGGTAATTGTGAAATGTGATATGGCTGTGATGTCTGGCGGCAATCAGTAGGTAATGGGGATCTATTTCCAAGACGTGTTGCGTTGTAATTTATGCCAAAAACATGAGTTACGGTATTCTAGTGGGAATGCATTAAACTGAAATAGCTATGATAGAAGCAATATACCATGCAGGAAAACGAAACTTTTCCCCTTGTTTACTTAGATGTATCAAAGAATGATGGAGTATATAACCTGGAACACGGCATTAACCAGCATGAAAACAGCACATACCCATATATACATGGCAATGCTAAAACTGCATCCATAACACCTATGTTAAAGTCCATTGGAAAGATAATCTACAGATACTTACAAATCACCAGTTTAGACACTTAAACAACTTTGGTCCTTAATTAACTCTTTATGATAACCCTGAGATGTAATCGGAGATATATTTATGAAAACAAAAAATCTTTTCCTCATCCCTACATCTCTCTCTCTCTCTCTCTCTCTCTCTCTCTCTCTCTCTCTCTCTCTCTCTCTCTCTCTCTCTCTCTCTCTCTCTCTCTCATTCATTCTCATAACGTGGCCTGTTTGTTTGTTTATTTTGGCCAAATTTTTCATTTATTAATACAGATCGTTAAAGTAACCGAGACTATATTTTATTCTTGTCAGTTTTAAAAACAGATCTAATAGTACCCACACGAGCACTAAACTACATGTATAAGAGGATTTTGTTCTGGTGGAGTTTCCACGTTTGGGATAATTGACTTCTTTAGTATTATATAGGTTACTGCTCTTTCTATCAAGTAAGTACCTATTAATTGCAGGTATGTGGCTAACTAAGACATAATGAAAACATACGAGATCTGTATTCACTTTTACCTGATAATATTTATGATATAAAAAACTACATAGTTCTGTTTATTGCATATAAATACACCAAGAAAACAATATAGCTCTGTTTATTATATATAAATAAACACGCAAAAAAATTAAGTAATTGATTGACATCTATTTATTAGAAATTATTTTAAACTTTCAAAAATGCTATTTTTACTAGTTACTGAATAGTACGATACCTACTCTGGGAAAGCCAACCCCTTGCCGAAATGGAGGCAACGAAGACAATGCATATTAGGGTAGCGGCGATGCATTACTGCAAGTATGACCAAAATCATGCACTTCCATGTTTTTATAACGCCAGTTTTGCCATCTTGATTGAGGTAAAATGACGTAAATGTTTCGACCCAAATGTTACATAGATACCATGTTTGTCAAACGTGTAAAAATGGCGGATAGGTCAAGGTTACTGGCAAAACACAAGAGTTATCTCTTAGGTTGATCTAGGAAAGAATTAACTTCATTTCATAAACTTTTCACTGGATAATAAGAAGTTAAAGAAAAACCTTTCCAGGAAAAGAAGAAAATACTGAAACCAAGAAACAGGAATGAAACGCATTCCATGTTTTGATCGCAGTTCTCCTTTGTGAGAAAGAATATATTCTTGGTTAGGAATTCTTCATCACAACGGAGTAATTTTGTCAGATCTACAAAATGGTTTACAGTTTTAACTGGCACAGGAGAGGAAAGATACAGACCGGCTTGATATTTCCTGTTTGAACATTCACTCTATTACAGAATTGTTTTATGGGCACGATACAACGGAGGGGAGGGTATACATGGAATTATTATAAGGCGATGGATGATTTTATCGCTTGGCTATATTTTTTGCATATTATACATATATAATAACACCTCGTGAAGTCAAAAATGACAAGGTCATTAGTTCTGGTGTAGTTATATGTTATCATCTTCGGATTATGTGAACTCCGCTCCTCATCATTGTCATTTGTTATACTAGATTCGGTCAGTTTTCAGGTTTTAAGTTAGAACTCCGCTCCTCGTCATTTTCAGTTGTTATACTATATTCGGTCAGTTTTCAAGTTTTAATTTAGAACTTCGCTCCTCGTCATTTTCAGTTGTTATACTATATTCGGTCAGTTTTCAAGTTTTAATTTAGAACTTCGCTCCTCGTCATTTTCAGTTGTTATACTATATTCGGTCAGTTTTCAAGTTTTAATTTAGAACTTCGCTCCTCGTCATTTTCAGTTGTTATACTATATTCGGTCAGTTTTCAAGTTTTAATTGAGAACTGAATCGAATCTTTTCGAATTTGTTGTGCCCGATAGAGATGAATCTCCTAATAACTATTTGTTTAAAATCTTGCAGAACATCTGTGCATTTCATCTGCCAACTGACTACAATTATTATAACCAAACCATTGTTCTTCTTTTTAAATATGCCTTCATCACTGGACGCATCGACTGAAATTGCTATTTTCCGGATGAAATTGTTGTCAGTTACAATCACGCACATCATTTTGAAAATCCCTGCTCTACTGGAAGAGCTCTTCAAATTATCGAATACGCATGTGCTATCCGTTTACAATATTAGCAGAAATAATTGTGACAGATTAAAACGTAGCTTGCACCTTGACTTAATGCATTATTATTCTGGGGTTGAATACATGTTTTCCTGAAATCCAGTGCGTTTGATATATACACAAAACTGTAGACGTGTTTTGTTCCGAGTCGGCTGAAAACACGAGTTTGATATGGCGTAGGGATGCGTCGAGGTCGTCAGGCCGAGACGTATTCATAAGCCATATTAAACGAGGTTTTTTTTCCTCTCCTCCGACTCAGTACAAAACACATATGCAGTTTTGTATTTATTAGATACTCTCCTTTTTACGTTTTCTAAATACTTTTTGCTTTACTGTATGAATGAAATTCAAAACGAACTGGATTTATAAAAGTTTGATCCACTGCGTCTAAACAATCTAAGCGTGGACGTCAAACCATGCATCTAAGTAGTTGGAATCTGGGTGTGTGATCCGGAAATACGGATTGAACAGCTGTATCGAACGCCAGATCAAGCATGTAAGATTAAATGGATATGTAATAAAATGGATTGTAATTGAGAACGTAAAAATTCTTATTAACAAAACATAAAACAACCTCAATAAATGGGACTAATATCTTTAAGAAAATTTTAGTTACTTGAAATATTGTGGGATGATTTTAATGTAAGTGGCATTCATGTTTTATCTATTTATTCTATTCTATTCAGCAAGGTTGTTTCTATTTACGAAGGTTGTGCACATATGAAAAGGTGACTAAAAAACCGAGAGAAATGTGTAGGTGCCTGATATTGTAGATCTTCAAATCTTGAAAGAAACAAAAGCCAAAGGAGAAAAGGAATAAAAAGATATACATAAGATATACATAAGATAAGATAAGATAAGATTACATTTACAATTAAAACAACAATTAAACATATGTTCTAATGAGTTTTTACCGACATTAAATAACATATAAAAGATTCAATAAACATGATTATTACAAGACATGCATACATAGCATAATACACATTACAATAAGAGACAAATCACGTAACACAAACCATAAAATGTATGCAATCAAAGTACTTTAAAATAGACAGTATATTAAAGTGAATTTAGTGTCTAGGTATCTAAAAGGAAGTACAAGTTAGAACTAAAGCATGCCAAGTGTTAAATTAAGCCTGAAAATATAACTTTAAAAATTAAATGTATTTGTATCTTAAAATAGAGCACAGGTCAAAAATTAGAAAACATGCCAATATGTAAATTAAGCCTTAAAAAAATTGCAGTTAATAGTGAGACAATTGATGATACACAATACAAACAGTCAAACAAAAGGAATTAATAGTGAGGCAATTGAAGGTATGGCAGGTGACGGTGGGGGTGGGGTGGGGTGGTGGATTATTTGCAGATTAATATTATATTTACAGCCGTTACCGTTCCAGGATAAAATTAAGGAGCTAAATGAATTTATATTAATTCTTCTCTAAAATGATTCGGTTGCTGGTTCCACAGAATGGCAGTTGCGTATCTAAAAGATCTATGTCATATTCTGAGTTCTAATTCTTGGAACCAGTGGCGTCACTAGGGGGGGGGGGGGTGCGGGCCGCACCGGGTGACACCATCACAGGGGGGTGACACCAAAATGGAAAAATGCAAATTGGTACAGGAGGACTCGGAGGAGGTCCATGGGGGAAGTCTGGAGGGGGTGACACCATGAGTTTACCGCACTGGGTGACGCCAACCCTAGTGACGCCACTGCTTGGAACATCTCAGATATTCGAATATCTAAAATTGTATTTACTGTGTTTAAAACATAGCAAGTCATTCAAACATTGCGGAGCAATCTCATATAAGAATCAATTTAGGATTCTCCGCTGATGCTGTCATAGACCAAAACAGTATTCGTATGGTATATACATGCGCCGTGAGACCCATATAAATTGTGCGTAATATTGACCAGCAACAATGTTTATAATTTAAAATTTACAACAAAAGATGAGAAAAGAAGCGTGACATGTTCAATTTTCTTCTCAAAATTCATAACTATTATTATATGATTGGTCTCAGCGGGTCGGTTTCTGTACGGACATCTTCCTTTGATCTATTGTTGCATTTTTTTTTTAAATTGCAGGAAAAACGCTGATCGAAACCTGACTCTGTGGATGTCTGATACCACTTATTGTCTGCCGCGGTATTTTGTGAAATCTCAACATACAATTTTTCAGTGATACACTCACCTGCACAAGATTTCTGTCTTAGGTCGCGTGAGTTTCACATCTGTTGGCCAATATTACCTGTATGAATTCCAGCGTGAAATTTTAATTAATCCAATTATTTACGATTTTATTCAGATAGTACTAGGGATAATTCATCTTAATTATATAAACATAGTTATTACTTGCACCTGAAAGCTAATTTCATGACGGTAAACGTTTTCTCACCTGTTCAATTTACATTGTATCTTACTCTGTGGCAAGACAAGATAAACAATTAGTATAAATGGTCCATTACTTACCCTCGGGCACTCATGATAGAAGGGTTTGTTTATTCACTCTTGAGGCTTTGCATGCTGATTTTGAAGAGATCAAATATAACTATCTTTACTGTCCAGAAATTGTAACAATTGTAGCTTAGACTTAAGCATGTGATCGTTGAAATCGCCCCATCAGCTGCTAGTTTATTCTATTGTAACAGTTCGTCAATATCCACCTGGAGCGGCACGCGATGGGAAGGGGGGGGGGGGGGTATTTGGGGGGTAGAGTATGATTTTTCGTGCACTCATAAATAACATTTTTGTGTGCAAAACTAAAGTTATTGTACAAGTATACATCTTATAATAGAGTACGATACTGTGTATTCTGTTTTGGAAAAGAGTAATATTTCTCATCAATATGACTTTCAATTACACCACTCACCGCACCCTCTGCACAGTAAACATCAACTGTTTCTCTAGTTTTGATTAATATTATCAAAATCGCTCCTGATTTTCCTGCAGACTTTATGGTTAATTAAAAATGTTACTTATACTTTTACAAAGCAGCATCAAATAATATAGAGAAGAAAAAAAATATATTTTCATTCTGGCGTACAATTTAATTTTGGATAACTGTAAATAAGGAATGTTACATTTTTTTGTACGTTGTGTCACGGTATTTGTCGATCAAACGTAACATAGTCTTGGGTAATAAAACGAATAGCTCTTAAAATACATCTCAATAAATGTGTAGAAAAAGAAGGGAAATATATATTTATAATATCTTTAAAACTAATATTTAGTGTTGGAATTATGTGAGTGGTGTCAAGATATTGTTACGTAGCATGAATGTACAAGAACATCAGTTAGCAATAAATACATTCCGGATGATTTGGAGAGGAATTGACTTTTTCATATACCTTCTCTACAGATAAATGTACTATTACTTGTATTAGCATGAAATTTAAATAGAGTATAACGTAAAGAACGAGAAGAGGGAAATTACTAGAATCTCCCACAGGCGTGTGGACAGGATAGGGAAGGTTTGTGTCAGGGTCGATACTTGCTATTCCTTGCGGCAAACTTTATTCCACGGATTTAGGATTCCCTATCATGTTCACACACGTAGAGAAGCCTTGTCACAAACTTTATTCCACGAGGATAATATTTTCGTATCATGTCCACACATATGGAGAAGTCTTGCCACAAATCGTATTCCACAAGGGTTAGATTTCCCTGTCATGCCCACGTACGTGGAGAAATCTTGTCACAAACCTTATTCCACGAGGGTTAGATTACTCTATCATGTTCACACACGTGGAGAAGTTTTGCTACAAACGTTACTCTAAGAGGATTAGATTTCATACCACGTCCGCACACAACGAGAAATTGCCGTTTGAACCTTCAAAACACAAGACGGTATAGGTCGAAACGAATATTTTATTTTTGAATAATCTGTCAATTTCATCCACTTATAGCCTCGAGACACAAAATCTGAGGTTAGAATTATGTAAATAATGGTGGATCCTTTTTCTATTTATGTCTTTTTATCCTGAAAATCTGATAATGCAAAAATAATCCCAAAGCGCAAGTGAAAAAGCATAATAAAATCGTGAGACTTGCTTTTTCGTATTCTCTTTGTACCTTGTGCATGACTCAGTGGTATGTTTTAGCCCTTCAGCAATTGTCCCTTGAACCTTTAAAGACCCGAAACGTATAGAAAGTTTTTACAAAATATTTGTTAGCTAATTTATCCTTTGTAAACTAACTTATCAGATCTAAGAGGAAATATCTTCAAACCTATGGTACATATTTCCTTGCATGCAGAGCTCTGATTTTCAAGAACTATATAGAGACTAATGAACAGAGTCATGCATGTTTTATATAGCTATAAAAAAAATTGCAAGGATTAAAATCATACTTTGTTGTAATTTTACAACGTGTCATTCCCTTGGATAAATTAGAATGAAATAAATTTATAAAATAATAATAAAAAAAAAAACGCTGACAAGATTCACTAGAAGATATATATATATATATATATATATATATATATATATATATATATATATATATATATATATATATATATATATATATATATTATTACAAATTTCACTGTGTAAGAGATAGCAACGTTATTTTTGTCCAAACAATTTTTGACATATAAATTGTTCAAAATGCATTTAAGTTTTTTAATACAAGCTGTTGAATACTTATAAATTTTGTTTCTTTGTTATTATTTTGTAAAATTTAAAAGACAAAAAAATGCCTTAGACCACTAATTAGTCATCTTTCGTGCCTTACATTACTTGAAGATTATGCCGGTTCTTAAAGAAAGTACTAAAATTGAAGTTAGATAGTATGTATCTTGATATGATAAAATATCAGTTGATGTATTAAACAGTATGAATCTGTGTACACATTTAAGTTGATGTATTAAACAGTAAGATTCTGTGTACACATTTCAGTTGATGTATTAAACAGTATGAATCTGTGTACACGTTTCAGTTGATGTATTAAACAGTATGAATCTGTGTACACATTTCAGTTGATGTATTAAACAGTATGAATCTGTGTACACATTTCAGTTGATGTATTAAACAGTATGAATCTGTGTACACATTTCAGTTGATGTATTAAACAGTATGAATCTGTGTACACATTTCAGTTGATGTATTAAACAGTATGAATCTGTGTACACATTTCAGTTGATGTATTAAACAGTATGAATCTGTGTACACATTTCAGTTGATGTATTAAACAGTATGAATCTGTGTACACATTTCAGTTGATGTATTAAACAGTATGAATCTGTGTACACATTTCAGCTGATGTATTAAACAGCATGAATATGTGTACACATTTCAGTTGATGCATTAAACAGTATGAATATGGGTACACTTTTCAGTTGATGTATTAAACAGCATGAATCTCTGTACACTTTTCAGTTGATGTATTAAACAGCATGAATCTGTGTACACATTTCAGTTGATGTATTAAACAGTGTGAATATGTGTACACATTTTGGTTGCTGTATTAAACAGCATGAATCTTTGTACACATTTCGGTTGCTGTATTAAACAGCATTAATCTGTGTACACATTTCAAATGATCATTTTCATTACCATTTTGTTGCAGCACATCCTTTATCTAAACGGATATTACGCACTCACAAAGTTTGTTACTTAAGATTATATAAAATGTTCTTTTATTACGATGGTCCTTGTATGAAGAAATAACTCCATCAATATCTCTCTTACTTTTGTTAAACATTTTATATTAATTGTACTGTTGTTTAACTTTGATATCGAGACTCTTCAAGGCTTCAAGGCAGTGTCATCCTGTCTAGACTATATATGCAAAAAGAATATTTTTTTAGAGCATGATCAATCTATGGTAGAAAACGACCAAAATCTCACACCCTGCAGATCTTTTGATTTTGCTTTTTTATTCCATTACGTCGGCGACTTTTCATTTTATCTCTCAAGAAAGTGTTAACATCATACAAGTGTGGACGTTACAAAGTGCATGAAGTCAAAAATTACTTTCGGCCATGGTAAAATTAATTGATTTTACATTTGTTTCTTTCAATGATATAAAACTTATTTCATTTTACTATTAAACAATTAATTTGTACATTTTGTTTCTGTTCTCTTATTGCTTGAGGTAGCTTTGTCAGAGGTCACAGCGCCATCTAGCATCCATCATTTGGGACCTCTCTCTTCCGTATACTTCATCCACGTGGACACGTGCCGTTTTCTTCAGCGCCTACACCTTCTAACTTAGGTTGCCTTGTTTTCAGGTATATAAATTAAACAGAGGAAACTCTAACAGTTGCAAATGGCTGCCTGGAATATTGGCAGATTGATTTCCATGTAAGGTTTCATAAATTTTCAATAACAACCCAGTGGTGTGTCTTCTCGGGAACAACTGCATAGAAGTATGGAAGCATTTAAGCACCAAAAAATGTTGATTTCGTGTAGGATTTGTTTTTGCTTCTGGTCAAACTTTTTGCCAGACTTTCAGGATGACAGAAAGTACATGGATAACTAATAGAAGACAGTTGATAGCACTAATGCAATATTTTCAGTTATAGACATATATGTGGATACATTTTACATTTGTTTCATATCCTGTTCTAAAGTGTGGTGAACCACATGAGAATTAAATGGCAAGCGCATGAAGAAATATTTTTTTATCTACCGTCATACTAGATACAGCACTGCATATTGGCCTCTCTTTCAATATCACATTTACGTACATCATGACCACGAGCTTTTGAAAATAAAATAAGTCCTGACAGGTAAAAAATGTAAATGAAAAAAGTGAAACAATGTTTTGAAAATCAATTTCCATCATGTTTTAACCATACAATAGATTTTTAAAATGCTATGGATTTAAAAATATGAAAGTATATGTGTGTTACTTTTACATCACTGTAAATATATCAACTTCTACCATCATAGCTTCAAATGATGCATGAAGCTTAAAAAATAAAATTAAAAAACATTTCGCATTCAAAAACATCAATGATTAGAAAGAGCCATTTAATGATGTACATATGAAATCCCCTTGCTGTAGCAAAATACATTGGCTAGGCAATAAAAACTTCTTTAATTACAACATTTATCCATCCCTTGTCTGTCTTAAAGCCGCAAGACAAACCATTTCAACATATTTTAGCAATAAACATACCTGCATGTTAAAATTAGTTGTATCGAAGTGGTTTTCACTTTGAATTTGAAGACTATAATTTATTGATTGCTCAAAAGTAGTTGGACGTGGGAACTTGCGTAACATCTTCGTTATTGTTATGGAAGTCACTGTTGCTTTTTTATATACTAAGTGATAGTTTCTTCACTTGTGGGAAGTGCTAGAAAGCAAGATAAAAAGTTTATTGATGACTGTAAATTTCATATCCCATTTTTAATTTAAGAAAATTACTGTTCAACTGAAGGGCAGATCAAAGGACAATTTGAAAAGGTTTCTAAGGGAAAAAATTTGAATGCTAAATTTACAGGCAAGTAATAATGCACATGATGGCAAATTATACGAGGAGCTTTCCATTCCCACTACGCAGGTGGGAGAAAGTGGAGGGCTATTAGGGCACACTCCATAGCATAAAAAGTTACATGTTACTTTTCCAAATGTTACTTTTACAGGCACATTGTAATTGACATTTTCCCACTACGATGGTGGGGAATATACAGTTATCATGTATATACTAATGAGAAAGATATTTAAAAAAATTTAAAAAAAAAAAAAAAAATCTATTTCGATTAATTTAGCGGAAAAAGTATGAGAAAAAAGCAAAAGTTGCACTTATATATACAAAAGCGAAACCTCTGATCAAGTCGGCAACATATCAAAATAATTATTATTTAGGTAGATACAAAAAGCGAGGGGGGGGGGGTAAGTTTGAAAAAGAACCTTCAATTAATAGAAAGTTTTCGTGATAAAAAAAATACTTCTAACATAGCCTGATACTTGGGCACTACCACTATTGTTTAGACTTCTTATCAGCAAAGAAAGCCAAACCCCACTTGTCAGCGGTATTAACACATTAGACAATTACACAACATATACACGTAGTATATTTCAAGGGATTACCAGATAAAATGCGCATACTTTCCAATCAACTCCTAAATGTAAACCATTAAGCCCACAACATATGTACTACATAAGTAATATTTGTACTATATGCAAAACAATCTGATATTTTTTACTTGATATATCACATTTAACTTCAGTATTCACTGAGCGCTCCTTTAACAGAAGGAAATATATGCAAAACAATCTGGAAGTGATGTTACCAGTATCTTTCTAAACTGCAAACGCACAGCTGTCGGAAAGCAATGAACAAGTCCCCTCTATCTGTCTGTTTGTCTGTTTCTCTCTCTCTCTCTCTCTATCTCTCTCTCGTCCTCTCTCTCTATCTCTCTCTCGTCCTCTCTCTCTCTCTCTCTCGATATATATATATATATATATATATATATATATATATATATATATATATATATATATACATATAGATAGATAGATAGATAGATAGATAGATAGATAGATAGATAACTGGGCATTGTGTCTCAAGGAGCAAATTGATGTGAGACCTGCAATAATTCTGTTGCGTTTATTATTATACTTTTTGCTTTTGGTGGGTAGGTGCTATTCGCGCCGAGGGTTTCACTGTCTCGTGGCCGGCGTAAGGACAATCTTTTTGCGCTAATATATGGACAATTACACCTTGATAATCAGCCGCTGTTCTCAGGTCTGTTCTTGATCACGGCGTTAATCCGCTAAATACTACGTGTATATGTTGTGTAATTGTCTAATGTGTTAATACAGCTGACAAGTGGGGTTAATTGTCTAATGTGTTGATACAGCTGACAAGTGGGGTTTGGCTTTCTTTGCTGATAAGAAGTCTAAACAATAGTGGTAGTGCCCAAGTATCAGGCTATGTTAGAAGTATTTTTTTTATCACGAAAACTTTCTATTAATTGAAGGTTATATATATAAATATATATATATATATATATATATATATATATATATATATATATATATATATATATATATATATATATATATATATATATAGATAGATAGATAGATAGATAGATAGAGAGAGAGAGAGCGAGAAAGGGGGGGAGAGAATAGATAGATAGATTGCAGGATGGGTGGATAGATGGATTGATTAAACAAAGAAGAACTGGATAAATGGATTTAAAGATGAAATGATGGATACATTAATAGATGTAAGTGTGCATGGAAAGATGCATTGGTGCATAGATGATCAGACAGATACATGCATATTTATATATAAAAGAATTTGTAAAATATTTCATCTAAATTTCTTTTCCCATCTTAAATAATCTATAAGTATTGAGTTCAATATTATTTCTACATGCAGCTAAAACATCAGTGTTCTTATTTTAATCTCAGGAGTGAATGAAGCAGAATTTTCACTTTTTTCCGTACAAAAAAAACCCGCATAGCTTCATAAAAGAAACGATATTATTTTACAACAATTTTTAAAGAATGAAACTAATATAACAAAAGATGCCAATGAACGTGGGATGGGCTAGGAACAAATTTAAAAAAATACAATTATTAACGTCCAGAATAAAATAATAACTTACTGGGAATCGTAAATGCAGAGGATAACATTTAAATATGATATGAACCCTATTTTTATTAATATGTTCAACTACTGGTATAATTCCGCCGCTTGTATGTCCACATGGGTGATTTGATAAATGAATGTCAATTGCGGTATATATATTAAATATTTGATAGATCAGTTTGTTTGTTGGTGTGCAACATTTTGTGTCCGATTCTATAATTGACACGTGGTTATATGTTTTGGTACATCCTCTTAAGGTAAACCAAAAGTGAGAAATTTGTTATCTGTTATTCAGAAAATCCTAAAACAAAATTAAATTCTCACTCAAACTCTATCTTCTAAGACGACGAATAAATCAAGGTATGTTTTGTTTGGCTTTATCTGTGCCAAAGTTTTTATACTTAGTCGCTTCAAGAAAATATCGATGTAAGTAATATTATTAAAACGTCAAAAACTATTTCAAAACATTTTGATGAGATCTAGTAACAAGTGAAAGGTACAGAATAAACTGAATTATAGTTCCAGATAATTAACTAAGTGATAACTTAACACGTCTTCGAATATAGAGGCAACCCGAGTCAATAATAATAATACATACATACATACATACATACATACATACATACATACATACATACATACATACATACATACATACATACATGCAAAAAGCTTTCTTACATACCCACGTTGGTCGAGCCGAGACTCTAACACACGCGAACAGATGCTAGAAGTGTGAGTGATCTGTAAAGGCTAGACCACTCGGCCACCCGGAACCACCAATACATAAATCAGATATCAAGAGACAAACCAAAGTGTTATATGCACAAAGTCAATAGTGAGTTTACATGTAACAAGAACATTATTAAGTTATCCAATACTACCAAACATATTCCAAAATTTGCATCAAGTTACTGAGCAACCATTACATATTTTAACATTTATCTCTTTCACTTAAAATCTTTTAATAAACATTTATAGTCATATTAATAAGTTAGGCTGATCGAATATGAAATAAATGCAGTTTATTCACAGGTGGTCATGTGTATTTATTATGTGTATTTTATATGTTTCCAGCTTTAAAGTTCTTAACATATCTGGAGCAGTTGGTATGATCGCTAAATAATTTTAATATCTTTTCCCTTGAATGAGCATTTACTACGGATAACAGTTAAACACCACAGACGACCGCCTCCGAGCTTAACAGCAAAAATGATGAACAGGTGTTCTGATAACTTCAGACGACAAAATCAATTAGCACACAAAGTACATGCTTCACGGTTTACATGCACCATCGCCTTTTCTTTCTGGAAATATCATTTTATGGATCGGCAATCATTCAAGACAGAATTCCATTAATAACCGAGGCAATATATTACCAAGGTTTAAACCACTAGAATTGTAAGTGCATGTCCCAAAGGAACTGTTGTGGGTCCTGGTTCATCTGACATTCTACCCAGTAGGACATATAACAGTGGCAAATTGAATTTCAAATGTTTTGTTGCCATTTAAGCGAAACAACTGGTGCACTTGGTTCTTGAAATTTTGCTACGGATGGTGTACATAAAAGTTAAAATTAAAGGAGAGAAAATAAAAACCCTTTAAAATCGCTTGTAATGAATGAAACAAATATGAAGCTACTTGAAAATAGAATACAAACAATTTCCTTAAATCTACTAAAAAGGTTTTATTAGCGTTTTAACTAGCACATTCACGTTGCATCTAAAACAAAATCTCGCAGTGTAATACGGTTATATAGGCCCTGACACTATTTTTATTTAATCCGTGGGTCTAAATTCCATTTTTTATCTGATTGCATATTTATGTATAAAAGTGCTACCAAAATAACGGAAAGGGCCCTTTCAAAGAGGTAAAATCATTGCCTACAGAAAATATAAACTCCTGACTATTTTGATACATTTGCGCATCCAATATTAGGAATATTCCATGTATTCGAGAAAAAAAATGAAAAACGTATGTAACGCTGCAAGTTAAAAGACATGTCCACGAAGACCTAGAAAGCTTTTAGTACAGGGTCAGCTGTACTCCTGTGCGACGTGTGTGTGGAAAGTTGGCAACATATATCATTTAAAAGCTTATGACATCAGGAATCTGAAGAATATTATCGTTATTATCTTAAATGTCAATGTCACATTTCAAGGTCATATATAAGACCCCAAAATAAAAGTAAGATCTACATATATCTTAAAAAATATTTGTCTGTTCTACGAATTTACATAAAGATATACATGACTTTTCTCTTTGAACTTAACATTTTATGTGTGTTAAAGGTTTAGACATTTAATGCAGCATGAGAATAGTGAACAAACGTCGGTTTTTTAGCTCTAGTAAATAATGGTCTGGAGTATACTAATTACTGTACTGCTTATAATTACTGTACTGCTTATACAAGTGTAGAATTTTGCCATCAATACGAATGTCATGCAACCTCCTGCAAAAAAAAAACCGCAACAACATTCTATATGCAAATGAAAAAGTGAAAACAGCTTTAAATATGCTGAGATAGGTTTATGGAGAAACTGGTTCTTTCAAAAGAAGAGAGTCGTGGCGAATACACACATTGCTGTATTATTATTTTTAAATTGAATTCACCACTATTGGATCAAGCATGATGTTGTATAATATAATATTATATTGCAGTATATAAGCAGTAGGATTAAGCATGATATTGTATAATACAATATTATATTGCAGTATATAAGCAGTATTGAATCAAGCATGATATTGTACAATATAATATAATATTGCAGTATATAAGCAGTAGGATTAAGCATGATATTGTATAATACAATATTATATTGCAGTATATAAGCAGTATTGGATCAAGCATGATATTGTATAATATAATATTTTATTGCAGTATATAAGCAGAAGGATCAAGCATGATATTGTATAATATAATATAATATTGCAGTATATAAGCAGAAGGATCAAGCATGATATTGTATAATATAATATAATATTGCAGTATATAAGCAGTAACATCAAGCATGATATTGTATAATATAATATAATATTGCAGTATATAAGCAGAAGGATCAAGCATGATATTGTATAATATAATATTATATTGCAGTATATAAGCAGAAGGACCAACCATGATATTGTATAATATAATATTATATTGCAGTATATAAGCAGTAGGATCAAGCATGATACTGTATAATATAATATTATATTGCAGTATATAAGCAGTAAGATCAACCATGATATTGTATAATATAATATTATATTGCAGTATATAAGCAGTAGGATCAAGCATGATATTGTATAACATAATATTATATTGTAGTATATAAGCAGAAGGATCAACCATGATATTGTATAACATAATATTATATTGCAGTATATAAGCAGTAAGATCAAGCATGATACTGTATAATATAATATTATATTGTAGTATATAAGCAGAAGGATCAACCATGATATTGTATAATATAATATTATATTGCAGTATATAAGCAGTAGGATCAAGCATGATATTGTATAACATAATATTATATTGTAGTATATAAGCAGAAGGATCAACCATGATATTGTATAATATAATATTATATTGCAGTATATAAGCAGTAAGATCAACCATGATATTGTATAACATAATATTATATTGTAGTATATAAGCAGAAGGATCAACCATGATATTGTATAATATAATATTATATTGCAGTATATAAGCAGTAAGATCAAGCATGATATTGTATAACATAATATTATATTGTAGTATATAAGCAGAAGGATCAAGCATGATATTGTATAATATAATATAATATTGCAGTATATAAGCAGTAAGATCAACCATGATATTGTATAATATTATATAATATTGCAGTATATAAGCAGAAGGATCAAGCATGATATTGTATAATATAATATAATATTGCAGTATATAAGCAGTAAGATCAAGCATAATATTGTATAATATAATATAATATTGCAGTATATAAGCAGTAGGATCAAGCATGATATTGTATAATATAATATAATATTGCAGTATATAAGCAGTAAGATCAAGCATGATATTGTATAATATAATATAATATTGCAGTATATAAGCAGAAGGATCAAGCATGATATTGTATAATATAATATAATATTGCAGTATATAAGCAGAAGGATCAAGCATGATATTGTATAATATAATATAATATTGCAGTATATAAGCAGTAAGATCAACCATGATATTGTATAATATAATATAATATTGCAGTATATAAGCAGTAAGATCAAGCATGATATTGTATAATATAATATAATATTGCAGTATATAAGCAGAAGGATCAAGCATGATATTGTATAATATAATATAATATTGCAGTATATAAGCAGAAGGACCAACCATGATATTGTATAATATAATATAATATTGCAGTATATAAGCAGAAGGATCAAGCATGATATTGTATAATATAATATTATATTGCAGTATATAAGCAGAAGGATCAACCATGATATTGTATAATATAATATTATATTGCAGTATATAAGCAGTAAGATCAAGCATGATATTGTATAACATAATATTATATTGCAGTATATAAGCAGTAAGATCAAGCATGATATTGTATAATATAATATAATATTGCAGTATATAAGCAGTAAGATCAACCATGATATTGTATAATATAATATAATATTGCAGTATATAAGCAGTAAGATCAACCATGATATTGTATAACATAATATTATATTGCAGTATATAAGCAGTAGGATCAAGCATGATATTGTATAATATAATATTATATTGCAGTATATAAGCAGTAGGATCAAGCATGATATTGTATAATATAATATTATATTGCAGTATATAAGCAGTAGGATCAAGCATGATATTGTATAATATAATATTATATTGCAGTATATAAGCAGTAGGATCAAGCATGATATTGTATAATATAATATAATATTGCAGTATATAAGCAGTAAGATCAACCATGATATTGTATAACATAATATTATATTGCAGTATATAAGCAGTAGGATCAAGCATGATATTGTATAATATTATTGTTGAATACAATAGTATTGATAATGCATGGATTGAACCTGACAACTTATAATTGTCCAAGAACCACACAAATTATTAATAGGCTGTTGCCTCTTATAATTATGCTACTCAAAACGTAGCATTTGTAAAAAGGCAATACACAGAGGTCGCAATTAAGTACAAACTATGTACAAACAATGAATAGCTCATGTAATTATTTGACATTAAAGAAAAGATCAAACATCACGAGTTCCTAGGTAATAATGATCTTATGCCACCTGTCATTTATTAGAGCCGCCATAGACGGTGCATACAATCTTCATCTTCCATAACTTGAAGATATGTGAATGCAATTTTGCCAGTGATAAGTCTACTACGTAATGATGCTCCTCTACTATTGCGCAGAAACGAAGACTTTTGAAAAGTATGATCTGTACATTATCCAACAATTTGGATATCATTTTGTTTTGAATAATTTAAGTATTGTATTCTATGCAATGAAAACATGTCATGGAATAGAACACGGATAAAAGTGTTCTATACAATAAAAACATGTCATGGAATAGGACACTGATAAAGGTGTTCTGTGCAATAAAACATGTCTTTGAATTGAATACTGAATAAGGTGTTCTATGCAATGAAAATATGTCATGGAATAGAACACTGATAAAGGTGGACAGAAGTTATTGATGGCCAAACTGGATTTTTTCACTATCTCAGAGCACTTGAAACAATCCAAATACCGTAGATTCAAAGGTCATATTCAGGAGAAACACACATGTTACCTGGAATTTGTGTGCAAGAAAGAGCAAAGCACAAAGATATGACACACATGTTACCTGGAATTTGTGTGCAAGAAAGAGCAAAGCACAAAGATATGACACACATGTTACCTGGAATTTGTGTGCAAGAAAGAGCAAAGCACAAAGATATGACACACATTATACTTGTAAGGCTAGAAATCAGTGCAAAGAAATTTAAATTGTAATAGCAAATCAGGATTGTATGTACAATTTATTGCAGAAATATTAATGACTGTGGATCGTATTAGGATTCTAATAAATACATATGAAATCAGACTAAATAAATACTAGTACTTTGGATTTACTCCGATCATGTGATCTTTTACTCTCCAACTAAGAATGTAAACATGGCAGTATTAACAAATGCTCCAAAAACCCGAAACATAGTTGGCAGATCATAGCTTGTAAGTTTAAAAAGGGATCTCTGCACATGTATCTAATATGAATCAATCATTTTGTCAAAACTATTCGTAGGAGTATATTTAAAATAACGCAAACTAAACAAAAGATCATTGTCTCTCCTGTAACTATTTTGCCAGGAAAACTATGTCACTGTTGTGTGGTAGCAAGATGATGTTGCAAATCCAAATATTCTAGTCACTTCTGACTAATGTTGGCAAGTAGGAGATGTAGAAGCTTTTCAAAAGGAATGTATTTTCCTCAATCCACTTATACTGTGATGAAATATCTATAATGTTTGTGTTGGGAAGATCTTGTGCACACAATTGTATTTACCTCGATCTCCTTATACTGCGATGAAATATCTATAATGTGTGTGTTTGGGAGTTCTTGTGCACATAACGCTGTTCTTATCTGTTGGCAGGCCTGCACTACACAGAAAGGTGCACATGTAGTGCAGAGGACGAAATATGTGCAAAAAATCTTGATTTTATATTTTATTTGGAGAAGATGAAAAGGGAACAACCTTTAATTTTAGCCATAATTTGATCTCACTCATGATGTGTAGAAGTGAAACTAGTTGAAGTACAATAAGTCATTATCAGTTTTGACAGAGTACCACGAAGATAGTACTCAATACTTTATATATTGTATACATATGTATGTATGTATGTATGTATGTATGTATATATGTATGTATGTATGTATGTATGTATGTATGTATGTATGTATGTATGTATGTATGTATGTATGTATGTATGTATGTATGTGTGTATATGTGTATGTATGTATGTATGTATGTATGTATGTATGTATGTATGTATGTATGTGTGTGTATATGTGTATGTATATATGTATGTGTGTATGTATGTATGTGTGTATGTATATATGTTTGTATATATATGCATATGTATATATATATATATATGTATGTATATATGTATATATATATGTGTATGTATGTATGTATGTATGTATGTATGTATGTATATGTATATATATGTATGCATATAATATTTATATAAAAATATGTAGTTGTATGTATGACTATTAGTCTCTACATTATAATCTCACAAAGATAGTACTAAATACAGCCATCGTATGGCACAATAAATTAGTATATCATGAAATTTCATAAAAGATTTTTAGGTACAATATTGATTGTGTATTCAAGAAAATGCCTTTGGTTTAGTAGTTTATCAGTATTTATTGAATCTATGTTGAAAATATTAATTGTTGAGGCAATTCAATAAAATCTTGAAAATCCAAATTTTAGAAAGCATTGGAATGGACTAAGATTCCAAATGGCATTGACCTTTCATCTTCCACCTTAAAATGTAATGTTTCTGTTGCGTATTCCAGTAAAAATACCTTATAAACTTGTATGACGGTATGAATTGTATAGTTTGCGTGAAGCAATGCAAAAAGCCATTTGACTTCTTCAGATCAAAATCACCTTGGCCTGTCAGTTCGTATACCTCGCAGGCAACCTACTCGTGATTTTTTAAGTCCAGCCAATCACAGACAAATAAAAACGGAAATAGACGTCGATATTTGTTTTTTCTTAAATTTCCGAGGCTACTTTGTCGAAAAAGGTAATGTTCTGAACCGTTCAATTTGTCTACACAAGCAAATGTGTTACTGAAATTGAGTTTATATTATTGAGACTATAGTATAGCCTTGACCTGTTACCTTGACCATAATGAGACAAAAAATGGCAAGATTTTGTTTTTCATCTCATGGTCTTTGGTTACAAATAATATATATTGCAACTTTTCTTACCATATTCCCACGGAAGGCAAATATATGACAACTGGCCCTGGACTAATTTGGGGAATGTTCTCGTGCTATAGTGAGTAACATCAACAGATTTTGCGGGACACATAATATATTCGACTACTACATTTGAACCCTCTTATTCAGGATTTTGGTTAGAATCCTACGCTGCTGAATTTACAGGGAAAAGTCACCTACTCCTATGAGATATTTGCACCACTCTTTAGTGAGTATGCATGGTACCTCTACGACGTCACGCACGTGAACTTTTAACTAAAGACGCTCAGTGATAGAATAATTTTGTTT
The DNA here is from genome assembly GCA_029931535.1 of Margaritifera margaritifera. Taxonomy (NCBI): domain Eukaryota; kingdom Metazoa; phylum Mollusca; class Bivalvia; order Unionida; family Margaritiferidae; genus Margaritifera; species Margaritifera margaritifera. Next base: position 2,235,326 of record JAQPZY010001506.1, on the reverse strand, counting down.
AGATTATGCAGAAAATATCTGGCAGTGGTTTGAAAATGTTATTGTACACAAAGGAATAAAGGTTATCATCTGATCTCAGTTGAAAAAATATTTGAAGACATATTCTACACATATGCATACTATAGTAAAAACTGATCGATTGATCTAACTTTATCTCATCCGATCAAGTAGAAAAATAAATCCTATGTGATTCATGGATATATATATATATATATATATATATATATATATATATGTGTGTGTGTGTGTGTGTGTGTGTGTGTGTGTGTGTGTGTGTGTGTGTGTGTGAATGAACCAAGCCGGTAAAGTAACCGAGTATACTGGTTAACGTATTGTCCTAGTACAGGCTCACAACATGTACGTAATGCTAGGTATAGTGCGGCTTTGTCCTCATATTTGCGGACATGTGGACGGACAATCCATTTAACCACTTAATTTGCCTTTTTTCACAGAGTAGATGCGACAAATATTCATTACATAGGACAAAAGCACGGACAAAAATGGTATCGAAGAAAGTCTGTATATAAAGGAGTACGAGTTAAAAATATTAAATCATTCAATTACGTTTTCTTCTTTACAATCCATATGCAAATCCAAGATTTTAAAATATTAAAAGCAAATTTTCCAGTACAATGTCTATTTGAGGGCAATAATAAGAAAGTGCAACTCATTGAAAATTTATATCAGGTAAGAGACTCTAAATCACAGGATAAATATAATTAAATACAATGTCTTAATATAATTAAATACAATGTCTTAATATAATTAAATACAATGTCTACTCCACTGTACTTAATTTTTTGAATGTTAGATGCAAATATCCAGAAAAAAAGCAGCACGTGACGACAAAGGTCGTACGTGGTCATTCAGATTTAAAATGTGTGTCTTCATGGTTTTCCAGATATTGGAGAAGCTGGAATAAATCCTGTATTTGGTTTGAAACTGTAACCATATGAGATACAAGTCATGATCTAGTTTAGTTCAAATAGTACCTTAAAGTCTTGGCATCAAGGCATATCCTAACAGCCTTATTCTCCAAGCAGAGAATGCAGTTGGTCCCAGAGTACCAAAGTTTTCCTTCCTTTTTCTATACAAATGTTAATTATTAACCTATTTGAATACAATTAATAAATTTATTTCACTTTCTGCATATAACTATTCATTTTAATTTATTCAATTTGGAAACTTTCATTGGAATTTGAATCTCTCTCTCTCTCTCTCTCTCTCTCTCTCTCTCTCTCTCTCTCTCTCTCTCTCTCTCAAGTACACATATAACCTGACCCAGGGGAAGTAACCAAAAATACACCAGATTGACATTGAAGTGGAGATATCCTACGAGTCAGTCTTTTACCATAGTAAATCAGACGAAATAAACAAAGGTTTTTGGCATCATGTAATTAAATTGTCCTGTTTTATGTTTTTGTTTTCTTGCAAGAAATTCCACTTTGCATGGTTTGTTCTCCGGGTAATTTAGTTGAACCTCTATATTTAATTATGTGATTAAAAAAGCAATAATTACTTTATGCATTTTTCCCCGAAGACATCATAATAGTACGCAAGACTTCCGAAATGGCGGTCACGCAGAGTTGCAAATAATTAAGAGTAATAGGTGGGATTTGCGTGACGTAGTCAGTCATTCTTTGATGTCTCCCTTACAAGGAGCGCCTCATTTGATGTAGTGAACGAATCCGTCTTTTCAGCTAGGCGCACTGCAAATTTCGAAATAAGATTAAATTCACTGTAATTAAATAATCTACAAAAGTGTGTTGAATTATTTAAAGAGAAACCATTTAATAACAGCTTAAGAACATTACTTAAGCAAATAATAAGGCCAGAACTCCAAAATAAAATTAAAATCTGGCGTATTTCATAAGGATAAAGTCCGAACTTTTCCCTCCACCGAATGATAGATCAATGTATCAGGATATAAAAAATGCCCTTCAACAAAGCTAAGTTCTCTGATATCTGGTTGGATATTTAATCGCGTTCATTCAGCATGATTGGAATTGTTTCTTTTAGATATATTGGTTGATCAAATTAAAGTCACCTGTGGTATATTGACATCCCATTCATAAACACACTCTGAACTCTTGACCATGTCAAGAAAGAAAGTCCGTAGTTCATAGATATTGTGTCCTCAAATCTGGCATGAGTGAGAGGAGTGCAACAGGCGCAAAGAGAAAACAAATTGATAGTTTCAAGTGGACATTTGTCTGTACCTGGGGGAATGCCTTGCTACAAGGGCCTTTATTTGAGGATATTTACGTGATGAGTCTATAAAAGTCCCATCTTACTATATTTAGCCATTCCTATCTGTGGCAAATCTTTGACACCGCTGAGCTTGTAAATTGAATTAAACGGAGTTTTGACAGCGTTAAATTTGTTTGATTGAAGGGAATTGTCCACCTCGAACGACGTGTGACGAATGAAGAATGAGATATTAATTGCTTTGAAATATTAATAAATCGCTATGTTTGATAGTCATGTCTATGCATAAAATTAAACACAATATAGACAGGACTTAACATCATTCAAAGAAGGTCACTTCCATTGAAATTATCCGAAAATTCGGTTATACCAGTTAGTCCTTAAACTCAGGTCATAAATATTGACATATTGGTACCACCCAGGCAAATACTGTCACCGATATTTGGATTGGTCTATATCCCTAGATAGATTATTTTTTCCGTACGATAACTGGAAGCTTTAAGTGTAAATCCAGGACTTAAGCAAGATACCATTTAAGGCTACTTCAATCATTATCTATTTCATCATCTTCCAAGTTGTCCGCAATTTTAGACAACTCCTCATTAGTAATTCGGCTGCAACATCAGACTAAAGCACATTTTAGTCATACGTTCGGCATGGACTCTTTAGCATCTTCATTGTTACTTGGACATTTGAAAAACGAAACCACAGAACAGCATCAGGTGCTGGTGGATCAGTCCAACCTATAGACATGTATTACACACCATACTTTCCACACTTTCCGAAATACTGAACAGCAGGGGGAGGGGTACAATGAGGCAACTTCTACTAGTCTGCTTCACCTTTCTTTACCCTAAACAGTATATAGCAGAGTTCATGGACATCGCCAGTGGTGTTTGGTCCAAGCATTAGAAGACAGCTGAATGCTTGGAGCTATTGAAAAACCCTGGATTTAAGTTACATTGAACAGTTCATGAAGAGCTTCTCGGTAGACCGATTGTGTTTTTAGTGCCTTTAACGCAGATACCTTCTGAGCACAAAGTGCTCACTGTCACTGTGCTACAGATACCTTCTGAGCACAAAGTACTCACTGTCACTGTGCTACAGATACCTTCTGAGCACAAAGTACTCACTGTCACTGTGCTACAGATACCTTCTGAGCACACAGTACTCACTGTCACTGTGCTACAGCTACCTTCTAAGCACGAAGCACTCACCGTATTGCAACCTGTAAAGCCATGTAAACTTCCTAATCAAAGGTATTTTAATTTTTGTTAATGTGAATGTATCTAATGCATTATACAAAATACAATGAGACCTCCGTGCTTAAGACCACATGTAGTGAAAAGATATCCTTGTCTTTGAAACAGTCGCCAAGGATTAGAATTCAGCTAGTGATCGTATGGAAGCATGGAGTAATAACAGTCTCCACAGATTAGTATTCAGCTGGTAATCCTATGGAAGCATGGAGTAATAACAGTCTCCACGGATTAGTATTCAGCTGGTAATCCTATGGATGCTTGGATTAATATTCTTATGTCAGCTTCCTCCAATGTATTTTATAATTTCCTACCTTATTACTTCTATCGGTAAGGTAACAGCAACTCTTTCTACCTGTGAATTATAGTTCGCTCCTATGATAATTCCGTTTATTTAACAGCAGTATGAGTTGACTTTGCTTCAGTTTCATTGGGGTCGCAAACTGTGAGCAGGCGGTAGATTTCTAAGAAAATATTTTTTCTGCAGTACCTCGTCTTATTCTTAAGCATTCCTAATTCAGACTAACATCAATTCGTTCATTTGTTTGAAATTTCTACCACAATTCAGACAGGTTTTGAGGGAACCACTGCGACGAATATGAACAGCGATTCAGGTAATATTGATTGTGGCGTAGAATAAATACTACTACATAAAATATTTTCTTGCCCGTCAAACCCTACATTATCCATTTATGAAGCAGTGTGCATTCTCTTTCAAAGAAAATCACGTGTTGTATAGTAGCAATACAAGTGAAGCATCAACAGAGCTGCTGCTATATACAAACAAACCATCAATTGTTTTTGGGCTTTTGTTGCAGCAGAAGAACATTATTGTGGGCCCTACAGTCGTGATCATACCATAAAGATACAAAACAGACATTTTTGAAGATAGATACTTACCTACATAAAAGAGTACTCATTGTCAGAAATTGAGACATAGGTCAGTTTATTTTTATAGTTTGGTTGACATGCAAGAAAGTTGTACGGCTGACAACATTTGTTCGCAAACCATTCCCATACACGTAAGATGATGTTCTTAAATATGTAAAGAGGTCAACCAAATCTCATGTACAGTACTTGGAAATCTGAAGTTCAAATTCAAAGAAAAGTTATATCTCGTAATAAGAGTCATAAAGAAAAATTGCTGTTTGTTGTAATCTGACAATATGCTAATGCATGATCTTATGAGGGGAAAACCAGGGATATTTACAACTGGAAGGACTTCTTTTTGGTACTGAAATAATTTTGAAAAATGCTGCTTCGCTTCTAAACACAATAAGCAAAAACCAATGTTGGACGACTCAGCACAAATGCTTGCTCCTCCGTTAACCAGCCTCTCCAGAGATGTTCTTACAATATATTTTATTAGAAGCACAAGAACAATCAATACCATCTCAAAAAGTGAGAAAATAGATATGCTATGTTGATCAGAATATTATTTTATAATATTACGTTTGAAAAAGATAAGACCTGAAAACAGATTATTTCATTGTTTGCCGAGAATCTTTACAATCAAAGGTATTTAGACCTCCATCTCCAGCTTCGGTAGAGCTATCTACTTTTGCTGATGAAAGTATGTCAATTGTCAACAGTGACGTATGTATCTTATGATTTCAATACAAACAAATCACTAAATCACTGACATAATGTTCATTGTTCACATACATTTTAGCTTCCTCCTAAAAATGGCACTAATCTTTCAGCTCCAAGTCTTGACTCATTCGGTAGTTTATAATAAGGGAAATAAGGATGAGTTATTTCAGAGTAAAAACTACTTATTAGTAATTTGAAAGGCAATCATATTTTTTTTTTTTTTTTTTTTTATGAGATAGACAATATGGAGCCATTTTGACCCTCCGAGTGGTACCAACTGACTTGCCTGGCTCATACACTTAGCATTATTAATTTTCTATCAGCATTAGTACACGTGTTTCGTTAGGCCTTGAGTGAAAGCACCAAAAAGTCATGCCAAACTATACAAAGGGTTCTGAATGATGGATCCAAAACAGCCCGATCGTTCGATTTTCAGCCGTCTTTTACGATGGCCATTATGCAAACTTCTGATTTTTTAAAATGTAATCGCATACATTTTAGACAGCTTAAATTATATTGATCAGAATGGAAATCCTTTTCAAAATGAATGTGCGTCAGTATCTAAAAATAATAGATAAAACAGTATTTACACAGTTAAGAAATTTGAAAAGTCTCATAAATCTGTTTTTACCAATCTGCTACTCTTAGACAAACATCAACCAATGATTCGTTACGATATTTTAGTTCATCACACATGACAGCTGGCTTTGCCTTAGCTGTTGAGCAAGTACAATAGAAAAGTAAAACAAAGGTGTCCTTTGCGCCTTTCTTGCTTCTCTTACTATATAGCAGTTGAACAATAAATGACATATCATGAATTCAAAATTTCGCTTCATTGGCTAAATGGGATCGACGTGTTATAGCCTGATTCACAGAGGGTTTGAGGCACTCGGGGCAATTTCTTTAATGGCGCCCCTACCGAGGCGCCCGGGGGCAATGTTCTTTAGTGGCGCCCTTACTTTGCCACAAAAAAAACATTTTTTTTATGTTAGTTGCCAACCTCCAACCTTACCCCCAATATAAGCCCTGAAACAGGCGGCTTAGATGGGGGTGGGGTGGCAAAACAAAAGGCTCCTGACGGCGCCCCCCCCCCTCGTCCGGCGCCCAGAGACAATTGCCCCTTGATCCACCACACTCGCGCCGCCACTGCTGTTACACGCTGTATCTGTATAGATTCACAATATGGAACAGATCCATAACATAAGACATATATCAAATTAAAGAGCTAAATATGTTTTTTTTCTTCTTTTTTTGTTTTAAAATATTGTATTGCCTCGATTACCAATATATAAACGGCAATCGTAACAAGTTGCAATAATTTACCTCTCCACTGTAATAGTAATCCTGTTTTGTTGACGCAATATCTGTATTGATTTAGTGTCTAGCCATCCATACATTTATGGCAGAAATTATTTATTCCATTTATAACAAATTCATTACTGTGGGCGACTTATCTGGATCATAAAATATCTTAAAACTCGGCGATTACTTTTCACAACTTTTAATGCTCCATATTAGTGCAAGGAAATTAGTGGAAGGAAACAACGTATATTTCGTTTAATATTTAATTTTTAAATTCTGTTTCAGCCCTACAAAATGATCAAAGAGTTGAACTGGGACATTTTGAAATGGTGGCAACTGCGGGATTTCAACCAAGAACGTTCTTCCAGCTACACAAGACTTGGGATGCGGTTTTGTTTTCTTCTTGTATTTTTGTACTTATCTTTCTGAACCTGTGATTTTAATTCATTATATAATTGAAATACAAAAGTATGATTATTAACATGCTTTATATTTACAGTTTCCTGTCATTTTTAAAAAAGATTCAGTAAGTTTTTTGACAGTCCTGACAAGTTATCTGTCTAAGAAGCTGAATATTCTATCTATTTTAGAGAAACAGAGAAGCAAATCAATAGATCTTATTTCGATCCTGAAAGTTATTATCTAAATAACGTCATTCAACTGCTCATTCAAATTTTACTTTATTACCAATGAAATCAGCTGACATTGTTATTACTGGCAATCAACATCTGTGTGCCGATTACATTATCAGTTTTAAGTATGCATACAATTAAACACACCGCTCGACCGGAAACGTCGTTGTCATTATCGCGTACGCATGTGCTATTAGTTTACTGTCTTTCCGGAAAGAGTTTATCAGACTTAATCTCTTGCATGCAACTTCTTAAGAAGATCATCATTCATCTAAATTCGATGCATCATATAATTATCCTTAATTAATGGAAACAAAATATAATTATATTCGCTTCCCATATGAATATGGGTAATATTTAAGAAGGGAATCGTTAATTCACATTATACTTAATATTAAGAAATGACAACGTACAAAAAAGAAATAAATAATAACATTCTTATAGAAAATGTTTGAACGGTTTTAAGTGACACAAACGTTGAAAGTCATTTATTTTTCGATCTTCTGTTAAGAATAGTTACTAATTTGATACTGTCTTTTTTCTATTAAAGATTGGACATGAGGCACTAAAGAAAGATTGGACATGAGGCACTAAAGAAAGATTGGACATGAGGCACTAAAGAAAGATTGGACATGAGGCACTAAAGAAAGATTGGACATGAGGCACTAAAGAAAGATTGGACATGAGGCACTAAAGAAAGATTGGACATGAGGCACTAAAGAAAAGCAGGGAACGATGCAGAATAAATGAATACATCGTAACGTATTTTATAAGGAATATATATTGATGTCAGACCCATTCAATCAGGTTTCTTCAGAGAACGAAACATTTGTACACTAGTTTCATAAAATGAAAAGATAGAGTAGAAATCTGTCTATCTATCTGCCTATATTTTTCTATAAATATAAAATGACCCTTTGAAGCTACTAGAAATGGTTTGAGAGTGGCCCTAATTAAAACAAATATTCTCGTGAGGAAAGATCTGTAGTAAGACGAAACTCTTGATTTTCCTTTTATATATTTATTCAAATTGTTCAAAAGTCATTACCTTTCAAATTAATATTTTTCACCAAGGAGCTCAAGCACTCTTGTTAAAAAAATTCTATAAAAAAAGAACGAAAGTTAGTACAATTCTTTAAGATATTATGCAGTTTTAGCCAAAAGAAACAAAGAGATTATTGCAATAAAACATATCAAAAGATCTGAGCTTTTAGAAATATCGACCTATAGTTTATTCACATGTTGTCATATAATAGAACACAGGACGTAAGATTGCAAGCAACATAAACCCACTAAAGTAAACGCTATTCGGACTCCACCTCTGTATGCAATAACATCCGTTCAATTCTTCTTCTAAGCAGGAGTCGGATCTTTTTTACAACAGATTTGTCCAATTGCAGATTATCTTTACTCTGCTGCCCGTGCTATGTCATTATGATTGATATCGACAAAAAATTAATTACTGATCTACTAAATTAGAAGCATTCATTTTATTTTGATGACAACTCGACGGAAATGAAGAACACTATGCTATATTACATTATCATCGTCATTGTCATCATCGTAATTAAATAAAGCAAGCTAAGGTTTTTGCAACACTCGCGAATAACATCTGACGAAAATTGTTCTAGTATGTAAAAAGTTTTCGTCCCTTTTCAAATGATATGCCACTTTGGTAAATCTTATACTTTGAGAAAACCTTGAAGAATATAATAAATTTTAAATTGTCATCTAATAGTAATTATTAAAATCATGCCTTTTTTCTCTCTAACGGCTTTTTTTATGAGAGATAAAAATAAGTTGTAACGAGTATTCAGCAGACGGTGTGCTCAGTTTTAAGTATGAATGAATCTGATACCGTTAATATACGTGATGAGCCTTTGTTGATTAGAAGCAAAAAATGTGCTATACTATCCAATTACCGTATATTATCGTGTATAAACCTATACCATCTGCAAACTGCATAGACCCAGATCTGCGGTGGCATAATGCGTCGGCAGATATGGGTCTATGGAGTTTGTAAGGACTAATCAGTAGAACAAACAACATAGACCCTGATCTGCGGCGCATTATGCGACGGAAGATCAGGGTCTATGTTGTTTGCATTTGGACCCTGTTTATACGCGAGTATATACGGTAAGTCATCATCGGAAACGATTTCGTCCAATTAAAAATCGCAGATTGTACACGTTCGTAAAAATAGCTTCTTCCATGATTCCATGCAATGCTAGTTATTTTATAATTGATACCAGAACATAAAGCTACTTGAACTTTTCTACAGGAGTTAGTTTAAGGTGAGAAAGTATTACATGAATATATAACCAACATGTGTGTGTGTGTGCGTGCGCGTGTGTGTGTGTGCGTGCGCGTGTGTGTGTGTGTGTGTGTGTGTGTGTGTGTGTGTGTGTGTAATATGCGGGTGGAATATGGAAATCAACTGTTTCGAATGATAAATGCTCCAGTTCAAAAGTAGAAAACGAATGGTTGCCAAGAAAAAATATAAATATAACGGAAAGTTCAGATTTTTCTATAAATACACCGCCAATACCGTCATTGAACTTTTAAAATTGCATTATTTACATAAGCATATATCTTCTTTTAACAACTTCCGTTTACTACAATCATGCAAACATTCGATGGGGTAAACTAAACAGAAATAAGTAACGTATATACTTGCGTGTAAGTAGGTCCAACTGCAAACAACATTGACCCATTTTTTATGCGGCGGGAAATCTGGATCTCTGCACTTTGTAGTTGGATCCGACTTATAAGCGAGTATATTGTCATTTTGTTTTCTTTGAATCTTTGTGAAGACTTCGTAACTTCTGCGATGTATGGTATTTATTACCGAATCATATTTCGGGGAGAATGTCCTTGCTTATTCTGTATAAACGAAACTTTGGCATGTATATGGCACGAAGGCCGTTACCCTGTTCTTTATATTTACGAAGAGAACTGGGCTTGGTAAGCACGCTGGCTTCATGGCCAGAGAATGGAAATTTGATGCGTAGTGACATTTTGCAAGTGTAAATTTTTAACATCTACATCTCCAAGTAGTAATTCCATCCATGATACAAACACCTGCACAATGTATTTGTTTCAGGTCGCGTGATATTCACACGTGTCTATTGCTATTACCTGGCTACCATTGGAATGTTCAGCACTTTCACGTAATCAAATCATCGACGACTCAGTTCCGATGGTGCTAATTACATTTCATCTAAATTATATTATAATAATTATTGTATTACACCTGAGAGCCAGTTACCTTAAAGTAGTTACTTTATCACCTGTAAAACGCACATTCTATGCGATCTTACCGCATCACACCAAGAACAATTACCATAATTGATTTAATAATTACCATGATGCATTCGTGCATGGGGAGACTTTTCATTCATGTTTGGTTTCTAGAGAGTTCACTTATTAATTCAAAGAAGATAACAGATAAATGCATTAATTGTCTCGGACCAGTCTAATGACACATATATCAACATTAAGAATAAAAATATGCAATCTAATTCTATCACGAAAAATCGCCATGTGTTTGCTTCCGCTTTATTATGTAACTAAAGTCGAAAGTGTTAACAGAACGTGTTGTATCACGCAAATTATGTCTGCATGAAAATTCGTCTGCAGTAGATAAGAGAACATGTATGGGACAATTATTTAAGTCAGTCTACCCGGTACATTCGGTATAAAATGCAATTTGATTTATATGGGAAATCCTTACTTTCACGCAGAAAGTAAAAACTATCGTAAAAACTATCTCATTAAGTCATATGATCATATGACCACAAAACTATGGAGGTTGGAAAGGACGTAAGGTATACTTGTGTTTAGCACTCTTGAATGATGGTAAGTCATACATAGATAACCGATTAGTAATTCTTGATTAATAGTTGTCTTTAGGTTAATTAAAATCGCACTTTAACATTTTGGGATTAATTTCAAGTTGAAAAGGTGTTAAATCTAGTTAAATCTTGTAATCTTATCCAGACATAGATTTTGCATAACTTGCACAAATCCTCCAGATTATCAAGGGTTTCCAGCAGAAATAAAATAAAATTAGCACGTTTCCAGATGAGCTGCTCAATTGTCATTGTCTTCACCAACATCTAGTACGCTGCCTCTTGCCAAAAAAAAAAAAAAAAAAAAAAATACAACAATAACAACAATATATTTTGTTACAATTTTTCCTTGAAGCGTTGAAGTTTTCATAGTTTTATAAAGCACGCCACCTTGGGCGCTTTGATGCTAACAAGGTCACGCCCCCACCTTCTGCTCAGTCGCTAAAACACGAGCTCCGCTAATGGACGGAAACAAAAGACGGAATCAGACAAAAGAAACTTTTAAGAAGTGCGAAATCCGAGATTTCATCTGTATTACTAAATTTAGTATAAAGTGTTAAATGTGGAACCGATATTAAAGCACATTAAAATCGCTATGATTTACCAATAAAATATTTCGAATCCGTTCATCTGATATACTTGATTTGCAATGACGTAGAAATTGACTTCTCTATAAAGGAAAACTAATGTTTTGCCAAATTGTAATATATGCGTACTAAAATATGTGCTTGCCATCAGTCTGCAAGATAAATCATTTTGGATTATTTCTTTGTCATAGTTCCTGCATTTTGTATGTAATAAATTCTTTGAGATTGAAGACATTTGATTCCATTAATTTCGTTATAGAACGAGACAACTCGCATCCCCCCTGCGTCATGTTTTGGGAACTCCGACTAAGAATATGTTTTAACTTCGGCTATTGTGCCTATAGTTCTGTTGTTATGGCAACTCTGATCATGACAGACTTTCGTCATTGTTCTGACCAGAGTGTAACCAAAGGCTATACTCGGCTCAATAGAAGCAGAATGGCGGACACAGGGGATAACCATCTTTACTTGTTGCTTAACGAACTTAAGCAAGATCGAGGACTGGAGGTTGCCATCTTTGTTCTTTTTTGACTGTTTCGCAAGTGAACGAGACCATATTTCCATAGATTAATTCTTGGACAGTACAGAATATGGTGTTTATGGCAATCTATGCGCCGTCGGTGTATGTATCATGAATTAGGCAATAGAGGGATCATTCTAATCTTGAGAATAACGAAAACTGAATGAAGACTTATATGTCTGATAATTAGACTTTCTTGGCCATGATTCCATGGAGCCTTCAAGGAATGTTTGTTTTGTTTTTAATTCCGTCTTTAAAGCCAATTAATCATGTAGGAGTCACCGCAGTCATTCAAAATATCAAAGCATGAGATTTATTTTGGGAAAATCTTTTGCTGAGGGAAAACAAAATCCAATCATATCATAAACTTTTTCCAAGTTCTTACAGTAACTGTAACCCAGTACCTTTCTTTCGTATATATCGACTGCACTTTTAGCTAAAAGAAAATATTCATAAAATTGGATCTATTTATTTATCTATAGCTCAGCTACCTATAGAACAAGCGCTACACTTATCATGTAATGAAGCAATAACAATTTAAATTCTGTACGATTATTCAACATAGTATCGTTGCATAAACAATCTTCTATCTATACTTTTCCAATAAAAGAAATTTATATTTACTACCGAAATATTTAACAATTCGAACTTCGTTCTCCACCACACATATATTGCGCTTCTTTCGTATCAGAAAAGTATGTACATTTATCGCTTTCTTCTTTGACGAGTACGTGTATCTATTTCCAGATAGTCTCTATTAATTAATTTTAATTGCTATTACATTTATCTGAGGTAAAATCATTCGTATTACATGTAAGTACCTGAAAGTAAATAAGGTTTCATCACGGAAAAATTTCCCTAAAATCGATTATACACTGGAAAATATGGATTTCAGGCGGCAATCAATATGTAATGGAGATCTATTTTTAAGACGTCCTACGTTGTAATTTATGATAATTATATGAGTTACGGTATTCTAGTGGGAATGCATGAAACTGAAATAGCTATGATAGAAGCAATATATCACGCAGGAAAACGAAATTTTTCCCCTTGTTTGCTTAGATGTATACAAGAATGATGAAGAACATGACCCGGAACATAACCAGGAACCCCTCAAATGTAATCGAAGATAATGATCTAACAACTACAAAACAACATTCTGCCTCTCCCTCATTCTGTCTCACTCTGTCTGTCTGTCTGTCTGTCTCTCATATCAAGTCACTAAGTCAAGTTTCAGAACTAGGCCTGGAACTTTTATTTGCCGATTTTGTCTTCTAGCAATCCAGTTATATCAGATAAACGAGACTATACATTCATCTTCATCAGTAATATCCACCAACACCGTAATATCCACCAACACCGTAATATCCACCAACACCAGAACATGAAACTTTTTTATATGTAGAGATTAACACACTTAGCAAGAAACAAAGAATAAAATGAAGTTCCTTATCTTTCTGTCAGCAGTGCTTGTTTATGAGGAAGAACACGTTCTTAGCTGGGAATTCTTCGTCACATGGGACGTAATTGTTCAGACCGCCAAAATATGTCCCATTTTAAGCTTCCAGTCTGCATTTCAACAAAAGGGCGAGGACAGGAAACTTGTATTACTCCTTGTGTGAAAATTCTCTGCATTTCAAATTTATTAATGCGATCGACACATTGGACGGAGATGCACACAAATTGACCTATTAAATATGAGGAGGATACTCCGCCCAATACTCACGAAAGCTATTTGCGTTTTTCTCCCTAAAAAGCATGGTGTTTAACAGAATACATTTAAGTATATTCTGAAAATTTCATGTAATGTGGACGAAAGAAATTCTGTGTAATAAAGACTTGAAATTGAAACGTTATGTAGTCAAGCCTGTATTGGTCACCCACTCCGTTGAACAAACTCTTGTCTGGCCACCAATTCATACCTGTAAAAATGCAGTAAAGAACATATTTACACCTCCTTGGATATGGTTACATTGGAGTGTTTGTTATTTGATAGTTGACTGACAAATACTGCAACCAAGGAGAGGTCAATTACTGTATCAATTGCGTATCTATATTTATTACATGTGACAAATGCCACAAAAGTCCTTGTATTTTTACATGGCATCATTTTCGGATTGTTTAAACTGCTCATCTCGCTATCGTCCATAATTATATCTGGTTCAGTCAGTTTTCAGGTTTTTATTAAGAACTGATTCGAACCATTTCAAGTTTTTACTGCCTGATAGAGATAAATCTGCTGATAATTTGTGAAAAGTTTGTACAGTATCAGTGAATTTCACTTGTCATCTGGCAGCACTTATTACAACCATGCCATTATTCTCATTTTAAATCTTCCTTTATTACTGGACGCATCGACTGTAATTGGCATCCGCACGAGATCCTCGTCATCTTTAAGCATGTACATCACTTTCATATGCCATATTATACCGGAAGCTCCATCGTAATTTTCAAATGCTAATGTGCTCTCTGTTGACAGTATCTGCGGAAACGAGTTTACCAAACGTGAATTCGCAACATTTAGTTATTAACAACAAATAGAATGCACGTTGACTTCATATACCATCAGTTTCACGATAATCAGTGGTTGCATACACGATTTCCTGAAATTGCGTGTACGATAATTATTTTCGAGAAAAAAAAAAATTCTTATTAACAAAACAAAATACTCAATAAATAACTACTGTCTTCAAGAAAATGTTAGTTATTAGAAACAATTTGGATTATATATGTGTGTGGCATTCATTATTTAGCTATTTACAGCATATATTTTATCGAGCAAGGGTGTTTCAATGAAAATAACTTTCTTTAAAAGTTGGAAAGCAAAAACAAACAAAAAAAAAAGAATGTAACCCATTATGATGCCGAACGGAAAAGAAGGAACACAAATGTTAAACGGAAGAAAAGAACAAAAGAAAGTTTAAAATGCCAGAAGAAAAACTCAAGCCGTAATTAATTCCATTCTTGAGAAAAAATTAAGAAAACATTTTGTGCAGGTAATGAAATGTGAATAAAAAGAGAGAAAAATGTGTTAGTTAATGCTTTCTATTGTACAGCTTCAGATCTACAAACAGAACAGAAGCCAAACTAGGAAAGGAATTAAAAAAAGATCCATAGAAGGGGCCATTAATATATGACGTCACGCAAATATGGCGGATTGTTCCCCCCCCCCCCGCCTTCTCGCCCCCGTCATATTTCGTCACAAAAACTCAGACCCTCGCTCATATATGACGTTAAAAAGCTTTGACTAGCTCCCAAAATTTCAAAAATAAAATTGGTTTGAAATCACTTTGCATTAGACAAACACACAACAATACAGCACTGCGTTCTGAATTATATATTTATCTGGTAGATGGCGCTATTGTTGTTGCTGTGACGTCACATTTTTCAAAAAACCCTCCGCCCCATCGTCACACATCATCATATAAGTCGGACGCCCCTCCCCCATGCGTGACGTCATATATGGATGGCCCGGAATTATCATATTCTTTGAGTCTCCACTGAAGCTTCTGTAGTACTGTTTATTATCATCATGTGGCGCTCAGAATGTTGATCCACATGCATCGTACATAAGTTTTACCACATGCTAAAACTTGAATAAAAAAAAAAATAAAAAAAAAAAACGGTGCGAAAAAGAAGATTTACGTTCTCAAATTTCCTCTCAAAATTCGTTTAGACGTTACATCCCTAGTCCAGAAGGTCGCTAACAACGGGTTCATTTCAGAAAGGACATGCAACTTTGATTTATTTTTAAAACAAAAAGAAAGAGACCAAGAAATATATTTGATGTAGTTTTTGCTCATTGTATTTTGTACTTTTCAAAAAATGCAGGGAAAAAGCTTTATGAAAGATGATTTTTGGACGTCTGATGCCACAGTCTCTTACTCCCTGCCTCAGCGTTCGGAAAATACCAATATAAAATTCTTCAATGACGCACACACACACACACACACACACACACACACACACACACACACACATCTGCATAAGGCTTCAATCTCAGGTCGTGCGGTTCTCACATCTCTTGGCCGATATTTTCTATATACATTCCAGTGTAAAAATTTTTTTACCTAATCCAATTAATTACGCCTTCATTCCAACAGTACCAGAGGTAATTTATCCCGGTTATATTAACATATTTATCTCTTACACATGAAAGCAAAATTCATCAAGGTAACTGTTTACTGACCTGTTTAATGTAAATTTTATTTTGCTTTATTGACAACAGAAACAATTACCATACTTGGTTCATTGCTTACACTCAGAAATTCGTGACAGATTCTATTTTGTATTCACTCTTAGCCTCTTCAGAGTTATGCATGCTGCTTTCTAAGAGATAAAATAGAACTACCTTTATTGTCCAGAAAATGTCTGACAAGGCTTTAAGAAGAATTTTATCTCAAACGTAAACATCTGATCACTATGGCAACACACCATGAAGTATGCTAATTAGCTACTATTTCAAACTATGGTAGGAATCGGTCAATTACAGTGAAGACGGAACGGGGGTTGGGGGTGGATATTATGGGGTAATTTTGTTCTTGTTATTGAGTATGAATTTTCATCCACGCCAATATATATATATTGACAATGTGGTAGTATGATGGTATTTATAAAGGTCCATCCACCTTTGATGTCCCTTGCATATCAGGTACAGTCATTGTCATACAATATATTTATTTGCTTTAATGACTCAACTTACCTATTTTCTTTTCATATATGACATTTTATTTTATTTATGCATGATGTTCGCCAAATAAAAGTTGTATTATATTTCTACCCCATCTGAGATATCGATATTTAATTTGATATTGCATACCAAGGGAAAGACATACTGGAACTCATTTTTTGTAAAGGCAATGTCAATAATGAATTAAAGATTGGTAAAATCAACAGCTGATTTTGGCAAATGTTTCTCAATTGTCAGTTTTTTTCCAGATCAAATTTGTTTAATCAACTGAAGAGGTTCAGTGACCCGATAGGAGAGTATGACGTCGCTACTAATTTTTCCTTCCATTGGAGAACGTCTTCGGTTGATGTTAACAAGAAACAAAAATACTGAATGCGATGCATTTGTGCATTTAGACTTGGCATTGGTGACTATTTGCGGTCGGATTGGGGACTTTGTCACTCATTTTTTCTCACCAACCTCTTTTCTTTTCCATCTTGGATCTTTTGTTTCTATCGCTATACACAGAACAAAAAAAATCTCTTGGTTACTCTATCTTAATTATGTTGATTACTTTATTGATTATTACAAGAAGAACGGAAGAAAACAAGCCCAAAATGTTAATTATGTTGATTACTTTATTGATTATTATAAGAAGAGCGGAAGAAAACAAACCCAAAATGTTAATTATGTTGATTACTTTATTATTACAAGACGAATGGAAGAAAACAAGCCCAGAATGTTAATTATGTTGATTACTTTATTGATTATTACAAGAAGAATAGAAGAAAACAAGCCCAAAATGTTAATTATGTTAATTATGTTGATTACGTTATTGATTATGACAAGAAAAATAGAAGAAAACAAGCCTAGAATGTTATAGTTTCTCTTTGGACAATATAATAATGTTGCAGAAATGAAAGTTGACATACTTGCCGCAGAATATCTATTCCTCCATTTATTTTAGGGCAAATTTGAAGCCAATGTGGACACATAATTACGTCACATACAAATATTCAAAGGATATGTCACGCGATTAGAAATTAAGTATATTCTGAGATAAGTAAGGAGCCGAAAATGTTGTCAATTTTAAGGAGGCCTCCAGATTAACTGGACGAACCGAAGCCCTAATCTAACCCTGCCATTGTAACAGTCTCATGATATTTCTTTTATTATTTTTCAACTGCATTAATTGATTTAAGTACATTTATGAGATGTACAAAATCGATAATACACAGCAACAATAATTTAATTGCCGTAAAGACTGACATCATTCACGTGTGATCAATTTCCGAAAATTGTAATTCTTGCTTGGTTTCACCTGAAATTGATGCCATATTAATCGTGACTGAGTGAAATAAACAACTAGCTAGAATTGCAAGGCACTTAATTGAATTACCTGAGCGTGGAGCGTGGAGCTTGAATCCGACCGATGCAAAGGTGGTGGAAAATTGTGTAATGGGATAGGTGGGATGTTCAGCCGCGATCAAATATGAAATAGATATCTGCTTGGAGAGGTGTTAATGTAGTATCGCTAACAATCAATGGAGACACGGATACTTGGTTGCTCTATAGACAATACAGGCACTACTGGTATTAAACCAGCGCACGAAGGCGAGGTCAGTGGTCTTATAAATGAGACTGTTCTGCAAATTTTGTAAATTTAGCCTAGGTTTCAGATTAAATATCTAGATTATACCTACCGGTACTTGCATGGTTCTCTCTCTCTCTCTCTCTCTCTCTCTCTCTCTCTCTCTCTCTCTCTCTCTCTCTCTCTCTCTCACACACACACACACACTCGCCAGTAAGAAGGTGACTGCCGATGTTTAATCCTAACCACCCTATGACATACATTTATTGTTATCAAATATCACGGTTAGGACACCTTAACAGTGTTCCAGGTGTTATCTGAAATTTAAAAACAAAGGAAAATGAAAAGAATTTTATGGCTGTGATCACTTAACCCCAATTTCTTTCAGAGACAAAAACAAAACTAGATAGATAATTAGATGTGCGCCGTTGTAACCAACGACTAGATGCTAGTTCAATTGGGAAATGGGTGCATCTATTTCTTTTTTAATTTTAAAGCACGAAGTCTCTTCAAAATACTATTTTCTTCAGATAAAAGTTAGTCTCTTTGTTTTTATGGAGAGAAAATGTTCCCGTTTTAGTGGACCCTTTTGTAGAATCTTTGCTATAAATAACATTGGATCCATATAAATCGAAACATATTTTATTTGCTGTCAGATTATTAGGGTTTGAGGTGTTTTTTTTTTTTTTTTTTTTTTTTTTTGGGGGGGGGGTCTCCAAATAAAGGACACCATGACAGTTTGTACCGTTTCAGATTATTGTACACGTATCAGAGAAGTTTTCGCACGTAAAATATTTATTTTCAACCTAAGTCGTTATTTATTTGATACTGGTAAATTTGCTTATTATCTTATATATGACGTCAAACTTGATGGATAGATAGAAGAAGAAATGTCAAATTGAGGATGAGACTTGAGCGTTGAATTTACTTGGAGAGTAAGTGCCGGAATTAAGTCCATCAAAGGTGAAGATTATGACAATATAATTTTATTTGAAATACATAAAGTCCTCATCGTCCATATATGTAATGCACATATATTATTCATTGCTTATGTTTCCTACGTATTTTATGTTTTCGATGCTGGCATTCATTTAACAATGCCAAAAGAGAATTATGTCTCAACTTACCACTGAGCTCATCCTTTAATTAAAAGCACGTGCAATGAATTCATTTACAAAGACATAAATGAGGAATATAAAGTAGTTTAAGATATTATAAAATCACTGTGACTATACTGTTAGTCTCTATATTAAATCACTGTGACTATACTGTTAGTCTCTATATTAAATCACTGTGACTATGCTGTTAGTCTCTATATTAAATCACTGTGACTATACTGTTAGTCTCTATATTAAATCACTGTGACCATGCTGTTAGTCTCTATATAAAATCACTGTGACTATACTGTTAGTCTCTATATTAAATCACTGTGACTATACTGTTAGTCTATATAAAATCACTGTGACCAAGCTGTTAGTCTCTATATTAAATCACTGTGACTATACTGTTAGTCTCTATATAAAATCACTGTGACTATACTGTTAGTCTCTATATTAAATCACTGTGACTATACTGTTATTCTCTATATTAAATCACTGTGACTATACTGTTAGTCTCTATATAAAATCACTGTGATTATACTGTTAGTCTCTATATTAAATCACTGTGACTATACTGTTAGTCTCTATATAAAATCACGGTGACTATACTGTTAGTCTCTATATAAAATCACGGTGACTATACTGTTAGTCTCTATATAAAATCACGGTGACTATACTGTTAGTCTCTATATAAAATCACGGTGACTATACTGTTAGTCTCTATATAAAATCACGGTGACTATACTGTTAGTCTCTATATTAAATCACGGTGACTATACTGTTAGTCTCTATATAAAATCACTGTGACCATGCTGTTAGTCTCTATATTAAATCACTGTGACCATACTGTTAGTCTCTATATAAAATCACTGTGACCATGCTGTTAGTCTCTATATTAAATCACTGTGACTATCCTGTTAGTCTCTATATAAAATCACTGTGACTATACTGTTAGTCTCTATATTAAATCACTGTGACCATGCTGTTAGTCTCTATATAAAATCACTGTGACTATACTGTTAGTCTCTATATAAAATCACTGTGACCATGCTGTTAGTCTCTATATTAAATCACAGTGACCATACTGTTAGTCTCTATATAAAATCACTGTGACTATGCTGTTAGTCTCTATATAAAATCACTGTGACTATGCTGTTAGTCTCTATATTAAATCACTGTGACTATACTGTTAGTCTCTATATTAAATCACTGTGACTATACTGTTAGTCTCTATATAAAATCACTGTGACTATACTGTTAGTCTCTATATAAAATCACTGTGATCATGCTGTTAGTCTCTATATAAAATCACTGTGACTATACTGTTAGTCTCTATATTAAATCACTGTGACTATACTGTTAGTCTCTATATAAAATCACTGTGACTATACTGTTAGTCTCTATATAAAATCACTGTGACCATGCTGTTAGTCTCTATATTAAATCACTGTGACTATACTGTTAGTCTCTATATAAAATCACTGTGACTATGCTGTTAGTCTCTATATAAAATCACTGTGACCATGCTGTTAGTCTCTATATAAAATCACTGTGACTATACTGTTAGTCTCTATATAAAATCACTGTGACCATGCTGTTAGTCTCTATATAAAATCACTGTGACTATACTGTTAGTCTCTATATTAAATCACTGTGACTATACTGTTAGTCTTTATATAAAATCACTGTGACTATACTGTTAGTCTCTCGAATTAATATGTTAAACGATATTCATAAGATACTCACAGCAAATGGACAATTACAAATCCTGTTTAAAGCAATAATAAGAAAACTTGGTCTAATTGAAAATTTCCGTCAGGTGTAAATATAATCTGAAACAGGCGACAAATATAATTAAATCCTACAACACCGCGTATTTTATTAGAAGAAATGCCAATCCAATATGTACACCTCATGCGCGGGAAGAGATCAAAATGGTAAAATATGGTAAATAGAAGTGACCATTTGTGGCAGCATGCATTTGCAGTGGAAATCAAAGGATTAATTCCCGCCGGTATCGGGGAAGCTGGGATAAATTCAATGTTTCATTCGGACACGAGCACAGATGAGATACGGGTCACCTTTATCGTTAGTTCAATATACCGTATATACTCTCGTATAATTCGATACAACTGTCAACTGCATAGACCCAGATCTGCCGTCGCATAATGCGCAGGCAGATCTGGGTCTATGCTGTTTGCATTTGGATCAGGATTGTACTCGATTATATACGGTACCTCGAATGACCGTGAAGCGATTTGAGAGGGCTTGTCCATGTACTCCTGGCGTTTCTCTCACGCTAGGGGATGAAATCAACATAAAGCGATCACAGATATTCAACTTCGTTCGATAATTAAAATACTCCTTCATACATGTGAACCAACACTACATTGTCAGAACAAAAAAAATTTCAAAAACAAACGCAAATCTTACCCAAAACACTATTGTCAAAGAACATGATAAAGTGAACAATAAATATACTGCACATTAAAAATCATATAGAGATTTTCGACCTACTGTATATCAGTTCCACGAAACTGCTGTTTATTATCAAAGATGCAAGCTCATTATAAGTGTCACCATGCAGCAGCATACACTTTTCTCGATGTTTGCTTAAAAAGTAACTCACACTGTTCTGTATAATCAGACCCGCCGAGAAGGGGGCAGGGGGAGGGCAATTTCCCAGGGGCCCTGCGATTTATAGGGGCCCGCCGTCAACTCAGTTATAAAAAAATAAATTAATCTTTGCAGTAAATATTAAAATTTCTTCCTTGCAAGAGTCTAAGTTATGGTAGATTACTACAGGTTTTAAATGCAAAACTGTAAACAGGTTTTTATATACAAAAAATGAAACTAGTTTTGGGATCCCTGACTGCTCTGCCCAGGCACCGATAATTTCTGTCAGTGGGCTTGAATATAATGGCCACTTTTGGGGGGACAACTATTACACCGAGTTTGACGCAATGTAATCCAATGCCATTTTTCGTATTCTTATATATTGTATTGACCTTTCATCAAATGAAACAAAAACATCAGTATTTCAAAAATTTCAATACTCCAACGTTTCAGATACCTACAGCTAAATACAAAAACAATTAATTACAACACAATTATTTCCAATATTTCAGGACTATTGGCACACAAGAAAGTTGGGTCTGCTCGTTTATTTATCATTTCTTGTCAGTTCATCAACCTGTCGTCCCTTAGAAACATACCTACCTTCCAGCCTGTCAGCCATTCTGCCATCCGACGCGCCCAGTCACCTATCTATATATGTGCATATCTAGCTATTTTCCTATCTATCTATCTATCTCTTTAAATCAGTGAGTCAGTCAGTATTCCGTTCGGTTTTGTTTGAAACTCATTTTAAAAACAGAATCACGAGAAAGTTTTGCAATACACAAATTTATTTTTGGCGGTCAGCGGAGGTCATTCCACCCTCAGTACATTCTGTAAATTTGTTTATAGAATTAAGTGGACGTGTCATTTGATTGTCATCTCATTACCACGAACACCTAAACAAATGACCGTGAAGAGAGAAAAAAAAAAAAAAAAATTGCAACACGCTAACGTTCTGTCCTTAGACCCAACAAGCACGAGACGTAGACGACACACGCGTGAAGAAGAACAAAGGGACACAATCGAGTGGCATGTGTTATTTCCATGAGCAATACCTGGTTACAAGAGTCTTTAAATTGGAGGCTTCTGCACAAATGATCAAAAAAACCGTTCGTGGAGGTTTTCACCGCCCAGTTTCTATGATATTGGCAACACCACCGTGAGCATAAATAAAATGAAACGGAGATTTGACAGAATTAAATTCGCTTCATTAAAAGCTAGCATCCATGTTTAATGATGTGTAAATATTGCCGAGTATCATAATAGGTTATTTGTAGAGAGCTCTTGAAATTTACACGCAAGACGAACCACTGTTGTAGTACGAATTAAAATACAAATCATACAGCATCTCACCTGTCCTAGTATTACAATGCAATTTTCACGAAGAAGAGCCACGTAGATAGGTTATTGAAACATCAATTTCAAAAGGTAACAGTATGTTTAATAATCAAGCACAATACTATTTTCTTCAATTTAGTTATTTATGGTTTTGTAAATCTTGAAAGAGATAATGCGATGAGGTTAACGTCCACCAATCTCTCTCTCTCTCTCTCTCTCTCTCTCTCTCTCTCTCTCTCTCTCTCTCTCTCTCTCTCTCTCTCTCATGCCTCTGTAATATTTCTGTATATTTTCCCAATAATTTTATCTATATACTGGTGAGAAGCTACTAAGTTACAAGAACTTGTTTACAATCTATTTGTCATTTTTATTTATATTCGCTTCTTGCAATAATGTGTGTTTAAACAAATCTAAACAAGCTATAACAAGCAGATATCCACCATGTTTGGATCAGCAACTCTTTATAAACTCATTTTGCAAACCCGTGAATATTGAATATTTCACACAAACTGATTCTCCAATGCAACAACTCAGTAATCTTGTATTAAATGTAATTTTGTCTTACTTACCTTATACTAATACAGCCTAAGTACTTTATGCCAATTACGACTCTCACCAGAAAGATTATTACATTAAGGTAACTTAATCCTCACCTGAACTGTGTACGTATCACGTTGTTACCTTAATTGGTTCTTAATTACTTTATTATGCATGTAAATGGGGATTTGAAATAAAAATAAAACTTCGGTCCTTTGGTGTTTGCATGCTGACTAAGAAGAGATCAAAGATAAATACTTTTATTCTTCTCGTGACGAATCGAATGAAATGAGTATTCACATCTGTATTACATAAATCTGCCTTTCATTGCTTGGGGAAATCGCGTCCTGTCAGAATCATATGTATGGACAACAGAAACGTTGGTCCATCGTGTCAGCAACTTTTGTCGTATACCCTCAGATTGGTGTGTATTTAAGAAAGCGTGACAGAACGATGAGAGAGAGAGAGAGAGAGAGAGATATGCATCATATATGTGGGAAGTTTAGTTTTTTTTACAGATTGTGTAACTAAGACCTATTATGTATATGCAAAGGTATACCCAGATTAAAATGATTTGATTTAGCTTTACAGTTCCTTACTCTACATGCATACAAATTCTTTCGAATAAACTCATGCAAGGTAAAGTAACCATATTCAAATTCGAAGTGTAGAGCTTATAATCATGTACTCGATTTAATTCGAAAACGTTTGCATCCCAGTCTATCTTAAAACGCCGAAATATTTCATTCATTTATGTTCAGGAAAAGATAATCATCTTCAGATATTACTGATCCACGATAGTGAGTTAAA
The DNA here is from genome assembly GCA_029931535.1 of Margaritifera margaritifera. NCBI lineage: Eukaryota > Metazoa > Mollusca > Bivalvia > Unionida > Margaritiferidae > Margaritifera > Margaritifera margaritifera. Next base: position 2,210,710 of record JAQPZY010001506.1, on the reverse strand, counting down.
GACAGACCATTCAGACTTTGTTACATTCATTATTTTACCTGTGCTCAATCTGTCATAGACCTCACTCCTCAGCAGTGGCAAGTTGCATCTTTAGAATATATATGTGGAGTTTATCTTTTTATCTTTCTCTTTTTTCTCTTTGTTTTTATTCCTCCAGAAACGTCTATCTCTTTTCTAATCCAGAGTGTCAATAATTCTCATCTAATTGCTTTCTTTCACTTTTCCGATATATACCTATTCCATACGTTTCTTGAGAATAGTCTGTATAGCATGTCGCCGTTTATTTCGCTGACGTCTCTTGTTAACTAATTACCTTCTGATGATCAAGAGAGTTATTGTGGATTAATATATTGATATGTTCTTTGTGACTATGAGGAGCCATAACATTTCACAGCAAATGGCTTGACTATCTTATCCATAGTGTTCTCTCTGGATTGTTTATTTTATTCTAACTTCTTTGTCTCACTTTTGTATCTATTTTTATATTTAACATCCATTGATGTCCACACACACACACACACACACACACACACACACACACACACACACACACATATATATATATATATATATATATATATATATATATATATATATATATATATATATATATATATATATATATATATATATATTGTTACGATTCTGGGTCTTAAAAATATGTAACAGAAAGAAAGTGAAGCCAACAATGTAAGTAATATCAACAAACAATTTATTTCCCTATATTACAAAGTGAAATTTAAGAGATACTTACAATATTGTGAATCAAATTCCAAATAATCCTAAATGTCCTAATCACAAGTCCAAAAATACAGAATGTTTTGAATGAGTTCCAATAGTCTTGAATGTCCTGATATAACACAATGATACAATCCAGAATGTCTTTGAATGAGTTCATAAAAGTCCAAAGTAATGTATTAATTCAAAAGTCAATGAGGACTTTAGTAATTCCAATGAATGTCTTAAATAAATAATTCCTCTCGAATTATATCTGATTTCAACGGCACAAACTATAAAATCTGATCTCAAATGGATTCCCACAGACTGATCTAAAACAGGAATGAATTATTTGTTTACCAAATCTCTATTTATATTCATTTTCACTTGACCTATATCTTAATAGGATGTGAAGCAATCCAACGGAAAAATACCCAGTCAACTGTAAATAAGAACGGTATTGAACTCAAATACTTGTAAACATTCCGTTTAAAAGTGACCAGAATCTAAAGTGCAACTTACCATCATGGACAAAATTCAAACACACATTATAGATTAAATATACATAACTCCTCCCCTCATAAAGGAAAAGAAAGATTTCTGCAATAATGCTTTCTTTTACATATTTGTCAAATTTGCATATGATACTATAATAATCAAAATTACATAGGAAGATGTCTCATGAATGACACTCAGCTGAATTACACAAAATAAAGCATTATAGTACTTCTATACACGGCAGAGTGCATCTGCAATCACTGAGTCGATCGAAGAATTTCCGAATGGTTTCCAAGTGATCTTCCCAGGTGTCGTTGTAGATAATGACGTAATCGATGTTCGCGTCACAATTATCTAGACCAGATGTTAACATGTTCATTGGACGTTGGAATGTTGCCGGATAATTTTTCATTACTGGCGTCACTTTATATTGATAAGAGCCATCTGGAGTTGTAAATGCCGAAATTTCTTTTGCTCTTTCCGTAAGTGGAATTTGCCAGAATCCTTCTAAAAGGTCAAACTTGGTGACATATTTCGCATTTCAAATTTTGTCGATGCAATCATCTATTCTTGACATGTGAAATTAATCCGTTTTGGTGACACTGTTGACTTTTCTATAGTCAGTACACATGCGGAATGTATTATCTGGTTAAGGCACAAGAATACATGGTGAACTCCATTTACTTTTACTTGGTTCTATAAAATCATTCTCCAGTAAATACTGAATTTCTTTCTTTCAAATATTCCCGCTTGAGAGGGTTTATCCTGTAGGGATGTTGTTTCACTGGTATAGAATTTACAATATCAACGTCATGATAGATTTTATTTGTTCGTGTTGGAACATCAGGAAACAAGTGCTCATACTCATGTAATAGCTGTTTTAGATCATTTATTTCTTGTTGTTGTAGATGTGAAAGTTTCATGTCCAGATTGTTCTATATTTCTGAATTCTGAGGTTTGGTCAAACCAGAGTCACTACGGTCAGATTGCATTCCATCGTTGACATCCTCACTGTGTGGGACAGGTACAACTAAATTGATCGAATAATTAACTGTGCTATATCTGTCAAAATACTCCTTTAACATATTTATGTGGCAAAGTTATTTCTGTTTCCGCCTCCCAGGAGTGTTAATGATATAAATTAAGTCATTTTACTTTCTTTTCAACAGTACACGTATAAAGATAATAAAATTTAGCCCGAAGCGGATTTTGAGGTATGGGAAAGAGAGCCAGAACTTTATCACCAGACTGAAAACTCCTTTCCTTTGTATTTCTTTAATACTTTAATTTCATTTTTGACTGAGTAGAGTGAAGATTAGTTCTTGCTACTTCACAAGCCTTTGACAACTTGTATTTGAAATCAGAGACATAGTCAAGAGGATTAATCGTTGAATCCTCATTTGAAAGAAGTTTCTCTTTCAATAACTTCAATCGTCCAAGGACAGTATGTCCAAAACCCAGTTCAAAAGGACTAAAACCAAATGATTCTTGAACTGATTCCCTAACAGCAAACAACAACCAATGAATACCCTTATTACAATCCTTTCCTGTATCAAAGCAAAATGACCGAATCATATTCTTCAAAGTGTGATTAAATCTTTCCAAAGCCTTTTGCCTTTTAGGGTGATAGGCAGAAGATTTAAACTGTTGGATGCCTAATTCATGCATAACTTGTTGGAAAATTCCAGACATAAAATTTGACCCTTGATCAGACTGGGACAGATTTGGGAAGGCCAACAAGTGCAAAAAAATGTTACCAAAGCTTTTACAATGGTTTTAGTTTTAATATTTCTCAAAGGAATTGCCTATAGAAATCTTGTGGACGCACACATTATGGTCAATAAGTATTGGTTGCCTGACTTGGTCTTAGGTACGGAACCGACACAGTCTATCGTTATTCTACTAAATGGTTCGTCAAATGCAGGAATAGGTTGCAGATGAGCCTTATGTATCTTCTAATTAAGGTGTCATACCATTTGACAAGTGTGACAAGATCTACATTATTTAGAAACATCACTTTTAAGTTTCGGCCAATACAAATGATTCAAGATCTTGTGATAAGTCTTATTGACTCCTAAATGACGAGGCAAGGGAGTTTCATGGGCTAGACTAAGAATTTCCTGTCGATATGACCTCCGAACGACAATTTGATAGTTCACTTACCAATCGTCACCAGCGGGTACCTCAGGTAGTCTCCATTTTCTCATAAGGAACCCATTTTTCACAAAGTAAAAATCTGAAACTTTTGTGGCTTCAGTTTCACTAATAGTCCTCTGAAACAAAAAGATCTCAGGATCTTTTTCCTGTTTGACAACGAGTAATTGTCTGTTGTCACCCTGATTAGAATAGAGAGAATGAGTAGTAAATACAAATACGACATGAGTTTGTCCAGTTTCTTTTCTACAATTCCCAAACTTTTGTTGATATGATTCAGGTACCAACTCATAACCAACCCTTCAAGATATATTCCTTAACCACATCATAATCAACACTATGTTGTAGCGACAGTGAAGTATAGACGTCACGAGCTTTGCCAATAAGCACACTGTGTAGTAATAAAGTCCAATGCTTTCTTGGCCATTTTAAGTTTTCAGCAATTTTCTCAAAGTGAAAAAAGTACTTATCTACCTTTTTCCTGAAAAGGGGGTACTATCCGAATATATCTGGTAACATCAAACCTGAAGTTGTGTGTAAAGGTGTGTGTGTGTGTGTGTGTGTGTGTGTGTGTGTGTTGGGGGAGGAGAGTGCTCCGCTTGCCAGTTCTAATTCTTTTAATCTATATTGCATTTCGCTTTCTCTCTCTCACTCTCTCTCTCTCTCTCTCTCTCTCATCTGCATTTGTATTTCCATCTCCTCTCTCTATCTCTCTGCATCTGCCGCTCCTTCATTTCCCTCTCCTCTTTCTCTCTCAGCATCCGCATTTCCCTCTCCTCTTTCTCTTTCTGAATTTGCATCATTTCTCTCTGAAGCTGAAGCTTTCGTAATTCCTATTCCAGCTGGTTTTATTATCTGTAATTCCTTTAATTTCCTATCAAAGCCAGATACAGATTTCCAAATCAGACCCAAAGAACTATTATCCAAAATTTCCTTTCCCACCAAATACTAAATCAAAATATTCCTTATCTCTTGCTTTGTTAACAATTATTTCGCCTCAGAAAGATCATAATGTCTGGCAAGCTTAATCAACTCATCCTTTTTCATAGACTCCAACCCTAACTGGGTAGGATTTGAAACAAACTTCTCCATCCACCTTAATTATATGCCTTCTTACAATTGTGGAGATTTTGTACTCTCTGCTTCCTTTATAGTGTCTACAGAACTTGTAAATCCACGTTAAATCATTAAGATAAATTGTATACATTGTGTGTGTGAACGATAATATAACTCCATGTTAAATCATTAAGACATATGTTTGCAGTGTGTTTGTCCACGAGAATAGGAACCTTGATAAAAGAGCTTGAGAAAGGCATCGTATGCAGAAAGTGTTAATCAATGCCAGATCCTGCAATCCTAGGAGAAGAAACTTTCAAATTTCTAATGATTTCTGATTTGTTTCTACCTATTATAATAAATGTATCTTAAATTTTGTATTAAGTTTGCATTGAAATAATTAGCAAATTAGACCTAAGCAAGGGATTGCTCACGAGCAATGTATTTGTGAGAACAATGAAAAGTCTAAAGAGGGGTAGGAGAATAGAAGATTCAGAGACTCGACTAACCGACTGGAAATAGTGAGTGATATTATGTAAAAATAAATATAATTGAGCTTTTCTATTCATATTAAGCAGATTTTTTAGAGATCAATGTCCTTTATTACTCAGTATAATCAAATGAAAGTTCTCGAAACAAAAGAGAAAGAGTCAAGAATTTCAAACCGCACATCGGGTTATCGAATCTGCAAATCAGGTCTAGAAAGCTTGTGGGATAAAACATTGCTGCATACTATGTTAACGTCGAATATGGAATTTTACGAATCTTTGATTCATAATGTATATTGCACTGCAAGAGAATTCATGAATATCTTTTCTTCTGTATGTCAAAGTGAGTAATATATCTACTAGAGTATATCAGATGATGTGTAGAGACAAGATATTAACTTCATTTGGCATGATAAATCAAAGTAAATAGATACGTTTGAAATGGGAAAATGATTTGACCAAGCAACTACCATACACAAAGATTGTCTTAAATAGCTATCCATTTCCATGCCATGCTGCGCAACGACAAACATTTCAGCATCTTGTAATGGTCACCGCCTATCACCAGTCAAAGAGACTATACCTAATGTTAACAGTAAAGTTCAGCAAACAAGAGTTTGTATATCTCTATATTCTCGTGAGCACACTGAAACCGGTGTTTGAACAACATCATTGAATGAATATTTGCCATCGACAACACGTTTGCGCCACGCTCCAATGCCTTTCAGATGCACACAAATGTCGAACAAGTGTTCTGCGGGCTATATTTCTAATATGATCAAATACACGTGAACGTATTACTAGCTTACTAAAAACAATGCTTAGAAAGAGTCTCATCTATGTGTCATATAAAAAGATTTAGATTTAACTTAAAACATTTTTTCTTCACATTCATTTAAATTACCAACAATAAATAAATAATAAATCAACATATAAAAATTCAATGATAAGTAATCCGTAGTGTTGGGCGATGGATATTATTATCACTAAGCCCTTGTATGGATAATGTTATCCCTAAACCATTGTATGGATAATGTTATCCCTAAGCCATGGTATCGATATTATTATCCCTAAGCTGTTGTACGGATAATGTTATCAATAAGCCCTTGTATGATAATATTATCCCTAAGCCCTTGTACGGATATTATTATCCCAAAGCCGTTGTATGGATAATGTTATCTCTAAGCCCTTGTATGGATAATGTTATCCCAAAGCCCTTGTATGGATATTATTATCCCTAAGTAGTTGTATGGATAATGGTATCCATAAGCCCTTGCATAGATAATGTTATCCCTAAGTCCTTGTATGGATATTATGATTCCTAAGTCCTTGTATGGATATTGTAGATTTTAAACCCTTGTATGGATATTGTTGTTTTTAAATTCTTGTATGGATATTGTTATCTTTCACTCCTTGTATGGATAATGTTGTGCCTAAGTCCTTGCATGGATATTGTAGATTTTAAACCCTTGTATGGATAATGTTGTGCCTAAGTCCTTGCATGGATATTGTTATCTTTCACTCCTTGTATGGATAATGTTATCCCTAAGCCCTTGTATGGATATTATTATCTTTAAGCCGTTGTATGAATAATGTTATCGGGAAGCCCTTGTATGGATATTATTATCCCAAAGCCGTTGTATGGATAATGTTATCTCTAAGCCCTTGTATGGATAATTTTATCACTAAGCCCTTGTATGGATATTATTATCCCTAAGCCGTTGTATGGATAATGTTATCCATAAGCCCTTGCATAGACAATGTTATCCCTAAATCCTTGTATGGATATTGTTATCCATAAGTCCTTGTATGGATATTATTATCCCTACTTTCAAAGAGAAAATGATACTGCGTGTATAAATGGACGGCATGTGATGAAATTAACAACGATTTCTCCTTACAATGTTGAATGAATTATTACTCTTACAAAGATCTAATACTACATTTGCGCCTTTTAAACTGAACTGCAGTTTTAAAATTAGGAACATTACTGCAATTTTATGTAAAAACTGGCTAATTACTTTAGCTGTATATCAATTTCTAGGTAGGTCGCAAAATAACGGGTACCGTCCCAATCGACCAAGTTGTCAGGTTTATTTTTAATGACAATTACTCTCTGGCGCATGGCCAGGTGAGGTGCTAAATAAATATTGCCTTCATTCTGAATGTCGCGGGATGCATGAACGATGTGCAGTGTGTTTTCTTAAAGTTTTGAATTGCCACATAAAGCTTATTTTCCATCCGGGCATCTTGAGACCTTTGATGCAGGCACGGTCACGCCCACGCCTTCTGCTCAGAACCTAAAACACGAACTCCACTAATGGACCTAAACAAACCAAGGAATCAAACACAAGAAAATAAAAGAAGGAGCGAAATCCGAGATTGTATCTATATTGCTAAATGAGGTGTTTAATGTGAAATGTGACATCAATACAAAACTGCATTCAAATCACCCTTATTTGTTCTCAACACCGTTTAATGCCGTACTTATAATAGCTCCATTTTGAAATGTAGCCGAAAATGAATTATTATTGGAAATGAATACAACGATTCTTAAATTGATACAAGTGTTCGCAATCCCTTTTTTGTCCTTTAATCCGCAGATCAAATTATTTGAAAGAGATTCTTATTGTTGATTATACCTGCATTCTATAATTAAAAGTATCGATGTAGCGTTTTTGAAATTTGAAGATGGTAATTTGTTGATTTTCAAAAAGACGGTAAAATCTCGCTGTTGTTTAATTCTGTTATTTTTTTTTTGTTATTGTTTTTGTCAGTGATAATGTTGTTGTTTATATTGTCACTGTTGAATTTAGTGGTTATTGTGGTGCTAATAATGATGATAGTAGTGTTTGTGCGTGTAAGTGTGTGAGAGAGACAGAGAAGAAGTTAATATTGTTTAACTGGTTTCAGAGTACATCCATACTATTTTATGATGGTATTATGCAATATTTATATATGACGTGTCTTTTATTTTTCTAAGAACATCTCTTGTACGTTTTTTAATCAAAGATTAAAAGAAAAAAATAATTCATCTTTGTTTCTCTATATATCTCTTTACTTTCGAGATGGAATGGTAAGGGTGCTAACTGAATGTGCAACTGAGGTGAAATCCAGCAAAACATGTACTATTTAAAGCGTATTAGTCGGACATTTAATGCATCACTACACTAATTAAGTTTCTTATATATTTCTTTCCTTTTTCTACATTTTTTATTACATCCTTGCATTGGTTATAAATTCACACGCACCAAGACCATCTCACTTATGTTCGACATAAACTTGGACACAACATAT